>CM052205.1:5567586-5919068 GCA_028454225.1 Lasioglossum leucozonium | reverse complement strand
CTCTCTCTCTCTCTCTCTCTCTCTCTCTCTCTCTCTCTCTCTGTTGCACCCTGACCCCGCATATCCTGTGCACGCGCGTTCATCAGCCGCTTCGCAGGCGAGATGATCGTCCAAGTCACGATTGGCGGAACTGACGTGAGAAACGAAACGATGCGACTCGATTTCAGCTAGATTGACCATTACCACCGGTCCAATTGATTTGTTAGGGCACTGGACGCGTTCTACTACCCCCGCAGAACGTGTACCGGGCGAAATCGTCGACGGTGCGGAAATTCTTTACACACGAATTTACACGTCTCGCTGCACCGTCCCCAGCCTTTCGAACGCGCTCTTTCTTTAGACCGGAAAATCGATTTCTGAACGTAGAATGAGCGAGCCAAACTAATTCTTCATTCAATCAATTATCTCTGCTTTGTCGGATCGTCGCAGCTGCCGATGCGACTGTCAACGTACAATCGGTTCGATGCACTCTTCATTCGAACTGGAAAATTGATTTCTGAACGTAGAGCGACCGAACGAAATTTCGTTTGGTCATTCAATAACATCCGGAGACTAATTCCTTGTTCCATCGGTTATTTCGGCCTTGTCGGATCTTCGTGGCTGTTGACGCGACCGTCAACGTACAACCGGTTGACGCAGTTCTTCCTTGAAACTGGAAAACCAATTTTTCCGAGTACAGCGAGTCGTTCGAATTTTCTTCCGATTCGCGCGATCCAGGGTGATTCAATGTCGAATCGCTGCGCGTTGCCTTGGACATGTGAGGATATTTAATTTCTATATAGACCTTGTACGGTTTTGATTGTCGGATGGATTTTAATGTGACCGCGATAATCAAATTTATTCAGCCATTTCCGACCTTCGTAATTTCAATAAACGTAAAAATCGGTTGTTCGACTGCGCCGGGTTCAGAGTAACTCTCTTCATTAAATTAATCGTCCCTGTTTTATTTGATTTTTATAGCCGCTGATTTCGCTGTCTTAACGAAAAACAGAGCAGCGCACCAGACAGACACAACAGAAAAGCACGTACATAATTGTATTGAAGAAAAACGATAATAAATTCTTCTGCCCCCTTGTTATATCTTTGTATGAAATATTAATTTATCGAAGTGGCTATAACCACCCATGACAAGTATTCGATGAATGGGAATCTTGTGTACTTGATCATATCTACGGAAGACTAAACATATTAATCTTACGTGACCGTAGATGACTAGTGGATGCAATTTTTCATCGTGGAAGAATTTATAAGCATGACACCAGTCGAACTATCTTCCAGCTAAGCAACTTTCGCGATTTTTTAGAGAGCAACTCGTCAACACTCGACGATCCCGTACTTATGCGTTTCCTCGTGGATAGAAATAACTGAACGAGTCCGTCCACCAGAGCGTAATAAATTGTATACATTAATTTTTAACAATTCGTTCAATTTTTCCAATTCGTTAAATCTATAAAATCGATCAAGTATTTTGCCAGAAAATTGTAAGAAAACTCGAAAGGTAATCGATTAGGCAATTGATAAAGGTACAATAAAACTGCATGGAATTTCAACAAATTCTGCACACGCATCTATTACCTGATGACTAGTTTCCGTATTTTTATGCAAAATAAAAATTTATATTTTTCACTAATAGCTTTCGTGTGGAAATGAAATGCTTTTGATCTCCGCGCTGTTTTAAATACCACCTACTAATTTTAACGAGAAATGCATAAAATCCGGAGTCTACTGATAACGATCGAAAATTTTTCCGACCGAAAAGTGGGAGTGGTCAAAAGAAAACACAGCCGTAGCAGCGGACTGCTCGATCAGGATAATAAATCGAAAGCTATTCGACAGGTACGACACCGCAGTGTAAATATTTTCGCCGACGGGAGAAGGAAGTGGATGAAAATCGTTAAGTCCTGGGGATCGGCCGAGTCGCGCGATTTAGAGCTCTATGCGCGGCCGATTTCGTAATAAGGAAAACATTTGCCCGCCGTCTCGGAGATAAGTCCATCGTTCAGCGGAATAGCAAATTCGCTGAGGTGCGCGGCGCGGCGGAAAAAACGCAGTCGCGAAACGACAACGTCACGAGGAGGGGGAGTTAAACAGCCAAGCGCGCGCTGCGAAAACATTTCGAAATTCGCGGGAGGCTTGTGCAGACGGGTCCCCGAGCTGGCTGCATGGAAATGATCGTGCTCGTCGTCGCGATCATTGATATGAAATTTAATATTTATGACCCGGCCCGTCGATGAGTCACGCTAATCTTCCGTAAATATGGACGAATGCAACGTGCTCGCGCCGCGAGTGGATGTCTCGCGATTTACTATCGAACCGCGCGACGCATCGCCCGGCACAGTGAAAAATAACATCGGCAGACGAGTCATCCGCGCGGCGTATAAACAGTCCGGGAAATGTTTTGACTGAAACTGCGAACGTAAAGTGTGTGTACGGCGGCGGACGGAAAAATTAGTTGAATGGCACATTGCAGAGATAACGCGAAGCGTCGGTTTGTGACGTAAGTAGACTCAACCGTAGGTGTAATTTCACGTTGAGAAACGAAGAATTTAATTATTGGGTGTGCAACACGATTTGCACTTCCATTCTTGGCGAACTCGGTGATTATTTGCGAACAATCGAAATACGTTCTACCGTCCGAAAATAATTTCCATCATATTCCGTGCGTTCCGCTTTTCCGATAATCTCTGGATCCTCAATTTGGTGGATGAAAGATTTTAATTCAAAATGAAAGTAGTAGTGATTGATTTCTACACCTGATATATGCACGATTAGACTGCGGATTTATGATGAAAATGGCCTATGTGGAGCAATGAAGATATTTAAAAAATGTTGGAGATACCGTTGCATTGATTCCGACTGATTAAAATTATTAAGAAAAGAAATCGAGAAGATTGAATCTACTTAAACTTTCTACGGTTTTCGTTACATGTGATGAAATGAGAACAAGTCAATACAGCAATTTCCTACGGAAGCGTTTTCACAATTGCAACGATTGTAGAATGGGGAACCGGTCACTCGACCTTGGCGGGTTTAGCGTCGAAGAAATTAGCACGTAATCGCGCAATGGCGTTTCCTCGGATCACGACCGCGGTGGTACAAGCGGCGCCAATTATCCGCGAGTCGGGAAGTCTGTCGCGAGGAATCCGGGTGCGACGGGCGCGTTAGGAAAATCCGAAGAATCCCGTTTCGCGGGGGGAGCTGGGCCCGACGAAATATTTCCCGATAATATCCGCAGCCCGTAAGAAAAAGGGTTCACCGGATCCGGGAGGCGGCGGTGAAAAGGTGAACGCGCGGGGGATCCTTGGCGCTGTAGTAGGAACCGGGAGGAGACAGAATAGACCCGTTCGACGACGAGTATTTCGCGGATGGATGCGAGGGCCATTGAAGAGGACGAGGCGGAAAAACTCCGTAAGAAAATCTTATCGTTGAATGCGCCGGGACAAAGGAGGGTTCGGCGAGCGCGTCGCGGGGCAAGAAAGATGGAGCCGTGGTGATAAAGGAGGACGGGACAGATGGGTGCTCCAGGGTGCGTCCACGTGGAAAGAAACGACGCGGCGTGGCGTGGCGTGGCGGAGTCACGAGCGAGCACAAGACACGCCGGGAAACGCGCACTCTGCCCGAGGAAACGCGGAATCTTGGTAAAAACGCGTTCACGAGACGACGACGCCACGTAGTCGCGACGACGAGGAAGGTTTCCTCGAAGGTGAGACGGCCGACGTTCTCTCTACGTGACTCTCCTTTCTCCCCGGGATGACGTCTCCTCTACTTCTGCTGCTTCTGCTTCTTTCTCTTCGTTTCTTTGGAGAGGAGTAGACCCGCGGCCCGCATTATTATTCCTAAGAACATCGCGATCGCGGAGAGAGACAGAGAGAGAGAGAGAGAGAGAAAAAAAGGAATGATACGACGGCTCGGCGGAACACTTCCTGGAGAAATCGTGATCGACGATCCGACAAGCCCCGGATGATGCGGGGAAAATCTCGGCCGTCGCCGAACCGGAATCCTTAAGCAGAGGACTCCGCTGCCGATGTTCTTCCGGAGTGGTTCCCCGGATTCGGAAATTCATTGCTCGAGACGACGCGCTCTACGGGGGAGGATGTTTGCTTTGATGAAACTGTTGCTTGATAGATGAGACTCGGGACCAGCGTGGCTCGTTGTTAGGGACGCGAAGGAATCTCGGATCAGGTTGATCCGTTGACTGGTGTACCTCCGGCTTTCGTGAGTCGATGTTCGACGAAAGAACGAGGAGCTGAGGTTTATCGTTAGTGGACTGCGGATTTCACGTATTTATCTAAACGGTGTCTCAAAACGTTATTACGAACAAAACAGTCGTAGAATAATGTTAGATTGACGATGAAGCTTCGCGGTCTAAATTAAACCGCATTCAGCAGCATCTAAATTCAGAGTTCGTACTCAATTGCCGCCGTTTACAAATATTTCTCTTCTCCGAGAAACGTGCCTAAGCCAGGTCTAAAGCCTAATTTATAGTCAATTAATATGATTAACGACAGTGTAGATATTTTTCTTTCCAAAAGATACATTGCTCCAAATAGACCACTCTAATTTCAATGTTTCGTTAACGTGTTCGTTGATGTATGCTTTATTTTTTTATTTTTTATAGTTTAACAGTACGAGTCGAGTGATTTGCGGGATTGTGGAAGCCATTCCCAATATTTGGCTGTCCGAGTTTTCGGTGCAGGAGGGTAAACGAGGCTGCCGGAATGGATCGGCACAGATTTTTCGCGAATCGAACGAGAAGAAGGGCAGGTAGAGGAAAAACAATCGCAGTTGCCGTAACCGGAGACTCCCGCTATAGCGCTAGACATAATATTTACTCCTGCCCACCTGCCCCCTCGGTCGACCACCTCCGACTGGCGGCCATCTTGGATCGGGAAGGTCGGCTGGAAGGTCTGAAGTGTACACACACACACATACACACGCTCGCGTATATGCGGGGGGATTATCGTTAATCACGGGCGTGGGTCTAGAGGACTACTGTTGCAACTACTATACAGCCGAAAGTTTAGAGAATTCATATAGGCCATTCGTCTACTTAAAAAGAATACAATTCTACTAGAGAAATTCTAATAAATGACGATGTAACAGATTTACAACTGGAAGAATTAGCTTGAAATTCCAGAAATAAAAATGTCTACGATGTAGGTGCGCAGAGATAAATGCGGACCAGAGTAAAATTATGCGATTTGAGGTTTAATTCGCGATTGAAGAATTTCAATGACTTTTTCGTCAGTTACTGTGTCTGATCCTGAAGCATCTTTTAGTATACAGGGTGAGGCACTTAAACCAAGCCACCGGAATAATCGTGGGAGTTTAAAAATGTGTGGCTCCACATGAAAAAAAAGCACAGAGTTGATCTTCATATCTCCTAAGCACCTCCACCTGAGAAAAAGTCTAATGGGCGCCCTGGACCAGGCAGCTTCTTCCTATCCGGAAAAATGTAGGAATTACTCGGATGTCTTTTTCTTGGGTGGCTCACACTGTGTATCCGAGAAAGAATCGGGGAGAAACGCGAACAATGTAAAAACAGCATGTACGAAATTTCGAGACCTGAAAAGAAAACCGCTTCGACGAATCGAAAATAAGAATTCGGTTTCATCAACGGTCGAACGCCGTATCCGCGGTGCAGTCGCGTCGTAAAGACCGCGCGGATCAGCGAATGCAATTAAACGAAGCGACGAACGTTTAACACAGAAGTCTCCGGCTGCGCTGCGCCGTGGCGCGTGGAAGAAAATTTCGAAGGGACAAGAAACTCCCTCCGAGGGGCGCGCCGCGGATCATGAATGGCAGGCGTTCTACGGTGCCTCGGAACTTCGTGGAAGTTGGCAGAGACTTCGCGTCCGGGGCGAAGTGAAGCTCATTGCTTATTCTCGCCGGGGCACCGCCGGACAATCGTTGATTTATTTCGCCGGGTAAATCCCGGTCGGGTCGTCCCGACCAGTAATTAAATTTGATTTACGAATAAATAATCGATGTACTCGCGCGAACGCGAGCCCGAGAGCGTGAGCGTGAACGTGCGCGCGCGCTGCAGCTCTCGGTGATTAATGAGCAAAATTAATACGCGTTCTTAATTGACCCGATTTAATTTCACGTCGCGCGTTACGCCGTGGTCAGGCGAGACGGCCAGACATCCGGACGTAAAGAGGCAGACGGGAAAAGGGGGAGAGAGAGAGAGACGGAGGACAGCCGGAGAGAGACGAACCGGAGGAGGGAAAAAGAGAGAGAGGAAGAGAGAGAGAGAGAGAGAGAGCAGGAGAACTTGAAATAGCTTCCAATTACCCGACGCGTAACGATATCGCCGATAAAAAAGGCGTGTCGCGGCAAGTAATGACCGTCCGGCCGATTTTTCTGGGGACGCGGCCGTCTGGCTCGCCGCGTTCCTTTTGGACGCGTCGTCGCGACGTCGCGCCGCGCCGCGTCGATGCCCTTACCCCTAAAACCATTTAACTCGTAATCTATGCGTGCCCTTGCCGGACCCGCTGGACTGGTTTTACGCCCGTCACCGGCTACCCCGCAGGACTTAGCATGCCAACGAAACTTTCGACCCGAGAGCCAGCCGTGCCACCGAAGCGCTGATAAAGCGTCGCTACGTTCTACCAGACCTGCGCCTCGTTCCTCTCAGGACTGGTCTATGTTGTACCGCACGGTTCGTAAGCTGCTCGGTTTGTCCGTGGATGTTTTCCGCCTCGGTTCAAACCGCTTGCAACCGATACAGTATGTTCATATTCACTGCGGTTTGGACACTGTTAGATCGCGTTACAATATTCGGTTTCAAATCATTTGCATTTCGATCGGTCAAATGGTTTTTTCGTCGGACGTTGAGAAGTTCTATTGTTTTGATGTTTGTACAATTGATTACCTCGACGGGAAATCATTTCAACGATCCAGCTGCGAATTCAATGCACTGACCGTGCCTCGCGAGAAGTCTCGCGGGACAGTACAGAGGGCAAAGGGGCTCCTCGCTAGCACCCAATAGCGAGGTTTCGACGTCACACGCTTCAGCCAATATAATCCCCTATGGGGAGTTCCATCTAAGCTTTCAATAATAAAAAAAAAAAAATTCGGCTAGAACCAAAAGTTCGCGTAGAGAGAACCAATCGCGCGGCTCGCAGCCGCATTCCTGCCAGAGGACTTCTTGCGAGGTATGCCAATAAACGAAAGTTGCATTGGTGTTCAATAAACGAATAACATATGTGATAGGCAGAAAAAGCGAGCGATTGTAAAGGCCGACCCCCAGCGTTGCGTATCCACGGATCGTTCGCAGCTCGTTTTCCCTTGAAATCCGAAGCCGTCGGTGACAGGTTTAGCGTGAACTGTCCGCATACCGTACAAATTAAGCACCCTGTACATTCGACTTGAACTTGACAAAGATAGAAAAAAAAGACTGCAAGAATCCTGGAACGGTTCGTCGGCTCGTTCGGAGCACTTTGTCGCGGTAGTATCTATCGTTCGGCGAGATAGGATGACTCGGTCGCCTTGGCGGGATCGCTATCGCTTTCGCGCGACGAAAGAAACCCGCGTGCCAGACGTTTCGCGAACGCCGAGAGGACTTTTCCTGCTGAAACGTGCATGCTGCTGCTGCTGTTGCTATTGCTGCTCTCGTGCAACCTTGCCCGAGTCGAAGAGAAAGCAAAAGGATATATCTCGGGCCGGTCGTCGATATCGGGCCGACAGCCGGCAATGGCAGAAACATATCTCGTCGAGGACTTTATCTTCCGGCTCGCGCGGCTTGTTCGCTTCCCAGATGGACGACGCTCCATCACGGCTACCGGTGGAGATGGGAGTGGGGGCGGGGGCAGAGGGAAGTTAAGGGTTCGTGTATCCAGGCCATCGATACCACCCCCGCAAAACCATCCCTCTCGGCATCGCGGCGGCGGCGGCAGCACGGCGATACGTAGAAAATGGAATTTTCGAGTGTTCGTCTTGTACGTGACGCGAATTCACCCCGATCAACCCGCCACGATTCTCTTGTTTCCGGCGTGCACGCGCGTCTCTGCTCCGCACCGCGAGAGGATGCCCGACACGTGCAAGTGAAAGGTCGGATTTCGCAGGAGGCAAACGTTCCGGAGAAGAACCGCCGATACCGAGAGCCGGCTCTCCTCCATCCTGTCCTATCCTATCCTTGTCCCCTTTCTTGGACATACTCGCGAGCCTGACAACATGATCTTCGCTGTTCTCGTCGTCGAGGCTACGACACCTATTCTTCCCCCAACGACGGGTCTTTTTAGCCTGCTATCTATTTCCAACCTGCTGTTGCGCGATTCCGTTCACTGCGGGACAATATGTTTGTGCAATTCTTCGTCAACTACTCTTCTAAAGACACTTCATATTAATTTTACTGTGTTGGAAATGATTGAAAGTGTTGAAATTAAATGCTCTTAATCCGATCGCTAGACGGCGGATCTTTATGCGAAAGAAAAACTTTTTATCTGAATTCCATCAAACTGACGTGAAACACACATTTTCTTCGTTAATACGTTGAATGGGTTGAAAATATTGTAACAGTATTTTTTAAAATTCTTCTAATGTTCTTACTGTGACAAATCACACCTATTCAATTGATGCCATAAATGCATCAAATCCGCAATGTACTAATCACTATTCCAAATCGTCCACTTTTGCAACAAACGCATAAAATCCGCAGTCCAACTACGACAAATCGGATTGAATTTTTCGGCACAGTGAATTCTTATGGATCTTATGAGATAAGGAAGATCACAAATGAACAAAATGACGCAGCGCATGAGGATTAAAATTTCCGATTGGACACTTTCGCCCGATAGATGGAGACGTTGAGATCGGAAACGAAGGTTCGATAACATTTTAATTCCGCCGTCTTCCGCCGTATCTCCGGCCGCCTCCTTTCGATACACCGGTGCATCGGTGCGAGCTAATAGGGTGAATCTACTATTGCTTGCCACTCGAGTGATCAATAAGATCCCCCGATAGTGACAAACCACTCTAATTCCCGTACACGTGAAAATCCGCCGACTAATTTCCATTTGCGCGACAGGCGGTCGGCGCGCGTGTAGAATCGTCCGCGAGTGCTGCGAGTGCTGCGAGAGAAAGAGCGAGAGAGAGAAAGAGCGAGAGAGAGAGAGAGAGAGAGAGCTAGCGGATCGATAGGCGTCTGCGAGGATCTCGCCGGGCGAACAATACGTCCCGTGTTCCGGAAGTCCGACGTCAGGGCCATAAGCGCGTCGTACCAGCGAGACAAATCGAATCAGGGTCGTTCCGTGTCTCTATCCGTTCCGTCTTCCCGTTTCGCTCGCTCGGTTCCGTGTCTGCGGTGCTGATGTTATCGCGGTCTTGTCGCGTCCGCTGGAAATAAATCTTTTGTGGAAGCGACGCGAAGGATCGTCGTCTTCGTCGTCGTCGTCGAGGATGGAGATCGCGGGAAAGGAAAAACCTCGTGGCTGGGAGCTCGGTTCAAACCGGAATCCTCCGAGAACTCGAAAAACTCCCAATCGCTTCTGAACTTCCTCGTCGTCCCGTATCTTAGAGCGAAGCTTCTAATTGTTGAGTCTTTCGGCCGGGCGCAACTAATTTCTTTCGGAAATTCCAACTGAACGATAAAAGTTCGATAACGAAGAGGAAGCTTGGAAGCTTGTCTAATCGACAAGTCCAGTATATTCCCAGATATCTTTCGATCGGTACGATGATACTACTATTAAGATTTATATCTTCCGAAGACCCAGCTCCGAATGATTCAATATCGTCGGACATGACGCTTCCAACCAATTCCGAATTGCTGTCGCTTCACTGTTTATGGTAGCTACGCTCGTGCACGACACGATCTTTTCAATCATGCTCGAGGAAGCCTTGTGGAAATAAACGTATTTAATAGAGAGAACATAACGTTTTTATGACACGTAACTTCATGTGAAATAAATATGTTCAACCTGATTGCAACAAACTGGAGTGATATAGAAATTCATTTTCGGTCCAAAATAATGTATAAAAATAGTTCTAAATTCTTCAAATGTTTTTATAATCATTTTCTCAAATGTGTCTATAAAATCCACTGTCTATACAGGGTGTCTCGATACTCACTCAACGCTCCTTCCTGAAGTGATTTGAAGCGACATGTTCCCTTCGCAAAATGTCCGTCGTGGCTTCGTTTAGGAGTTATCAACCAAAAATCACGGACCAATCAGAGCGCGGCTACAGCGGGCGTACTCTGGCTTTTCCAACGGCAACGCGACTCTCACAATCAGCGGAAGCCGAGCCGGAATCCGTTGACTGCGCTCTAATTGGTCCGTGTTTTCGATAACTGCTAAACGAAGTCCCGGTAGACATTTTGCAAAAGGAAAATATCGTTTCGAATGACTTCAGGAACCGTTGAAGGAGTTTCGAGACACCCTGTACATCAGTTAGTTGCAAGGCTCGGTTTAACACTAGAACTACCGACGTAGTTCTGCATAAATACTGCAATCTGCAAAATTGTTTATTGGTTTTTTTAATTGATCGAACCGTAGCGCCAATAACACTGGAAATTTATTAATACTGTATACTGCATCAAATTTTACACCAAAAAGATAAAAAGAAGAAAACTATTTTACAGAATTAATTATTTGCATATCTTAGAAAAAGTCATAGAAAATTTGAAGAAACAAAATGTATCTAAAATGAGTTATAATTATAAGAAATGCCACACAAGTAATTTTGACCCCCTTGGTAGTTCTAGTGTTAATATCGGGGGTTACTATGCTCCGCGAGTGTCTCCGCGTTTGGGCCGCGCCTGCGGCAATTAACGCGGCGCGTTTCCGTTGTTGTTGGACACGGTGGCGCACCTGTTCGCGACGGGAAAGCGATCGAAAGTGAGAAGCCGAAGAAGAAGCGAGCCGGACGGAATGTGGGCGCAGGAGGCCCCACGGTCTGGTTTTCCAGACGGAGGCCGAGGAGGAAAACATGTGGGCTAGATAGGCGCAGCTGCGCTACCATCCCGGCCGAGATTAGATATCAGCAGCTTTTTCCAGACAGCCTTCGACGTTCCACGAATCGCGTAATAATCTCGTCCGAAGGTCGACGACGCTGCCCGCAACTACCTCCGTCGAATGGGAAATCGCGCTTCCGTTCCCCATCCTCTGTTCTCCCTGTCCCCGTCTCCACTCCTACGATCCAATAAACGCGAGGCTATACGAGAGAGAGATCGCGCACGCTATCGGTGATCGCGATTCGCCTCGGCCGAGGAACGCGGAAAACGCAGCTGAGACGCGGCTCCTTCGGCTAGGTGTTCTCGACGCAATACCGGTTGCGATTGCTTAGTCTGCTTATGATAAGGCTCCTCGCGAGTAGACCAAACCGCGTAATCGTTAACAGCTCAAACAGCTCCGCGCGTTTGGTCGTTTCCTTCTCTATTGATTCAGACGTTCTATCGGCGCTCGATGCGACGTTCTCATTCCCCGATAGAGAACAATGCACCTAAGTCGAGTTTGATTGAAAGTCGGTGTTATTTACGCGTTTAAGGTAATAGTATAGCAGGCCGTTGAATTTAACGTCGGCTAGAATATTATGTCAATCAAAAATGCATTTTAATATTTAAAAAATCAAAATGATGTTTAGTTTCTGTGGAAAAAAACTTTTTTTTTGGAATTTTATATGTATACTGAAGTTTGTAGATGTTTGAACGCTGTTTAACTTTCTGTGCCTTGAAAAATCGTGACGATAGAGTGTTTCGAAAAGCTGGAAAAAATTATTTTCCGCATATGACGCTAACATAGCGAATAAGCTTCGCCATGGTGCTAACAAAATTCCACGAACCCGTGAAAAATGTTCCCAGATAAATGGTAAAACAAAAATAAACAGCATTAACTGAAATGAAATTGACGTGTCCTCGCGAGCTACGGAGAATTTCTATACAGCTATGTTAATTTGTTCTTGCTGGTCTCTTTGGAAGGAGCGAACGTGATCGTACGCGATGCTCTGTTGATAAATGCGCTTCGGATTCCCGTTGAAAAGCAATGAAAGAGACTCACCGGTGTGCCAGGATGACGACGGTGATCTTGCAGCAGGAGACGTCGTTGATGCGACGCCGGCAGTTCCTCGCGGTGATGACGATGATGATGGTGCCGATGGTGATGCAAGATCGAGGCGGAGACCGGCTCGTGCAGCAGCAACCGACGATGATGAAGATGATGCGATACCGTCGCCAGGACACCCACCAGTGCTCCGACTACCAGGACGAGCACCACTGACACTATGTAGCTGCTTGCGCTCACTGTCAACAAATGGACATGTTTCGTTAGAAAGATCACCGTCGGGAATCGACCGCGAGCGGCTAAGAACGCGTCGCGTCGTGTTATCGAAGCGTAAGTGCAGCTTGTAATATTCTCGCGGCTTCTGACAGCGTGAAAATATTATTCTTATGTTCTGTTCGTTTCCGTTTCGCTTCCCATTCGAATCAAGTATCGAAATAGCGATTACATTTTTCTCTGCCGACGTCGTGTAGATCTTTACGTTTTTCCGCGGTGCCAGTGGTTTAAGGTTATTTTATACAGGTTCTTCAAGAATTGCGACACCGGTTCGAAGTGCTCGAGCGAAAGGGGCACTAGAACGAGGACTGTGTTGCATTCGAGAGCGAAACGCGCGCACGCCGCGCCGTAATCTGTATGACGGTGATAAGTGATAGCGCTTTTTTCTCTTGCGGAACATTCCTTCGTAAACCATTTCCTGGGGGATCTAGACGTTCGGTCAAATATTGCTTCTGATAACTACGGTTCTAGGAAAGGGTTTTGCCAGTGTACATTCGCAAGACGACCTTCAATTGTACCGAGAATCGACGAGAGAAACGTTTATATAAAAATAAATGCTGCACATCGTCGACCGCGTCAAGTCTCGCGCATTATCGCTGAAGGAAAACCTCAAAATGGAATCCAGCAGCTTGTAAAACGCTGGCAGACAATATTACAGAAAATTGTGATCTTTATAAAAGTTTAACGATCGCGAACATTTGCAAACATCTCTTACTCATAATTTAAAGTTCCCTCAATGTCCACTGCGCGAAGCATCGACCAAACAGAAAGGCCATGCGCATAAATAAAAAGTGACTGCATTACACTTTCTCTTTCTAATCAAGAAACACTTCATTTCCCCTGGCTTTCTTTTTCCATCACGATTATCAGCAAAACGGGAAACAAGTTTGCTAAGAATGCAATTAGGTAAGAATGCAAGCGGCTGTCGCGCGAAAGTTTCGAGTAGGAGCATCGCAAATTTTTCGAGACGCGAAGTCAAGAACGAACGCCTTCAACGGGTACCCTAAAAGGGACCCAGGGCTGGAAGCTGCATACACGCGTCCCTACCAGAAATTCTCAACCTTCGAAGACCCGTGCGTGTTATACTTCGGCTTTCGTTTTTCGGACTTCGCTCCTGAAATTTTTATTGCTCGCCCTACATATTTTCGCCTTCTACCGATCGTTCTACATTTTTCGTCTCGTTTCTTTGCGTTCCACTGTGCCCGTCTTTTTTTCTCGCCGGACCGCGCTCTCCCTGCATTTTTTGCTTTTTTGCGGTGCTACCAACACACGTTTTTCGCTTTTTACCGTTCATGCTACATTTTTCGCCTCATTCTCCCCCCGGTCAGCGTTTTTCGCTCCTGGCTTGTACATTGTAAGCTTTTTACTGTTCATTCTACAGTGCACGCTTTTCTCTCCGCGCTCAGCGTTTCTCGTTCTCTCTCTTTCTCTCTATCTGTCGGCTCGCTCCACATTTTTCGCTTTTTAATCCGCGCGCTCGATACTGTTCGCTTTCCGGCAGGTTCGAATTGCATTTTTCGCTTCTGATCTCTCTCTCTCCCTCTCTCGAAAAATTTTCACCGCCCGCGCACACTCGCATTCTCTTCGTTCTCGATTTTTCGCCGTTCGCCGGCGCCGCCGTTCTACTAAGCTTTTCATTTTTCGGCATCCGAATTTCTCGCTTCTCGCCCGGCGAAAAGGGTGGCGTCGCGACGAGCGGACGTCCCCGCCTGTAAACGGTGGTTCCGGGACGCTTTTCACGGCGCGCTTCGCGCCGGCGATGTACGAAAGTATCGACTAACTTCCCGCTTCCAGTCAATTTCGTACGTGATGCGTGAAAGAGACTCGAGGCACGAACTTCCAGCCCGAGTTTCCCTCCGCGCGCGTCGCGCCGGGAGATCCGGCGGCCCTCTCTCTCTCTCTCTCTCTCTCTCTTTGTGCGCGCGTCTCCACCTCATTCAGAAAGTGTACGAGACTGGAAAATTTCTTATAGTCACGCTCGGCGACGTTCGCCTAACGTCTCGCAGAGCGGGCCGCCTCGTCTTCGAAATTTTGCAAAATTGCGCCCGTCCCGTGAAATCTCTCCTCCGGCATCGCGCGGCGCAGCGCCGTTAGATTATCAAACGGAATATTATCCGCTCCCTTCTCATTTTTTTTCATTTTTTTTCCCCCGGCTGAAAGGAAATCCCGCTCTCCCTTTGACGTCCACCCTTTGTGCAAATGATACCCGCCGAAAAAATTGCATCGAAACGAACGCCTCTCTGTAATTCGGATATTATGCACCTGTCTTTCGCCGACGACGGGAAACGCGCGGTTCGATCCGGCCGCGGATGACGTTGCCCGGCACAAACGGTTCCCTTCGAAATTGAAGAAAAATATAGCCGGATCGTACTCGATTCGTCCTTCGGTCGGTCTTCTGTTTTCTTCGATGCGATGGATAATCGTAATCAACCGGGCAACTGCGTTCGACGTGTATACGTTACGGTAAATGTGATAAATCCGGTGATTATGTACATATAATATGGTGAATGTGATAAATTCTTTAATATTTATCAAATTAACCGGCCATACCTAACCCAGACATAATTTAGTGGTATAATAACCAGCAATTATAATCACCAGATTAATCGCATATCTAATCACCACTAAATTTGGTCTAGGTTAGGTCTGGGTTAATTGCTAATTTATTTTATCAATTAATCTGACCGGTTAGTTTGATAAATATTCAAGAATATTATAACATTCACCGGATTTATACCGGTGATTGTGAAATCTCTATCTCTATTTTCCAAATCTCTAGTTTCAAGAATGAATTGTTTATTTCTTATCAAATAAAAAAAATGCTTCCTCGTTTTTCGTGAAATTTCCACTAGCACCATTTGCCATGCGTTCAACGCGTATACGAGTCATTGTTTGATTTTAATTTCGCAATCTGTGAGGCATTTTCAACCCAAACCCCGGAGTTCGGAGGTTAAACGGCGGATATTACGACAATAACGAGTAGCTGAGATTATAAATACGGTAAAAATATTTTCCACCTGTTTAGCAATGTGCAATGTCAGAGTCTAGGACCTAAAACTCGAATCTCGTGATCCCATAGAAAACAAGGGCACGTTGAAGATCATCGTCGTCGGCGTCGCGCGCTCGTAGCCGTGTGCTCGGAGAGGTGAGCAACGTGGTGTTGTATGCGCGCACGCGTGTACGTGTGTGGGGCCGCGAGCCCACGATTGGTGGGACAGGATGAGACACGACCATAAAACCTTATCAACGTTCATCATCGCCGGTTCAACGGTTTGAACCGCTCGTCACCCGGCGCTCGTTAAACGGCGTACGAGTCGCGACGACGGTACACCCCGTGGCCCCGTGGTCACGTCGAGACGCTAACAGCGACGCCGACGAAAAGAAACAAAAAAAAAAAGAAAAAAGAAGAAAAAACAGAGACAGGAAAGGGCGGAAAGAGGTCCCTGACCTTACGGCGCTGAAACTTCTGCGAAACGATCGCGCACCGGTCGCGGCCGACGCGCCGACGACGACGACGTGGACAAAGGACTTTGTGTCCAGACGCTGGAAATTCGGTGGAACGGAGAGCCCGGTCTCTCTCTCTCTCTCTCTCTCTCTCTCTCTCTCTCTCGGGCTCATTACCGCGGACTAGTTGCAGGTGAACGCGCCGCTTCTCAGAATTTATCACCGCCAGTGGTAGCCGGGGATCAACGACAGTAAACCATTAAGACCGAACGTAACAGTTTCAACGAATAATAAAAGAGAAACTCGAGGAAACGTTCTCTCGGCGCGGCGCGACGTACACGTATACGTATACTCCGACAGCCTTTGAAGCATTTTCGGGGATTGTTCTCTCGCACACGCAACTTTTTTCGCAACGGTTGCATGCACCTCGAACACACTCCGCGGAGCGCTACCGTGCGTACAATGGTCCCGCGATCATTATCGGGATCACGCGATCGATGGTCAAACTTAGACGCTCGATCCTCTTTCGCGGCCGTTCGTTGCCTCTGGAAGGACTTTTTATACTTTTCTATAAATTCTTACGATGCTGCGACCGATACAACGTCCCCTCCGCCACCAGCCAGGTTCTATCCGATGACTACGAAGAAATCATTCGATGTCTAGAAAATCATTCGAGTAAATTCTATTGCTACGTCCACCGATACAATGTATCCTTTCAGCAGCGTCCAGACATTGTCCGAATACTGCGAAGCAGTCCTTCGGTGTCTGGAAGATCATTTGTCCCTCGGACTACACCCTTAGGACGCTGCGTCTAGCGGCACAATATGTTCTCCGTTCCATTAGAATCCAGGTTTTAGCCGCAGACCGCGAAGACCAGGAGGGTTTCAATGGATCCCTAACTGAACGGCGGGCGTCGAAGACCCAACTCCCTCGCCGCGTCATAAAATCGATATCGCCATCAGTCTGACCGGAGCAACTGAAAACGCGACTCTCCTCGAAGAGGAGGCGGCATCCCCGAGATACTGAAATCCTCTTCTGGACGTCAGGTCTCGCGACGCGACGCGACGCCTCGAATCTCTGCACCGCCATTTATTCGGGCATCGGCTTTCGAAAGTAATCCATAAATCGTGCCCGTGGAAGAGGATCACCGTTGTGATCGGTTCTGTCGCCATGTCAGAGGGCCTGGAAGCGGACAGGAGTAGACTGGAAGCCAGGTCCCAGCCCCAGCCTCTCGGTCTCCAAGCCTCGGAGCCCCGGCGCGACGGCGGCTACCTGACGGTGTTTCGCATCGGGCGCTAGAAGGAGAGGCAAAAAGAGGAGGGGAGAAGAGGGACGCCGCCTCGGGGATCGGGATAATATGCCGTGATCCTGCTATAGAGTGGTGTGTGCCGGACCTTCTCCGTTCGCGTCGTGGCCGGCATATACGATCCGGCGAGCGCCGACAGTTGGCTCGCGCGGAGTCATGAAGGCCGTCCCTCGGAAACCTCTTCAGGGAAATCTCGCCGCCAGGAAAAAAACCGTGCTCGCCTTTGATCGCGTGGTCGACCGGAATGCCAAGCGTTCCTCCTTGAGAGACGGAAGTGAACGACCCTCGCGAATCGCCGCCACTCTCCTCTCTCTCTCTCTCTTCGTCTGGCTGACCGAAGATCCTCCGGTAATCGTCCCAATGCGGATCTGTACAATATCAGACTGAAAACTGGAACATTGCGCAAAACGCGACCAACCAAACTGCACCGCTAGGCGGCTCCTTCATTAGCTGTTCCGACGCGGAACAACGTTAGCCGCGGGCCGCTTGCCGTTGGGAGACAACGAATTAAACCATTAAAGAAAAAAACACATCTGCCATAGTAAACAAGGAGGCACTGCCTAAAACCAACGTATAGATTTGGACCTTTCCTGCGCCGGCAGGAAGCGATTCATTGTTCGGTACTGAACCTTTCATTTATGACTTTCGGGAGAATAGGCTATGGCTTCTCGTAAAGTAATTTAACACGTGCCACAAGATTTTGCCTCCACCCGAACCTTTTTTACCCGAACCTCCCCACCACACGAAGCCGGTCACTCGCACTCACCGGAAACAAATTTTACGCCAATAACAAATATCTGGAAAAATCTACCAATCAAAAACCTTTCCGACCAGACGGAGAACCTTCCGGGAGAGGTTCAGCAGGCACTCGCGTCCGAAACAGACAGTAGTCTACGATCAGCACTCTTACTATCAGCACGTTAAGAATAGTGAATTTCTGTAATCACCTTGCAGTAAAGATACGTATTAAGGTACTCAAAAATAACTCTTTACTATCCCACTTACGTTAAAAAGTAATAGGGAATTCCGCGACGATCAATCTGTGCGGAAAAACATTAGCTCTCGCTCCGATTTCCGGCGATGCTTTCAAGAACCAGTGACACATCGGAACAACGATCCCCGTAAAAACGGCTCGTCCGGCGGACAAAGCGGTGCTCGCGAAAGGTGCAAGGACCTTCGTCCTTTCGGGCATCTTCGCCCCGTGTCCAGGCGCCCAGACATCCTAAACGCTCCGTCAAATATTGACACGCGAAATGTTTGGCGACCTGGACGCCGGTTCGCCCACTTGGACGACCGCTCCCTCGAGTCTGCGAAGCTGAACTTGCCAGGACGACCTTGCTTTCCTCCCTTCGAGCGCTCCGTTCCGAGGCGAAGAAAGCCCGCGCGGGCTTCCCGCGACTACCGTCGACGCTCAAACACCGCCAGGCTAATCACGCTAATGCTGCGGCGACCCGGCGCGACGCGGCGTGCAAAGAATATTCGCAGACCGAATAAATTGCCGGCCGGGAGGTTTTGGCAGTGAGCTGGAATCGTTGAACACTGCGCCAGTTGGGCGCTCCCGCGTGCGAGCCCTGAAGACTCTCGAACGTTCTAGAGGTTCTATTAGGCTTTACGATTTTGAACATCGGAGACTCGGGTCCTCTTTGGTGGCAGTCGGTTTATTAACTTGGGGAACATATTCGCGATGTAGAATCTTTTAGTTGTGACGCGTGCTCGGAAGTTTATTTGATGTCGGAAAGTATTATAGAATGTTCGTTATAAATGTATAGGATTCCGCATTTTATCGGGAAGAATCCGGAAGATTGGTTACAGTTGCAAGAACAAGACTCCGTTTCACTGACACATTCATTTGCCTGAACAGTAAAATTTATTTTAAACGCATCGAGTTCGACGGCACGCCGATTAGACTCGGCGAGGTGTATCATAAATTTTAGAAATTTTATGGACGATAAACCGGTAGCCGTGATATTAAGTATTTTTATAGCACCAGCAAACCGGGAGAGATTCTAAAGTGGACAGTTATTATTATTATTGCCGTTCGCCGTTAGCCTTTAAATGATATATAATGCGGAACGTCATGATAGAGATTAAAGCGATTGGAAAAATCGTTGCCGGTCGAGTTTCAGCGATCCGCTCGAAACGTTCAGTTCCTAAAGTAGTCGTAACTAGCCTGCGAATTTCACGCGTTTATGATAAAAATGGCCACGCGCAGTGGTCGTGTTAAAACGATTTAAGAACATCGGTGTATTAGTTTCAGTTTTCACGAGACAATTAACAGAGGAAGCATTCTTTTATTTGGCAGCTGCGTCTTGCAAACCATTTATTTATGTTTGTACCATTCGCCATTATTATTCCGTGCAAATTCGCTCGGGATACCACGTAGAAGAGTAAGACGTCTGCCGGTGAAAATGGTGGCCTTAGCGATCCACTTGAAATATTTAGAGCGGCGCGACGCGACTCGTCGGTGAGCATTTTCGAAACGCGTCGAGCGCCCGTACCCGCCCGCCCCGCCCGTCAGGTTAACAACGTAAATCCAGTCGTGCGTCCTTAACGCGCCGATTCATCCAGCCGATCGTGGAGCCTGCGGTTTTGTCGATACGGCCGGTTCCGATGGTCAATTTGAATAGATTTTCGGTCGCGACGCGACAGCCGCATCGATTGGGAATGGTTACGAGCCCGGCGCGGCCCGGCGCGGCGCGCTCTAATTTTTATTGGCCGGTGAACGAACGCGGAATTGGCCTCTCGCGCTGCCGTACCGGCCAGATCTCGGCTATGGCATGCGATTTCCGTGCCGTGGGATCGCGATCGGTTTCCATAGGACCCATTCGGCCGCTATCTTCGTCCGGCATGCGGGCATCGTTGAACAGAAACGACGCGACGCGGGACGTCTCGATCGACATTAAGGGCGCCGTGCCGCACCGGTGCGAACTGTGTTTAGGAGGCGAGATTTCGAAAATCCCCGGAACCGTTCTCGAATGCTTTTACACTAAAAATTCTATTAAGATAAATATATTAGACAGATTTTGTGAGTAGGCGTAATTTAAAATGGTAAACACTTTATAGGAGAGATATTTAACATTATCTTTATCTTATTAAACGTATTGAGAAAGAAAATAAATTTCTATTTTACTCCAGTCTGTTGCGATTCAGACAGAAACTTTTTATCTTGCATAAAGATCCGCTGTCTATATGTAACGGTATTACGAGAAATAAAGTTTCAGTCGCGCATTTTTTACCCATCTTGTTGCACGTTTCCGTGAAATCGCATTTGTGCACCGAGAGGAAGTATGTTTTACGACAATCACATTTCGTTTTGTTACGGCGACTGGATCGAAGTTTTTGGTCGCGCCTGTTTTTAAGGGTAAATTCTGAACGACACCGAACTTTCTCTTACTTTCTAGCTTCGAAAGAAGACGCAATTGAACGACACGGTACACTAATCGCCAATGTGTACCCACGGTGTTATAGCATTATGGTGATCGAAATGGCGGTCTGAAACTTCGCGACTTTTATTTTTTTAATGCGAAACTCATGACTGAAGAACCTCAGATGCAAATGTTAACTAATCAATTTGACTAAAAGAAAAAAAAACATCGAAAAATAACTGTTTACATGATTATTTAATCGATCTTTTACCACTGTGTCAATTTTACACCGACGGACAGATTCAGTTCGTCAAAAATGAGGGACGAGGGTTAAACAAATATCATCAAAAAATATACTAAATTGAATGTACAATATGTTTTCGAACACGTCTGGGATTCGGAGGTCTGCAATGGGGAGCATGGAGGCTCCCGTGCATGATCGCGTGCGAATCGTTCGAGCAAAATCGGCGTTGTCGATCGAGAAAGTAATGTTCGTGCGTGAAGAAGGGATGTTGGTATAGCGCGGTACAAAGGTGTATAGTCAGCGGCGGCGTTGACCATCGTCCGAGCAGAAATTTCCGAGGATGTATCGAACCTGATCCCATCCCCGGTTTCTTTCGGCAGCATCGCCGGCCCGTCGTGTACGTAAGGGAGAGTCGGCTGCGGCGCAGGAGGGGCCAGTCGGAGCGCGCAGGGTTTGGGGCCCGTCGCGTGTTTTTGCCCCCCGTCTGGCCCCCACCGCAGCTCATCGTTTTTTGTCTGGTGCAGTGCATGCGCTGCACCGCACCGTGTCCCCCTTGCACCACCGCCGCCCGTTGCTGCCGTCTCATTCTCCTCCTCCTCCTCCGCCTCCTCCTCCAGCTTTCTTTCCTCCCTCAGCCCCTTTCGTCTTCGCTGCACCACAATGCACCGCGTCCGCAGCACCGGTACGAAGCGTTGCAGTGCACGCTGGTCTGGAGATCCGCTTTTTCTGGTCGCGAAGTCAATTTTTCGCATTTAATACTTGCGTTCGGCGTCGCGCGGTGACCTTGGAAACCTCTGCAGAGGTCGCGATCGAAATTCTCCGCGGTAACCTGAAATTTTTTGACTACGTTTCCTCGAAGTTGGCGCCAACACGTTATCGAGATACGAGCGTTCAAAGTTGACGCGCCGACGACGTTACAATAACTATGCAGCGTACATCGCGAAGTTACTCAATTGGACTTTGCACGGCTCTCTACGGCTTGCAACTATCCTCTCTAAACTGAAGGTGCAAGATTGCAGAGAATTCTCGAGTCTTTCTTTCCTCCATTCCGTTTGAAAACCTGTCGAATACGTAATATTTACTCGTAATATTATGTCGTCGATGATATTTAAAGAATTGTTGCATTTGAACCACCAGGTAGGGGCAGCTGAATCTTGTATAATGTTCTACAGCGTTTAGATTTACTTTGTTAATTCGACACGAGGAAAGTGGGAGAGAACAAACATATTTTCATCGAATTAGCAAGCACACACTTCCAGTAACACGCAGAAATGTTTTTACGTTTCTAAAACAGACTAGCACGATCGCTAGATGAATTTTAACAGAAACTTTTCGCAGGTAAAGTACCCGCTAATACTTGTTTATTGGTGTAAATATCGTTAGTTACCTCCGATATTTGGGAACATTTCTACAAAGGTGTTGAGCACCAAGATGAAATATTTTTATTTGCGTCCACCGTGAACGCATCGCGCGGCGTATGCAACGGCGTATGCAGCGTGCACGAGCAACGAGCGTGTGCGCCGGCCATAGGAGGACGCCGACTCGTCGCAGAGTATGCACACGCTCGCCGGAGGCCGTCCCAGCGCGCTTATGATCGCCGCGAGCGAAACGGCGCGGCGGCAGGCGGAGGCTGCGAGCAGCCTTCCGCGGAAGATGTGCAACATCTCCGTGTGCACCTGCCGGCCGTGTCGTCCCGACGGACCCGTGTCACGCCGATTTCCAGTCACCGTACAACAGCCACGGGGAAACCATGCATACCCAAGGACCCGAGACCGAGACTCTCTGCTGTGCTATGCTATGCTGCCTCCGCCTCTGCCGTTTGCAGTACTATGGCGATTCCCGTGGTTGAAATCCTCAAGGATATTGTCGCTATGGTGTCGCAGGATGTTTTCACTTTTGGTTTTTAGGGGACGATGGAATGCAGCGTTCGGAGCAACTGCTTTCTATTTTCTCATTCAAGTGACAGGACTTTGGTCGCGTCCGTTCAGATTTTCAGCGACTATGCAGTGCGAAGGATGCATGCAATTTTAATCATTTCAAGGCGGTAGACTCGTTTCCAGAATTGCAAGGTTCCGGCACGCGCGCCTCTCATTTCTCGATAATACAAAGATCGGGCTTTTCGGTAGTCATAAACGCTAGATAAAAGGTCATCCTAGAACGAAAGTACTAATTTTTTTAAAAGAAAGCCTTAGTTTTTTGTTTAGCAGGCGTAGTTTGCATTATTTGGTAGCATGGAAATAGCTACGAAAAACTTTTGAGGGCGATCGAAGCCTAGATAGCTCTTTTATCTAGCGTTCTTAATTACCGAGAACCTTCATTTTCGTATTATCGAGAAATGAGAACGCGAATCCCGCATCCTCGCGATCCTGGGAAAACGTGTCAACACCGTTAATATTGAATTATATATTGCTAAAATAATGCAGCGGAGGGAAAACAGAAAACTGTTTGGTTAATCCTATAAACGTGTAAATATAGCAATGTTTGTGGCCAGCTACGATAATCCGCAATTAAATTATCGTCGCAATGAAAATAAGAATTGTATTGTTAGGAACTTTTATTTTGCGAATGTAGTTGATTTGGTAAATGGACACCTGCATTAATTCTTGGTCGTTAGACAATTTTCGTCAACGGTATAATTAACGATGTCAACTTATTCAACGGTTTCGTACCAGTTTTCTGACGGCACTCCTTGTACAGCCATTAGTCTCGTTATTTCTGATGTAATATTCATTCGATTAAATTTGCTAGAAATTGCCCGATTGTTCGTTCGATACCGATACGTGTTACGCGTGAAAATAGACTCGGCCACCGCTATCGGCAGGTTAATACCCGTACGAGGGCGTGCGCGCACACCTTTCACAATGAGAGAGTTAATTAGCATTGCCCGGTATCCGACAAACGAACAAACATCTAGAAACTCGGGGATCGCGGGAGCGTAAGTGTTCTTCGGGAATTCCTCGCGGCTTCAGAGACGCGTTTTCGACGGCTCGCAACAGAGAGCGTATCGCTTCGCTGTACAGCGAGCCGGAATATCGGAGAATATTCGACTGCGGATGAACTCCAATTAGCAAACGAATTCGATTCTCGGAACACGGTGGACGCGGCGAGGCGCGGCGCGACGCGGTGCGGCGCGGCTAGTAATTTGCTGTCATCCCGACTATTACGCAATCCTCGTCACTCCGTTCCGGATTTCCGACGGCCTGTGCAGGCGGACAACGTGTTCGTCGCGCCGACGTAATCGAGACGCACGTGCAGGTGCGACCTTTGATATCCCACTATTTTTCTTTCTCTATCTGTTCCCAGCCGCGACGCGACCCGACGCTCCATCAGCCGCGTCGCGCAAAACTTCCCGTTTCCCTGGACAGAAAATAGTTCGCAATTAACCGGCGTTGCGATCCATCCATTTGCATGCCGCCGGTGACGACACCGACCGCGATAAATACACGTGTACCGCCGCGCCGTTGCGTCTTCGCGACACAATCGAGAGACGAACGCGACGCTGCTAATTTCTCTTAAAATTTGATCGTCGCTTGATTACAATTTCGATCGTAAATAGAGGCGATGTCTCCCTCCTGACTGTAGCTCCGCGTTCCCGTCGCGTTCGAACGGTCTCTGTTATCGCGAAGGTCAGGAGCGATTGTTTTAATGAGTTCTTTTTAACGATCCGTCGTTCTTTCAAGTGACGCTGCACTTTTTGCTCGGCACGATCTTTTAAACATTGCATGCGCGACGATGCCCACGGAAAAGGTCTCGTTTTATGCACGTTTGCTCGACGCTGTTTGGGAAGAATTGTGGGGAAAATTTTTCAAATTTTCTAGCGAAGCTGAAATGCACGAGTACTGATCAAGACAGGATAGAATACAACCAAGTACTGTTAAACTTTCTTTATTTTACAGACAGATCCCCGTCTAACAATTATCAGCTTTCACGTAAGCGAGTTTTGCACCTGTTCGAGAAGAATTTGTGGGAAGAATATATTTTTATTAGCGAAATGCACGATTAATGAACACGACGAGTCAGAATACAAGCAATGTTAAACGGATTTTCTTTATTTATTTGCAAAGAAAAATGTTTGAACCGTGCCATGAAATTTAACGAAATTCAACGAAACAAGCAAGTGCTGTTAAACGGATTTTCTTTATTTATTTGCAAAGAAAAATGTTTGAACCTTGCCATGAAATTTAACAAGATTCAAATAAAATATTAAAATCGGGCCGTCAACTGTATTATCAGACTTTTGAGATATGTTCAGAGTCTGCGGGTGGAATGTCGAGTGTGAAAGAGCCGATTTCCGGTTCTGGATCGAGCGGCGATCCCGCGAAGTAGAGAATCGGGGTTCGTCGACGGAACAAGCAATCCCGTCATTAATTTCCCATAATGCGGCGCATAATGGCGCGACGATGTTCGACAGAGCCGCGCGGCCCGGTCGTACACGACAACTTTCCAGGAAACAGAAATTAATTTTCCCCGGGTCCGGGTACAAGCTTCTTTATAAATTATTAAAACTTTCGCGCCGGTCTCCTCCCGCCCGGATATCCACCTTTGTCGGTGAGGCTCTCATGAATATGTACCCGGGCTGTAACCGGGCGTCGGCAGTTTTTCTTTTAAGCCGACGCGAACTTCGTTAATCCGCGATCCGGGGACCGTTTTGCATTTTGATATCAACGGCGAACAGATACACAAGTACCGCACGCTCGCCGCGCGGAGACGAAGCTCGTAGCGCTTGTTCCGAGCGGACTCTCTCTCGGGGGAATTTCGTGGATTTCGTTACTTTTCAACCGGGTGTCCAAACATTGTTCTTCGCCGCTTGACAACTTGCAGGTCTAGCTGTCGGGGCGATGTCTTCAGCGTCTGTGGGGGATTTTAGAGACCCTGCGGAAGAACTTCGCAGTCTCCAGGATTAATCCTCTTAATAGGATTTTTTTTTCTTAACCCTTTGCACTCGAGCGGCGCGGATACGGCCCCGAAAGATATTTCTTTCGGAAATACTTTCGTGGACTAAACCTTAGTTTAGTTAGTTGCAGCCTAGCATTCGCTTGAAAAAGTCTTGGCAGTGAATAAAGCAATTGAAAAGTTTTTGAGCTCTAAAAGTATGGATAAAGGTCAGATCAGCTCAAGTTCGGACGAATTCAATTTTGCCACTTTAGATGAAGAAATTACATTGATTTCGTCGCGTTCCGATGAAATCCGATTAAATGGGAAGCTTCGCGTTGTACCAAAAGGGCCAAAATAACAAAAGATATAGAATAACAAAAATTTTCTTTAGAATTTACTATAATAAGATGAATATCATTGTTAAGTACATTAAAATAGGACTTGCCATCAACTTACCCTCTTTAATATATTAGGTTGTCCTAAAAGTTTCTTTCACTATGTGTACATTGTTGGATACCATCGGCATACACGAACTACACAATCATTTGTTCGTTAACGTTTTATTATCCTTTAAGCTTACCCTTTCTTAACCGTGCCATTGGTTTTCTTAAAAACTGCTCTGAATTTCCATTAATCGAAAACGACACGAACCTTTTGGACAACCTAATAAAATATTATCTGTCAAGTTAGTGGAAGCATAGTTTCGGTGTTGTAAGTGCACAAATCATTTTACCAGAATGTCAGTTTACTTCTCATAATGTACAATCTTCCCTGGTATGTGTCTCTACAATAAAAATACAATTTAATCTTCGCACGATCTCTGTCGAGTTTCTCAACTAAAAAATAATGCTAGTCATTTTCGGGAAGAAACGATAAAAACTATAATAGACGCGTAACTATGATTTACATTGAGGAAGATAATTTGCACGTGAAGTCCAGCAAGTCGGTCGACCTCCCGGAAAGCGTTTTTGTTCCTAGACAGACGTGATTACTGTAGGCAGACGCACTAATTAGCGTGTTTAAAAGTGTTGATGAGTTAATTGTCACCGGGGAAACGGAGGAGCGTGACCGAGCGATCGACTGATCGTCCGAGTATTACCTGGCTGGTGCGACCGTTTAACATGCGACGCAAATTGACCATTATTTGTTATATAAAACTAGACGGTCACGTGCACAGAAAGCAACTCGATGTATGTATGTACATGTATGCGGGCTAATGATGTCATCGACAGATGGTGCCCGGGTATACGGGTCGTAAGACATCGACACATTTTTACTCGTGACTGCGCAATATCGATCGCGGAGCCATCGAGCTCTCGAAAGACAGAAAGAGAAACAGTTGAATCATGCATGCAGATTTCTCTTCATCGAAAGAGCACGACAACCTAACCCATAAAAATTCATCTGGTCGTTCAAGAAAATAACTATCGCACGATGAGGGCCCGATTTTCGGGGTGGTGATCATTTTTCTTGAAATTTTCTTGACAGAAACGCAGCGACGCGACGACGTGTCCGGGTGAAATCCGGTTTCCGTTTCAACTCGATTCGCCTCTGCGCTTCGTTCGGGTGGCCACGTCCACTGCGCCGGGTCAGGCACGTGTCTAACCCGCTCTTAGGCGTGGAAATTCCACGGGACCTTTGTGCGCGAGTAGCCGACCCACGAAGAATTCGCAGAATAAGAAACCGCCGGTCTTCTCCTAGCCGTGATTTCAATTCTAGGATTTCCCAGCGTTTTACTCGCACTGCCCCCCCGCTAACGCCGGCCAAAAGGAGAATCGGGACTGCTCAACTTTGTTGCGGTGCAGAGTTCGCATTCCTACGCTGATTGCTATCGGACTATCGTACGATCTTCACAGTTAGAATTGCTTGCGCCGCGCGACGCTTTCCACGATTCTACGACAGGCCCTGCCTGGATCTTGCCGAATCCTCGAGGCACAGTTTCTTTTTATATATTTCTTAATTTATACTGTTTAAGTGAACGTTGATCAACGTTGACGTAAGTAGCGTTTAAAACTGGCTAGTTGGTAATTGCAATTTGATCCTTGTCAACATTGATGTTGTAATTTTTATTGTATATTAAAGGTATGGCTGTAAATGGTCTGTTTACTGATTTTTTTTATATGATTTTTAAAATTTTTAATATGATTTTTATATGAGCTACGTCCTAAAATTAGAAAACAATGATATATATGTAATGATATTTGGTCCCCTCAGGGTTTCAAATCCATTCCACCACCTCTCCCTTTACCAATCCTCAACTATCGCCTAATTTGAAGCGGGACCTACTTTTTATTAAGGTGGGTTCCGAACAACACGTGAAACGCACCCAGAGGGGCACTTCCCGGCTTTTTACCGAGCGGTCACCCATCCTAGTGCGTCCCCCGCCCTACGCCGTTTAACTTCGCTGATCGAACGAGTTATTTTCAGCGAGGCAATGGTCGTTGACAAGAAAACAGTGATTAAATAATTTGAATTTTAAGTAAAAATTTAAAAGTGTCCAGAATTAATTTCACTACTGTATGTAGCAGGTATTCGTGCAATGTCTGAACGTCTTCCTTCCAAAAAGGAAATATGTAACAATCTCAGTCACACGATGACGCGTGGATCATTTTTATTTGGATGCTTGGGAGTCCAGCCAGGCAACAAAAGCAGTTTCCCGTGGTTGCAACAAATCAGGGCCACTCACGGGCTTTTTTGCATGCAGTAACTAGATTAATTGCGAGCGAACCAATATCTCCTACGAGATTGCAGAAAGCAGGAGAGAGAGAGAGAGAGAGGTACCGCGATCCTCTTCTTCATCTGCAACGTTCTCCGGGTTCCACGCTCTCCACGCGACTTTCCTATCTGGGTCGGAGGACAAAGAGCACTGGGACCAGCTGCGTAGGAGAATAGATCGGACGATCAAGATTCAGGGAGAGAGAGAGAGAGGGGGGAAGAGAGGCGAGAGGAGAATCGGAGTCCAGGTCATGTACTGGGAAAGAAAGACGCGATTCTAGGTAGCGGTCCCCGATCTTCCTGAAACTTTCGCTTGTTCTTTTTACCCGCGTAGCTTCACCGCGGGAACACGCGCTCGCAGCCTTGGGGAAATTAACGCGGCCGTTCCCGCTCTTTCGTGGAAACGGATAAATCATTTCGCAGCGAGACCGTCCGCCATTGCTACGTAAGCTTTCACCGAGTCGCCCACCTTCCTTTCGCAGGTGGTTGAAACGATAGTTTTAGGTACGCGTATCGGATCCAGAAGAGACCGCGCCGGCCGCTGATGGCTCGTTTTATTCGCCTCTAATTTGTTCGGCGGCAATGGGACACTTTATCGACCGTATTATGGATCATAATTGCGGTTTACTGTTATGGCAGAGGCGAATCGTGGAGCACCGAATGCCACGGTGTTTTTCTCTAGGTTCACGGATGCTGGGAACGCGCACGAATCCGCGCTTTATGTCACGTTATTCAAGGTTTCAGGTACGAACTTCGATGACTCGACCAGAATTTTAATATAAATGTTAGGGGACTTTGTTGGATTTTTTTAATTTATTTATTTTCTCAGCTGACAGAAACGATTCATGTTATTTCTTGCAATTGACGCGGACAAATTTTATTTCGCGTAAAAATCCTATTCGTAAGCGAAAGAAACTTAATATTTTCGGAAGACTCTGCGTTGTGGTTTAAAGTTTCATCGAACGTTTTCACAGGATGCGAGGAATTTTGGAAATTGCGGGGATGAGCGGAGAGGGGGTGATTTTTTAATTTATTTTTTCAACTGACGGACACGATTCAAATTCGAAGTTATTTCTCGCAATTGACGAGAAGAAATTTTATTTCGCACGAAAATGCTATTCTACTTTAAAGAATAGATTAGAACAATATTTATGTTTTAGAATAGATCAGAATAGAAAAGAAGAAGTCTATTCCATTCTAAAGAGAGTAATTTAATCTGCTATTTTCAGAAGACTCTTCGTCGTGGTTTAAAGTATCATCGAACGTTCTCACAGGATACGAAGGTTCTCTGAAATTGCAGGGATGAGTGTCTAAAAAACGCGACGCCAGGAAGTCGCCATCGGGTGCAAGCGGTAATATTAATTCGCGGACGGTAATTTATGCTCGCGGTCGGAAGAGAGGAGGGAGAGAAACAGAAGAAAAGAAAAACGCGCCGGTTTCCGACGGTGTCTCCGGGTCCACCCGTCGAAATATTCATCGTATGGTCTCATTATCTCGGATCGAGGGAACCGCGGCTCGCCGAAGCTCGGCGAAATTTGCAATTTCGACCGGTTAACTGTGGCGTCCACAGTTTCAATTTCGTACAGACGACGCGGAACAAACGCTGGCCGCTCACAATTCCGCCGGCACGGCCGAAAGCATTATATTCCAGATCACGTCAGCGATACGGCCAGATTAATTGGCCCCGATGTCTTCGCGATACCGCGCTGAAATAGCTCTTCATTTAGATCATAAGCGTTGCGCCCGCGAAATTGTGCGTAATGCAGAAACCGCCGATGAGTTATGCTCGAGGGCGGCAGGGGAGGGAAGGTGGGCAGAATTGTCGCCTCCGTTTCTAGTGGCGGCGATCGGTGCAAGTGTTTCGCCGGAGAAAAATAGATAGCTGAACGAACTATTCTTATTCGAAACTCGTTCGATGCGTCTTTCTAATTCGCCGTCCTTCGATCGATCGCCGTGCCGTTGAAAGAAATGCAATTAATAGAGAGCAACAAGGTGGAACAAGGAGGCTGAATTGTCTTGGGTAGCCGAGTAATTGGAACTTGTTCGCAATGTAAGGATCCATAATGTGCACGCTTTAAGACCCACTTCCAGATAATTAGCTTCTCGAAACTCTTGAATATTTGAAATTTGAATGGGATTCGCGAATAGAAGTGGAAATTTCGAAGGTAATTCGAATGAAGTTCTGAAGAATCCCCTTTAAAATCGATTCGACACGGCCGAAGGCAGCTGACGGTCGGATTTCGTCGGCATTTCGACGTGATCTCATATTTCTACGCGAAACGAAAATGCATCGCAAAGTGCGAATCTCCGTCTTTTGTTTAAACCCACGAACGCGTTAAAAAATTCCTACAGGATTTCAAAATCGTCGCGAACCTCGGTGAATTCTCTCTAATTTTCCGGATGGAGATCGTAGCTGCGAAGAATGAAACACTGTAGTCGTAACCTTGCACATCCCCTGCTTAAAGCTTCTGGATAAAATCTGACGCAACGCAGTAATGAAACTTACTTAGTTGATTCTCTCGAATTTTTCAGATGTAGATCCTACAGCCGGGAAGAACCGAGACACTTATCCGGCCGTATACTTTGCGCGGCTCTGGGAGTTTCGTGCAAGGGTTAACAGCGGCGATTAATATTTAGATGAAAATTAGCCGTCGGCGGTATAGTATAGAGCGCGAAGGATGGTATCTCGGTCCTTTCGGTCGGCGCCCACGCTTGTCACGGGCCTTGCGCCCGCTTCAAAGGACGCGGGCTGGCTCCGCGCAAGAAATCCTGCGGAACGCCGGTATAATGTCGCGGGAGCGGCGTAAACCGGGGCTCTCGTCTTTCCGCGTGTTATCTCGTCAACGGGATCTTTACCGCGCTCGCCTCATCCGCGTTTTACCGTCGATCGTAACTCTGTCCCGCCTTTGTCAGCGTCGCAAGGACCCCGGGAAACAAGTAGCGATAGCGCGCTAAGTGCGCGCACATTGTTAGCGGTGCTCATACTCGCGTGTTTACGGGCCTTCGCGAATATAGGATGCACACGAACAGGACGATGGAGAGAGGGAGAAGGAGAAAGAGCGGTATTTCAGTCAAACCGCTTGATCTCCTCCCGCATTCGCCCCGCAAGATTTATCCGACTGACTTATCTCTCGAACGAGCGTGCGTGTTCGCTGGAAATCGTTCTTCGCCAAGCCGGAGATCCTTTGTGCCTGATTGCGGGCTCGGACGCCGCTGATTCCGGAAAAAAAGAGAATAATTGCTCTTTTACGAGAACCTGGTTGACGAACATGATCTCGGTGCGCAAACCTTCGAGGACACAGTAGCTGCAGTCCTTTGTTTCAAGGACGGTTTCGGTGGTTCTGCGATTTAGCCCATTTCGTCGTCGATTTTTCTTAGAAGAGAATGTTTTAACCCCTCCCGTCATTTTCTGTCCAGATGAACTCGAACGTTGCTGTTCGAAACTGAAGGAAGGCTTTTGATCTCGGTTACAATTATTATTTCGGGGGGGTATGTTCATTTTCGCATGTTGCGGATATAAGCTGGGGCAACGTTGAAATTGAGATTTTCCTGGTTATCGTGTTCTATCTCCGAGCAGACGACGCGAGTCTCGTGGAATCGCCGACCTCCGTAAATCTAGCGTCAGAAACGGAGCAGCGACGGCGCGGAACTAGCGCTAGGGCTCTCGAAAAATCGTCGCTGCGCGACGGGAGAAGGCAAGAAGATTTGCGTCAGTAATTTTTTCCGCTCGACTTTGAAAAGAAGTTCGCACGAAGCGGCGCGGCGGCGGCGCTATGGCGCGGCGCATCGCGGCGCGACTGCTAGCTGGGCTGAAAGTGTGCAACGCAGATGGACGAGCCCCCGTTTTTTCGTCGCATTTCACGGCGAACAGGGGACAACAGTAGTTCCGTGTCGGGCTACGTGTCCGCGGTGTGCCCACGCGCCGCTGAAATCCACGAATTCCATCGGTACCAAGCGAGACGGAAAGTCGTCCTTGGTCCGTTAGGTCTCGTGCACCAGCAGCCCAGCCGCGCGTACACCAACGGTTCGTGGGCCGAAAGGTTAACCTCGAAATCAACGACGCGTGCACCGCCGCCGCCGGCACCGCCGTTCCCCCCTCTCGCGTCGTCTTCTCCCTCGGTTTCCTCCATTTTTTCACGAGCGTTCCCTCGCAGCCAACACGATGCTCGCCTCCCTCGAGCACCTCCCGGCGACCGTTTAACGGGAACGAACATCAATTAGACGCGGAACGCGATCGTCTCCGCTCGGTACGCGGAACCGCGATGGAGATTACACCTACTCGATCCTCTTGGCTGCCTACCCGGGCTGAACTTGTGGTTCTTCGCGCTGATTTCGAACGGATGACCGCTACCGTAAGAGATATTCTCGAACCGTTTTACCGACGCGGCCATTCGCGAAACTACCAACCAACGCATTCTCCTTCGTCAACAACTTCGGAAAGTTTTTTTTTCATGGTAAATGTGTTTTGTACCAATACAAGTAGATTAATTTAGCAAGCCGGAGAAGACCGCACATCAAGATTGATGCATCGTGCAGGAACATTTATCGAACACGTTTCTTTTATTCTTCGTACGATTAATTTTACCTCGAAGAAACGAAATTCAATCTGAATTATTGATCCTGATTCTAAAAGTGCGGAAAATATGCGAGGCTTCATATTCTTCGGTCTCTTCTTCTTTGCCAGAATGAACTTATTAATTTACCCTCCGACAATCTCGTAATATGAATCCGGATTCTCACCCTCCATTTTTGGATCTATTACGATGGATTTAATAAAGAGTAGACTGCGGATCGCCATGCAATTTTAAAACTTCAGAGACTCTGCTTTGATAATTGGAATCAGCTCTACAATTATTCTGTCTCGTTACTGTCGAGACGAACGAAAGATCCATATCGTCGTTTAATGTCGTCAAACGATTTCCCATGCGAGTATCAGAGTTGAGCGAAATTTAGGAAGCGCAAACATTCCGGTGATACATTAAAGCTTCGCAAGTTTCGCCAATAAAAATGCACTTCTGCTCGCAGCAACTTCCCATCGTAAATCGAGCTCGAATGAGAGAACAAATATATTTTCTGATTACTAATCGGTGTCTTGAAAAATTCGCAAGTTTCGCAAATAAAAATACACTGCTGCCGGCAACGACTTCCCATCGTAAATTAAGCCCGAATAAGAAGAAATATATATTTTTTGATTACTGATTCGGTGTCTCGAAGAATTCGCAAATTTCAACGATGAAAATACACTTTATGACGTATATCAGTCCGAGTGAACGTAACGAATTTTTTAGTATCCGTCCGGAGTGTCTTGAAATTCCGAAGTATCGTCTGTAATTGCTCGTCGCCTATCGGAATCGAAGAAACAAATTTTTTAGTATCAATCAGTGTCTAGAGGAGTTGGCAAGTTTCGGCGATAAAATTGCAGTCGCGCGGTAATTGACCGCAACGGGGTCCAGTTGAATCGGAGAAATAAGTTTTTCCGGGAGTAATGGTGAATCGCAGCCGGAACAGGGTTATATTAATCATCGCCGGTTCTCGGGTCTCTCTCGTTTCTCGCGTGACGCCGTTCGACAAGAAGCCGCCACGCCGCTCCTCTCTCTCTCTCTCTCTCTCTCTCTCTCTCTCTCTCTCTCTCTCTCTCTCTCTCTCTCGGTGTGTTCACGGGGCCTGGCATCGGGGACGATAAAACGAGGTGCTGCTAAGCTCGTTCCCGGGGCTGGACGGGGTGGGAGATAAACTAGGAGTCTCGTTAAGATCGACGATACGACGATTTCGACGACAACCACGACCCGTCGGTGAAGAGCGATCGTTAAGGATCCCCTAACGAGGAGCCGTGCACCCGGGGACAATAGGAGAGAGAGCCACGACGACGCGGTCGTCCAGCCTCTATGCGACGCGTGCTCAGCCTGCCCCTTGGTTCGTTCCTGTGCAAACGACAGCGCGCGCTACCACGGTTTTCATCTTGCCCACCTTTGCCCGCGATTCTCGCTCCCTCTTCAACCGTGTCCAACCCGTTCGCGATCGTATTAACGAGGAAACGATGCAACGCCGCCTGCCGCCTGCCGCGACACGATTCCTTCCTTCCACGAACAGGAACTTCGCGTCACGACTACCAACGGCCGACCGAACAGCATCCTTTTGTCCTTTGATTCGCCGATGGGTCTCGACAACCACCCGGAACCTTCCTCCACGAACTACGTCCAATCTATTATTCAGCCTCGCCGTGCCGGTTTATTAGAATTAGACTACGACGGCTCGCGCGAGAACGTTCATACTGGATGGAATTGATAATTCACCCACCGGGTGGGAATGAGGGTAGTTTGAGACGTAATCTTTATTCTGATTTACGTAATAAAATCTTGAATGGGGATAAAAAAGGGGAAAGAACTTATTGGTACACCTAATATTGTACGTAGATTTTATTTTTTCGTTGAATTTCCTCGCGGGACAGAAGTGTTACAATGAAATAATTCTTTCGGAAAGTGGATCGTACAGATTCAATTCCTATCGGGACGATTAAACTTTTCTTACGTGTTTCGCAAAACATGAAAACGCGAGTTCTCGTGTTCAAGTTCCGCAGTGTAATAGAAGCTTGTGTGCCGAGGTCGCTCTCCCGCCGTGACGCGAGTAGACGTTGCGTAATTGAAAGATCGAACGAAGCTTTTCGATCTTAACGGACGATCTCCCCGCGGCGAAAGCGGGGAGAAAGAGAGAAGAAAGTTCTCGAAGTCGCGTTTAAAAATAAACCGCGGACAATGCGAGCGCGTTCTGCAACGTAATTATCTATTTATTAAGTGCGTCGCCGGTGTTCGACGAGCCGCGGAGAACAAAGAGAAGGAAACCAGACGGAAAAAAAAGGTAACAATGGGCCTGATAAGGATCACGGCGCAGCCGAGCGTTGCAGAATGCACCGAGGATGACTGCGTGACCCGTCGCCGGTGGTTGCTGTCATTTCGACGACGCGCGTCATCCGCGTTCCCCGCGGCTGCGGAGGGAACGTCTGACGTTCCAGCGTTTCCGCAACCGCGATCGATGCACTACCGTCGGGCCGAGCTGTCAACAGATGCCGGGTGACATCGTCGGTTTCTTCCCGGATAGCCGCACTACCTAAGATAACTAAATCCTTGATCGGAGACGACGGCGCAGCGGAACTTAAAACTCTGATCGATCGTCGCGATGCGCGCTGTTTCTTAGGGCGCTATAATGCTCTTCGACTTTTTTATTGAAACAGGTGGTCGCAAATCTAGATGGACGTGGTCTCAAGGTGATCTCTCTTCTTTTTTTTTTAGAATTTTATGTTTTTCTTCGGGTAAGCGTGCAGCCTATCCCGAAACGAATTCACCGATCTATGACACTTTTGTCTTCGAAGATCATTCAAAGTCATTGAGCGCCGATCATTATGCTTGTACGAGCGAATAAAATATATGGTAACTCGTGATGGCAAGGACTAAATTCGACAGTATTGCGGGACATTGTAGACTGGAATGTCGGGAACAATGTTGCGGACCGTTCAGCTGCGTCTGACCAAGAATGTCCGAATCCCCTAGTCGCGCGTCAACAGACATACCGAAGCCTTAGCGAACACAGACGAAAGTGAAATAATCTAATGTACGGAATAAGTGTGTTAGTGCGTTTAACAAAAGGCAGACAATAAACAAAACTTCTGGAGAGAATAACAAGAACATTCGAGAGTGCATCGTTGTTCTTGAATTCGCTACTTGTTTACGGGAATTTGTTCTGGGAAAAGTGAAGCTTTTCCAATTAAAAAAAAAAGAAAATCATGAAATATCCTCTTCGACAATTACAAGGGAGATTAGAAATTACGTTGTTAGTTCTCGGTACACGAGAATCCAACATATAAGAAATAGAGAAAAATAGATAAGAACATTTCCCCGAAAAACCCTGAAGAGTCTACGCCAGATAATGCAAACTCGAAACGAATCTCCGCAGAACCTCGAGGAGCCCGAAAAGTCTGAACGAGATAAAAGAAGAAGTTGCGGACAAGAACACGACCGCAGGGCGGCCGAGAGAAGTCCCGGAGAGGTAGCAACGGAGAAAAAGGATCCGAAACCGGGTTGCGGATTGGAAAAATGAAGAAGAGAGCGGCGTGTCCGGAAGAGGTCCAGGATCGAGTGTCCAATTTCTCTGGGGGATCGCGAGGCAATCCCTTAGGAAGCAGATGAGCTTGGGCAGCTGGGTCGGGGACGCGGAACCGTAGGATCGTTGCGGCAAAAAGAGAGGAGCCGCGGGAAAAATGCTGTGCCCACGCGAGGCCTCTCGGCGCGCGTGGGTGGACGTTCTGTGCGCGTACAGAACGCCGGGAGGAAAAAGGTAGGTCGTCGCTGGGAGAGAAACAACGGAGAGACGTTCGAGCCGAGAAGAGGAAGAATAAGAAGAAGACGCAGAAGAAGAAGAAGACGAGGAGGAGGAGGAACGCGTCGGATGAAGAGCTACGTACGGGGCTAGGGGGCCAGGGGAGGGAGAAGGTGGTACCACCAGGTTGCGAGGACCGAGGCTGGCCAAGGCCAGAACGTCGTGGAACCGAGCCGGCTTATTTTTAGCGCTTCCTACTATTGTGCAAAGCACAAGTCTGTCAAGTGTCTAGGCGGCCGCTTCACCGGGGGAGTCCACCGTTATACGCTCCCACTCCGCGTCTGTTGTCTGCTCCAGACGATTTTGGAATTGCTCTTGTGTGCCGCTCGTCGAGCTGGCCACGCGTCGCTCTAGCCGCCCATCGTCGAACCTTGATCGCTAGACGAACGTTTATGCTAATAAACTCTCGCCGACCTGTCCGGAGAAACACAGCGCCGCGCCGCAACGGTCCCAGAAAAATCTGCGAACCTTGAAGGATATCGAACCGCGCCGGCACGTGGTTCCCTCGTGCACTACGGAATAATCAGTTTTTTCTGGAAGTTCTGGTTGACTCTGGAAGTGCAAGGTTCTTTTTTTTATTTAACCTCGCCGCTCTCTCTCTCTTTTCCGGCTCTAGCAGTTTTGACCGAGGATGCGTTAAGCAATGACGAATTTCAAAACGAAACTAGCTCCGCGCGGTCAGCGACTGTACGTGTGCTCCACTGTGTTCGACTCTCGGATGTGCGGGATTTTGAGAGATTCGTGGTTTCGCGTACGAATAGAACAATCGTTCTCCGCAGGGATCTCGAACGGAAACAACACCTGGAGGCTGTCGCAGCCACGGCAGGTTCAGCGCGCGGCCCACGCGGTGTTTTCAATCTGCGATCGTTACGTCAGAGAGTGTCCCCCAATTACATAGATTCGATCGAGTCGGCAGGCTCATAAATATGCAAAAGCGGCTTTATCTGCGATCTGGGGCGCGCTCGGCATTCCAGCTCGATGTTTAGAGGAGCTCTTAGCCGAAGGCGAAGCCTAATCGAGACGAGCGAGCGTCTGTCGCGGTCGAAACAAAAGGCCTGGTGACGAGCAATTGAAAAACGCGCGACGGATAGCGAAGATGGATGGCCATGGACAGAGACAGAGAGAGAAAGAGAGAGAGAAAGAGAGAGAGAGAGAGAGAGAGAGAGTGGGAAGGAACGGGCGGAGAGAAAGAGAGTGCTCGTTAAACGGAACAATCGCGGTACGCGAGCCGCAGAAGAACGTCTTCTGCTAAAGATACCACTGGATTCCAGGACGCGTCGTCGGCGTATGGCCTTAGCCTAGTTGCGGAAAAGGCCGGCCGCCGCGCCGTCCGCCGGGAGAGAAGGTTTAAGTAAATCAGCTAATCGCGATTGCGGCCCCATCTACGGCGAGCGTCGCGCTCCACGCTTGTTTACCGGATTAAAGCCGCTTCTTGCGCCGTTAACGGCGCACCGCGTCGTCGTCGCGACGCGACGTCGGGGACAGAGAAACCGCTGGGAAACGTCCAGCGAGAACGTCCACCACGCGAACCGGCGAGTCCGGCTTTCGAGGTTCGATGACCCTTTGTGCATGCTGCCGGCGATCCTGATTAAGAATCCCGAGAAATTTTTCCTACGGAACCGTGGAACCGCTGCTAGACGACCGAGACGTAAAAATTACGACCGTGTCCCGACGATTAAAATTCATTTTCGGTCGAATCACCATTCCGTACGCTTCGTTCTGGCGCAGAGGTTCAACGGTGGCGCACGGTTTCTTGCTCGTTTCCGCGAGCAATAATTTTCTATCAACGTTTAAACAGCTATTTATTTTCTGAGTAAATCATTTCATAGAATCGTGGTTTGACTGTGCCGTGTACTTAAGATTCCTAGTTCGGCCTCGCCAACTATGCATGAGTATAATTTATTGTATAATTGCTTGATTATTTGCGAACAATGCACCAAACGTGATTTTAACACTGTACTTATGTACATAGAAGACTGTTAATTAGAATAATAAACTCTTATTTGGTTCCCGTCTTGCGATCAATGCAATTTGTATTTTGCATAAGATTTCGCAGAAAATCTAAACAAATCCAAGATTTCCCAGAAAATCTGATGAATTTAACGCCAAGGGACGAGGCGAGAAGAATAGGGGATGAACGGGGGTTGAAAACGACTAATCGAAAACCTCGTCAATAGTCAATAACTTTATCGAGTTAATACATATTTAGTTTGTCCGGTATCGGTGAAATTAGTGTTGCAAATAGGAGTCGCGGGGCGTGTGGCTCTTTCACGTTCGACGTTCCAGAATCGGGTCATCGGGTCTCACAGCTCGGCGTTGCGTTTCGTCGTACGTCCACGCGGCATTACGTAAAGCTCGATTGCACTCGCGTTTTCAAACAAACGCAAGCCCTGTGTGCCACGGCTGCGCCGCGCCGCGCCGACGAGACGCTCGCTCCTCTTGGCACGGGGACACGCGTCTCGTCGAAGCGAGCGTCTCTGTGTCTGCCGTGCTTTTTTTTCTCCTCGTCATTGTAACTACGTTGCTCGCAATTGCACGCTCTGGTGCTGGTGCACTGTACACCTTGGGTACTGGCGCACCCAGCGCTTCGCGCACTTCTACAACCAACTTTTGAATCCTTCTCGCTAACGAATCGTTCTCAAAAAATGTTTACCAAACTTATTTTCCTTGACTGTCAGCGGGTGTCTTTGTTCCCCCGGTTTGCCCGACGCGCCAACTTAATGAGGCCCTTTGTAGCGCACCGCGGTAGCCGGCAAAGGAAATCTGACAGATAGCGTACAATTCTTGTGCTATTAGTTCAAACGTTCACGAAACTGAAGGCTCTCTTTTACATGTTTTAGGAAAATCATTTAGCGGTTCATTATCGAATGAAACAGTCAAGGATCAAGTGGATTTGATCCTGTTTAATTCTTCACAGTTGTTGCTCGAAGTTCGCGTTGCTTGCAATGTTACAATTTTGGCATTGTGTAAGTTTCATGAACATTCTTGACAACTTGAAATATCTTAATCCAGATAAAAATGATATGAAAAATCGCACGAGCTGGGAAAATGTGCGCGGCTCGGTAAAATGCTAGCTAATTAGCAGGATGAAGGGTTAATTCCGAGCAAGGAAGATTATCGCAGAGAGACGCGAAGCGTCGCAGAATAGAGGGACGCGTGTCGTCGCGGCCGCGGCCGGTTACGTAAAATCGCGGGTGCCAACGTGGCGCGGCGGTGGTACCGCGAAATTGATCGCAATTTCCGGGAACGTCTCGTTTCTTGCCTCGATACCGGCGAGGAAACGAGTCCAGACACCGGCGCGACGGTAACCCACGCGTGTTGCCACGTGTAACGTTATCGCGCTAAGTGTTACGTGTTAATCCGCTGTTAAGGAGCGCGTCCTTGGTCGGACGACGCGACGGAGCGCTGGATCTACAGTTATATAGAGCGATTTTACATAAGGCAATTGCCGAGCAACCGTGTCGACGACGGAGCACGGTGAATCATCCCCCGTGATCGGGGAACACGTCGTCGTCCACGGGATACGAATCCTGCGTCGTTCTCCGACACCTGGGAACCTACGTTCGCGTCCCACCCTCGTCGTTCATTAGACAATGTAGTCTGAAGTGTGCAGACAATTAATATCTTCGTCGTTGTTGTAACAAGGGGAGCCGGCGCTTCGTTAAATAGCGACTGCTGCGAAAACCATGATTAACGAATCCTCGTGACTAACCGACATTCATTCAGCGTTGTTTCGTTATTAAACAGCAGGCACGACAGCTTAAGAGCAACTCGTATACCGTAAACATGTAAAATTTTCTCGGACCGCTCGACACGATTCGATTTTGCGTTTAATCGCGCTACACGCTGCATACCAGCCCCGCTCCGTTCCGATGCGGAAAGTAACAAACAAGGGATGCGTGTACGCATTAGGATTACGCAGGATTTACATGGGATTACGTTCGTCGAACGTACATCCGCTTTTCACGCAATGTTTCCTGTTGCTGCCCGGTATAAAGTTAATTACACGTTCGCCGGGATGGAATCGAACTAGAAACGCGAGGATTTGGAATGTACCTCGGCCTAAGCTGACGTTGTAGTTGGACCGAATTTCGGGTCCGCTGCTCTGCCCGCTGAACCAGAATTTTTCCCCTTACTTTATTCGATTCGTCGGTTCGATCGGTGTTGTGTCTATCGAGCTCATTTAGCGAAATATATTGTGTATTAAAAATTGGAAAGTTGTTATAAAAATCGAAATATGAAAACATTATATATAAAATATCAGTGAAACTAATTGTTACAAACTATTCCATTATCTGAACGTCAATCTGGTTAATTTCGATAACCGAGAGTCTACTAAATTTTCTTCGTTGAAATGCGATAATTACAGTGCAACGTTATAGCAAAAACATAAAATAATGTGAAATAATTTTTAATTAGAACGGAGAAACGTCGGTTGACGAACGAGAACGATTTAATTTGCTACGACGGTAGACGATCGTGCTAAGGAAATTAACAGAGGTGTTCGGAGGGAATACGCGCGCGGATGACGAACCGACGAAATGTTTGGGATGATGCAGCAGATCGGAAACACTTCGGGCGTCAGGGACAGCGGCCTCCGGCCGAGCGTTTGGGAGGGACACGGGATCGAAGACCTCGCCGAGTACGATTTCGTCCTGTACCGGTGGCCGTGCAATATGCATCGAATCATCCCGCGGAGTACGTTCACCTCGCAAGGCCAATTGCATTGCATTACATCGACGTTGCCCCTCTCGGCCCCTTTTAAGTTCTTCGCAGGCATTCAATTCTAAACGCCTCGTGAATAATATCGTGTACTCCTGAATGGTCGTCACGAAACGGACACGTGGTGGACCAAACGATGTGAAAACGCGTGGACACGGCCCGGACAGCCGCCATATTGTTCTCAAAATTATTGTTGCAAAATTTCCTTAACGGACAAGATCCCGAAATAAGAATACAAATGACTCCGATAACGAATGAAATCAGTTTTACGAATAATCTACGCTTAGGAAATAAACAGTAATTTAATATTCTCCTGAATAAACTTTTGCTCGGTGTAATTGCAACGATTGGATGTAAGCATAATTTCATGGTCCCGCTCGGCAAATTCAACGTCGCGGCCTCAAAGCAAAATGCTTTCGACCACAGCGATATTTTCCAATTTATCCTGACATCGTCGGTAAAAATTTCTTCAAAAATTTCGCGAGCCCGAGACGCGCCGAGGATTTTACGAGATCGCCGGCTAATTGGCGCAACGATAGGGATTCCGTGGTTGCGCGTATGTTTCCAATAATTGGAGAAATCCCGGCGCTCCGTGTTACATGTGATAAGTAGAACAATTATGAATAACTTACGGGCGTTGAGATTCCATCGGCAAGCGGAACGCGGCATTAAAATACAAACGGCGCGGCGCATCGGAATTCCGCGGAACCGCCGATAACGTTCGATTCGATCGCGTCTCCGAGCAAATAAAATTTTATTCCTGCGTGCGCCGTGAGTGTCTGCGCGGGGGCCAAGGGCCGAGGGCGCAGTAAAACGGGGCCCGACATCGCCGGGCATAAAATCTGCCCGCGGGCCCGAAAAAGAACATTCGAATGCCACGATCGTCCAGACGATTTTTATCCTCCGTGGAATCGAAGATGTGTTGAAAAATTTTTTACTTGTACATTCTGTATAACTCTTGTATAATTTTACCAGGAAATATAAACTTGCCCGATTCTTACACCCTCAATTCATTCGCAAGAAATGACACGAAAACGAGAAGTAATTATTTTGCAAATTTCAACAATAGTTTGTCAATTGATACAGTGATACGAACGCGTTCCAAATTGTTTAATATCGCGTACCGATACGGTGAGTTTTTAAAAAATAATTATTGTCCTAGTTTTTCGAATAGTCGAGCATCGGAGCGTCGGCTGTCGACGCGCGAGCGGTATCTGGGAGCTGGAACGGTCTAATTGAAGGAAAAGGGGCATCCAGAGGCCTCGAGGCGCCCCGAGACAGAGAGAGAAAGAGAGAGAGAGACCGGGTGGAAATTTCTACGGCGTTCCGCAGAATGGATCGTTATTCCTCCCTCGTGGACCCGTCGCGCACGGCACAGCCTCGCGGATACCTAATTATCCCACGAGCAAGCCCGAGCATGAAACGCGAGGCGGAGGCGAGCGGCCGAGCCTGGATCACTGTGAGAAAGGAGGAGAAACCGCGTTCCTAGCGTGATCCTAGAGACTTTCACGAGCCCAGATTCTTACGTCGAAAAGGGTCAGTTTCCGGGTGCGACCCGCGAACCTTCTCCAGCGAAAACCCTCGATAATCCATATTTTATCGTTTGAAAACCTGGTGCTTCTTCAATTTCAACAAAATGTCCAGATCATTGTGGAATTTATAGGGCTGACGGAGTTCAGAATCTGTACCGAGATGACGTACCACCTGGACGCATTTATATGATTCGATAATTGAAAATAGACGAACGAGGTCACCGGAGGAACCGTGTAAAAGCAGTTTGATGATCTTGTAAGCGAACGTCGGATGCAACTGTTTTTACCGAAATTCTGGTCGTACCAATTGACTGGGTATTGTAAGTTAGGACTTAGGCGCTGGAGCAAACTCGACGCGCCTGAAGCTGTACCCAGGTGATTCTGCTGGTTCGTTTTAATGATTGCGAGGAAGCGGCGCGCCGCGCCGCACCGGTTCGCGAGATAATCAGAGGTAAGGAGGTCCGTCGAGTGGATCAGGGTACGTGACGGGATCATCCGGGTGGGAGCGCAACGTCGTTAAACAGGAGGCCTGGGTGGAACGATTTCGCAAAGGGACAGCTATTGCACCCGGAAGCCGCTTGACAGTTTTAACTGCGACGTTCCACGTATTCGCGGAGGCTTCGGTTCGGAGCGAGCGCTTGTAAATATGCACACGGACGCGCGGACGGCTACGGTTGTGCACGACACGGCGCGGTGCGGCGCGGCGCGGCGCACGGTGTGTCTATGTATGCAGGTTATGCAGAAAGCAGGGACGCGAGGCGTCCGCGCGGCGGAACGTGGTCAGCCGTAAATTATTTCAATGCACCTAGAGCGTCGAATGTACCAAGCGTATTATTTACGACGCCGGGTTCTCTCTAGGTGCAGCCTAGGCCACAGCTCGGATAGGCTAGGATACGATTACATCACGGCATAAACAGTCGGTAATAGTGGCTCAAGGTCTACTATGCGCGTATGCGTCGCCACCGCCACCACCGCTCAGCCATTCCAACCCACCCGACGTCGTTTCCTCTCTTTCTCTGCCTCTTTCTCGGCCCGAGTCTGGACCACCGCGGGCCGCGTGTGGACGTGTGCACTTTCCGTTCCGAGACTCGGCGAGAGAGACGGTCGTCTCTGTCTCTGGGCCTCTGGGTTTGCGAAACGCCCGGGGAAAACGGCGGAGAAAAATCGCCTATCGCGTTCTCGTCGAGGCGATTCCAGCCGGCCGGATTCGCCGGTAGACGACGAAACTGGTAGCGGGACTACTCCGGCCGCGACTTACCGTGTTGCGAAACGGCCGCGGAAACTGGTTAAAAAATCAACGGCGGTCTCGTCGCGGAGATTCCAGCGTGCGCCGAGTCTCCGCCGTTAGAGAAACGCGCGTGCAGAGAAGTCTGGCCGACTGGAATGAAGTTTCTTTTGCGAAATCTTGCCGGAGAAACTCTTGATAAAAAAAAATCAGCTGTCGCTTGTCCCCGATGATTCTCGCGGCCGAAGTGTCTCTTGAGAGATGACCAACTGGTAGAACGACCGCAGTGCTTGGGTTGAGCTTTAGATGCGAGGCAGTCGAAGAGATTTATTAAATGATTTATTAAAAAATTGCTGGGACCCTGGGAAAAATTCCAACGAGCCTAACGGAGAATATATAAATTGTTGGAATTTCAGATCCGAGCCTTGAATTGAGCAGCTTCCACAAAGAACATTCTTAAAATCGCCGGTTTCCTCGCCGTAGTCTGAAAGAGGCTAAGAGTCCCAAAGAGGCTAGTCCGATGCGAACGCATGAAAGAACAAGGCTGAGTCTTGCGGGAGACTTCGGATCTTGGACTGTTAAATATTCCACCGGCTCGTAACAAAAGTAGCGATGTCCTCTTTGATCTTCTAATTAAGCAGGAATACGTGATATTCTTTGTCAGAGTACGGCTCCGTCCCTCCGGCTTAACAAGTCATTTTGCGGGATCTATACGCGGTCGTCGTATGCCTTCTTCATCCGGCCGTAGGGGATTTATTATCAAAAGGAGGTATTTTCCCATCTGCAGAAATTGTTGCCCGTGTAGACGACCAGCAAGTTCTAGCATCGGAATTCGAATTCCCAGCGGGAGATCACAATGCAAAATACCGAACCGCTTTCGCAACAACTTCGCACAACACCTTTCGTGTCCCGCGACGCGCGATAATCCTTATCGTCGAAGCACCTAGCTGCGCGCCCCTCATTCAAATGCATATGGGCGCCCCGGCGTCATTTCACGTCCGCAGAATAGCGATAGCATCACCTAACGCTGATTAATACGTCATTGACGTAGCAACAGCCTCCAGCACCGTTGCCGTAACGAGGTCATACATGATTCGGTCTGAATAGGAGCGATGAGAACGAGCTGCTTCCTTCGTGCGCTCCAAGATCGTTGAAAAAATCACCAGCTACATACGCAGATACACACACAAGCACACGTGCGTTCATTCAAGCGTTGCTGCGCCGCATAATTCATATTTTGAAAAAAAAGAAAAGGAAAAAGTGACAAGACGAATGAAAATTCGTACCCCGACGTCGGATATTAATTATTCCGTGCTAACATGGACAACTTTCTTTAATCATCTATCTTTAACAACATAAATCCGGAGTCGACATGCAACCGAGGAAAACACGCAACCTGCACATTCCTTATGATGTATCGATCTATCCGGCAGATCAACCTTTCAATACATAGTTGCATCTTTAAAATAAATGACTCTGCCTGATTGCTTTCGATGCTGCTGATATGTACCGAGCGTCGCTGCCGGAAGCGTCAGTGTCCACAAGCAGTCACTCGTGTGATGCTTCTTTTCCAGAAAATCAATTTCGATCTGCGCGTCTGCCCTGCGAGTGGAAATCCATCAATTGATTCTCTGTTTCAGGTACTGTAGAAATTGTTGCTTCAGTGTGTTGGAATTTTGACTCTTTTCAAATTCTTCTAAACTGTACGCGCAATTAATTCTAATGTAAAAAGTATTAGTATATTCATTAATAGACTGCTGATTCAATGCATTCATAGCAAGAATGAATACATTTAACAATACATTTTTACTTCATCTCTGAAAATTTATAATTTTTCAGAAAAATCCACCAAATCGTATCTGCAGTTGTGCAATGCAGTGTCAAAAATTAGTATAAAAAAAATATTGTTGGGACCACGAGAGACTCCAGGCTAGCACTGACGTGAACTCAAAGATAACAGTGAAATCGTTTCCCAAATTTCGCTAAAACAAAGTGGCACATATTTTTGCCCTGACTCGATGCTGATCTTTCGGCTCACGGCGCTGCGTGTCGCAGGTGTTTAATTCCGCGTCGCCCGGTATGCAGGAATCGGTGGGCCCGAGTGGTAATTCGCAGGAACGGTGCCTGCACCCTCGTAAAATTCCTTTATTTATACCGTGCGCGCGAGTAGACGCGCGGCAAGAAAAGTAATCGAGCTGAACGCAGCCGAGTGCGACGTCCTCTTTGTGGCAAATGCGCATTATTAATAGCTACACGCAACTACGAGGATTACAACTAATGGCCGGGGAGGCATGGATATTCAACCGGCCTCGCCTAGAATCCTAGAAAAAATCCGCGGAACGAGTTTTCTCGGTGCTCCGACTAGCCTCCTGTCTACCGTCGTAGACGTCCAGGCCCTCTCTCCTTGCGGGCTCCATTCCTGCATAATCGCGCGGCATTCGTCCGGTTGCCCGACAACGCATTCGCTATGCTCCGCGAACTATCTCCTCCATTTTCTTCTCTTTCGCTCAGCCCGGCACCGTCAATGACGGGAAAATCGTCGTCGTCGGAGAAATCCGGGCGATTTCCTCATGAACAAGATTTCCTCATGACGAATCTCGCTCCGCGGGATTAATTCGATGACGGAGACGTTTTTGCAATTCGCGAACCGAGCCGGTTTTTACCAGGTGAAGCGCGTTAGGTCTGTTGACGCGTTCGGTAACATACCGATGCTCGCAGAGTTCAGGCTTCTCGGATCGAATGTTGGAGGTGGAAGATCTTGGAAAGTTCTACAATTGTGCCGGCTCAGTGGCAATTGAATTCCGCTATCCCGATTCACGAGCGGTTGTAATCGAAAAGTCCGTGGCGCAGCGGTCGAGGAGAATGTACATTGTAAGTGTAATTAGCCGGGGAAACCAATTTGGAGCGAGCCGCCGTGACACTGATCGCGAGCAAAGCCCGAAAGGGGATTGTTTTTAATAGCTCATTAAACTCGCGGCGTTTTCTCCTGTGAGTTTATGAGCTGCCGTAATGCCCCTTTGAGGATCGCGTATATTAATGTTACCGTCTATTCTCTTTCATGCCGCGACCCTGGTATTACGTTTCAGGTATTATTCATTTTTCCATGTTCCGATGCTTAGAACTCCATAATCATTTGTTTGTTGCGCAACAGGATTTATTGTCTACCCGGCGATTCGCTTTGACGCTAATAACGCCGAGGAAGAATGAGATTTCAGTTCGATTCAAGAGGAACGAACGCACAGTGTGTCTCGTTGTCGTGAGGAATAATTATTAGACTGCGGATTTGTATTTTGTTTATCGGGTGGCTCGGGCAATCGAGGTTCGCAGTTCGATCGAGGCTCGAATAAGAATTGCAGCGTGACGCGCGAAATTCGATCGTGAAAGAGGCTCGCGACATGGCCCAAGACAGTTTACAAGCGGTTCTCGGTTTATTTGTTCGCCAGGACGTTCGGGGGATATTATGGTTCGAGCAGCGCGGCGCGGCGCGGCGCAACACGGCGCAGCGAGTTGCATCGTAATGATAAACGAAATCATCGCATCGGCCGCGTGATTTCCAGGGGAACGGACAGCCACGGACGGAGGAATGTCTTACACGATGGGCGAACCGAGATTATCTGTTGCTCCCGACAGGCCTGCTGAGAGGACACGTGCACGCGTAACAGAGTCATGAAGAGAAGCCGCACGGTCTGACAGCGGAATATAAATTATTCGTGACCGAGCGACGACGTGCAGCGATATCGCACGTGCGTAGTTGCACGTAATAATAAGATACGGTGCCTCTTCGATACATCGACTATCGCCAGCTGCTGATAAGTGGTCGCCGGGGACCCTGAGCCCGACCGCTATACGCTACTGTGTCGCGTGTGAGGCTCCCTCGGCTACTGTGACTCAATCTACGCGTGTAACTGGAAAAGAAAAACGAAAGAAAGCATTCAAGGATTTCGCGAGCAGCATTCGTACCCTGTAAATCACATTTCGCTCGCGAGACGTTTGCGAGCGAGACGACCGAGCTCGTGCACGATATCTGGCGAGCTACGATGCTCGACAATTAATTTAACAAGCGTTAGGAAGCTTCGTCTCTCTTGTTAACATGCGATTTTACACGCATCAACTAACAATTGTTCGTATCAGGGTCCCCCTCTGATAAAGAAACAATCGCTCTAGGTTCGCGAGCGGCAGTCTCCGCGGAGCGATAAAACGCTCGGAATAATTAGAACAGCGCATAGTTATATGAGTTATTGTTCGATAAGATATCGAAAGATTTTCAACTGACGCACGACTCTCTTTATCGTTCTTGATAATTCCGAAATCAATTTTCAGCGTGTACGCCTCTAAATAGTTCGTAGGTGCCCGATTAGAATGGGTCGAAATAATGCCCGGATAAAAGAGAAAGATAATTGGCGCGCGGCGTCGAGCCATAATTTCAACCGGTTGACTTTTTCCTCGTTCTTCCTGGTCGGCCGTATGTGTATTCCTGTGTACGTGCTACGCTTGTATTAAGCAGCCGGGAATATTATCGCGATTATGCAGCCCGCGGGCCGCGCGAAACCAGATGCAAGAATGTTGCGGCGCAACTTGACTGCGGTCGCGTTACTTAAGCCAGATTTATTTGTCGATGACCGAGTAATCGATGGACGAGCTCTCGGTGTGACGACATCAACACCGGGTCGCGTGCGCTAACAATATGGAATTACCGTGGGCACGAATCAACGTCCCGTTTCGTTAGCGTTCCCGTTCGTTCAGCTGCTCGCAAATTGCTTGGCCAAACTTCGCCGCGTTTTATTAATCCCGCGAAATTCCTCCGCAAACAGGGACTACATACGTCGACGCTCTCTGGAACATCGTCTCTCCGATTCGAATAATAGATCAGCGCGATTGCCGCGATTACCGAGAGAACAAAGAATTTTTGTTGGGATGACGAGGTTGGGAGATTAAATTGAACTTGATATTTAAACTCCAACGCGCATAGAACAACAGTATAATGAGTGTGAATTAATATTATTAGCACATAACACAATGTGAAACTTTATTAAGTAACGGTTAACAAAAAGGTAAACTGTGTATTGAAGACTGCGACCTGCTCGGTAGGCTGACTCGCCTTCCTTCTAGGCCCTTTAGCCTAAAAAATGGCGACGCTGCAGAAGGCAATAGATAGCAGGTCAAAAAAGACCTTTCCTCCTCCGAGTGTTCCGTGCATTACGGTGTATACTTCAAAAATTTTCGACAACGTTCTCTTCGGGTCTCGTAGAAATAGTGCGAACGTAACAAACCGCGGTCTCTATTGATAATATTCGCGTATGTTATTTGTAATTTAAATTAATATAATGGCTGCTTTGAAATTCATGGTTTTCGAATTTCGACACCGAATAGATTATTCAAATGCATCGCGCCACATCCTTCATAGTGCTCGCGTTAAACGGCAGAAATCGCTGTCTTGCTGCAGCGACGCTTCGAAAATAATCGAATTCAATTATTTATCGGCGTCCCACGGATTTTTATACATTTATTCCTGTCGAAACAACAAGTCGCCCAACGCTCGTCCTACGGAACACGCCTTCGCCGACGTGTCTGGTCATTACTCGTCGTTTCTACTTATCGTAGGAGAAACTCCCGGTAAGTTTTGTCTCCGAGCGAGCATTTCATCTCGTGGAAAAGAAACTGTCGCCAGAAAACGTTCATCTCGCGCGCAGACGCGTCCTCGAACGATATAACATTGAACATTTCGACACGATCTCGTAATTATTTTCAAACAAGATGTTTCCACCCACGGCCAACAATTTCCGGGAAAATCGCGCGGACCGTGCCGTCGAGGCACAATTTTGTATTCGAGCCGGCCGATTTCCAAGAAAAACCCGATATACCAGCGACTTGGCAGCGAGTGCCGGAGCGTCGCTCCCTTAAGGACGCGTCCGAGGGTGAAAAATCCCGGTAACGAGGGCTGGCTAGGTTTCTCCGCGATTAAACGGCCGGGTCGATCACGCGGCGTCGTATATCGGTCGTTGGTTTCGATCGGGGATAACAACGCGATTTTAATTCGTCCCGGTGGTTCCGCAATTTCCGCGGGCTCGGTGGTAGACGGCCTTCTGACGCAACGCGGCCGCGTTGCGAGCTTCGAAATCCCGATTGTTCTGTCGCGCTCCACGAGCCGCCGCGCAACATTGAAATCACCTTGTCCTAACGAGGATAATGAAGCCCCGGGTATATCTAGCCGCGTAGCTCTGCTAGACCGTAGAGAAGTTCAGGGAAAAAACCGAGAGACACGTGAACACCTTGGCAGCATTTATCGGCCCGCGTGCAACATGACGCGTCGCGACGTGTCGCGTCTGGTCGCGTCGCGTTTGGTCGCGTCGCTGCGATTTTTCTGTCTAGTCGGTGTCTGCGAGCCGCGCGCACGTATCGATAAACAGACACGCTATTAATGTCGCGACGCGACGGGTTATCTGCGACGTATCGTTACGACCGACGCTCGCGTTTTATTCATTCATCGTTCGACGGAATCGATAGTTTTCCTTTCTCTTTTTTCTTTCCTTTTTTATTTTCGAACGGCCGAGAGCCCGCGAACACCGCCAGCGATTTTTTATACTCGTGCTCGGCGCACGAGGAAGATGGCGCTGGATGGAAGTGCCGGGAACTTCCAGCATCTAGATCACTGTTGATCGCAAATTATCTTCAACACGGTATATCGACACGCTTTATGTCGATAACCAAAATTTCTATGGTATTCAATGGTGTTCTATTTTATAGTTTTTATTCGTCAAATGTAGGTCAACCCATTCGCTGCCGGTCAAAAAAGCATTTTGAAAAAAACGTAGATTTTCACAAAATATAATAATATTTAGACTGCGGATCCTTGTGCAAATCTCCTAAATCAATTGTAACAGATAAAAATAATTATACATTAAATAAAAATGTTTTTCTTCGATAATGTTAACAATTTAAAGATTATGTAGCCACGTGTATGAATTCTCCTAATGTTGTCACGGTTTTCCACTACACCTATTTTTACTATAAACGCTTAAAGTCGCGACAGTCTGCTTATTTCAATATAGGACGGAAGATGTAAGTGGAATGGTCCGTCTGATCACCTCAGGCTGTTTCTACTTAGTCTACGTTAGATAAATCTGTTTAAGAATAACTTCGGACAACCTACTTCATATTAGAGTGGATAGAAATCGAACAGCTCGGCTGCTGTCAATACGTCCAAGTAGAAACAGCGTGCTGTAGACAGACTAGGCGAAACAGATGTTTTACGAACTGGTAACTAGAACAGAATATAAAACCAGTGGAACTTATGCTACGAGTAGAATCGGACGTCGCTGGCCACACAACAAAAATTCGATAGTCAAGGAATCTGTTGGCGAATACAAGATGAAATTATGGTTCAATCGGCGGAACGGTAATTCTTTATATGGAAATAAATCGAAAAGAAGTGATAACATTTTCTTGTTTGACATCTCATTTTCGAGAATGTCTGTACAACGCTATACCTGGCTGCGAATAAAAAGAACTTTTATTTTATTATTATTTTTCTTTGTTTATTGAGCCACTGAAACCTATTATAGGTTTATTTCGGCTTGTACGATTATACATTAGGTTTACAGTGTGTATACAATTACAGTGTTAATCGCCATTAGAGGTAAAGTTTGCAGTCGTTTAAAAACTGAAAAGTAAGTGCGATAGAGTTATATCGTAAATATAGTTAAGAATTATATTGTCAACGATCCTAGATGTAAGTGTAACTATGCTGTACCATTATTCAAAATATTGTTTACATTATTAAATAAGTTTGTATCTAATCGATTGCTAAACATTTTACTATTTTATGATTATATGCATTTCATGTCCATGAAATGAAGAAAAATAATATAGAATAGAATTATCCTAGGTTCGAAGGAACGTTTAATTGTTAAGTTAAAAATATGGCTCCGAGTGCAACGGGTTAAAGATCCGTTCTTTCACGTTAGAAGGTAACGAGACGCGTGCACGGACGCGCGGAAGAGTGTAAATTCGCCTTTAATTTCCAGATCGAATGACCGTGATCGCCGCTCCGCGAGGGAAACAATATCCGAGCGGAATTTCGGGCGACCGAGACGAGCATTAAAATACAGATCGTTTAATTAAAAAGGGGGAGGGCGGAAGACTACGAGCGTGGCTAGCAATTAGCGAGCACCGTCGCGTCGGCCGGCGAACTATTATCGAGCGGGAGGCGGCGTGGAAGCGGGTCGGCAGCCGCCCGGGAGAGGCGCAATCGACGATCGATGGAGCGTCGCGACGCCGGACCAAGATCACCGCCGCAGCCGGTTGTTTATCCGTTTGTGCGCCCTTTTAAAAATAGGCGTTCATTCAAGGATCCCGGCCAGACGCTGGCCAGACATTCGGCAAACGGGCATTTTGCCGGGCCACGCGCCGCGCTGCTCCACACCGCTCCGCATCGCTCGGCTCGGCTTTGCGCTTCGCCAGTGTACACAAACCGCTCGGCGCGGAGAGGAAACAGACAACCCGGAGGCGGGGGGAGGCGGAGGGCGGATGGGGAGGTAGGAGGTTCGCACCGGAGACATCCATGGCATTCGCATTGACGCAAAACAGCCGGATATCGGAAAGAGAGAACGCGTCCCGCGCGGCCCGTCGCAGACCCGCGATCCGTTGACAGACGATGCGAAGACGCAATCGAATTCTTTGGCCACCGGCTGGTGACGGCGGCCAAACTCTCGTCGCGCCCGGAAAACGTAACCGCCTGGCTAAATTAGTTAACAACGGCCGACGCCGTTTCCGTGCCACCGGAACCGGTCCCGAGACGCTGACTCATCGGGATTTTCTTTTTTTAAGCGCCCTGCGGTTTTCTTGAATGGACCCGCCGCTTTCGAGCTCGTTGATACTGTCCTCTCGCTGCTTCTCGTGCTCTCGAGTGTTCGATTTTAACGTTGATCTTGCGGTGAACGAACGACGGACTTGGTTCGCCGTGTCGCTTTGTTCGATTCTGCTGCGAGGAGCTTTCGAGATTTGATACCGGGTGTGTTCAGTTCGATCGATCAATTAAACGTCGCGCTATGAGCAGGATCAGAACGTTCGAGAAACAATAGAAAACGTTGCAACATTCTACCCTGAATGTCATTGATGAATATGAAATGTACAGACGCTAGCTCTCTATGAGCACATTATTCAGAGTACATCGGCCGGAAAAACACATTCTTTCCTCCCCAAAATCTGCGCGCATCGCGTCATTCTGTTCCAGTTCGTCCAATCTTGGGAGTATTAACATATTTGAATATTTGATCAGAAAATTGGCAAGATCTGAATAAGATCCACGGACGGGAAGGAAATGAGTTCAGGAGCGGTACGAAGGAACTTAGGGGAGCCAGAGGCCGGAGCCAGAGCCAGCGGATTTCGCGGAAATGGGCGATGATATGGAAGAAGGGCGAGGAAGGCGGCGATAACGCGTAACGGAATGACCTCGGCTCGCTCTCGTCGGTCGTTCGAAGGCAATATGTTAGATTTCCCTCGCACTAGAAATATACTTATGTCACTCTCTTTTCGCGGTGGCTGCCACCGCGGGAACGCGCACGCTGCGAGAGGTTATTTTTGTTTAGTCTGCCCGCCCGTTCGTGCATCCCTCTTGAACTATATTCGACCCGCAGGTATAGAGGGTGCTTACAATATTGCGACCCGGAATTTATCTCGCCGAGAGTCAGCAGAATTTCAATTGTTTAACGCGCCTCTTCTTCGACGGTCAATACGCACGGCAAAATTAATTGTTGCTCCGGAAGACCGTGCGAACTCCCTACAATTTCGCACGGTTTCGCGAAACCTTATTCGCAACCCTGTTTATAAACATTGCTATTCTTTCATTACGTCTAAAAAATTAAATTTTTTGTTATGCTATATGTGTATAGTCGAGTAAATTAAATTGCACTAAGACAGTAAAGGACGTAGAATGTTCATTTAATTTTGTGGATGATTTTTAGCCTCGTGTTAAAGGATTTTTGTAATGATCGAACGAGAAAGGCAGACACAAGCGGGCACAATGGTAGCAGGAGCGAAGTAGCAAGATGGCCGCGTCATTGTTTCCTAGTGGCGAGAGACCTGGGGGACGATAAAGAACAAAGATCGCGGCGAATGATCGTGATTACGGGGCGAACGACAGGGTCGAGCGTTACGAGCGATTTAGAAGTGCTCATTAGGAAGCATTGACTTAATTTTCTGCCGGGCTGCTGCAGGTCCATCATGCAAACGCGATTTCGGCGTTCTCTTGATTGTAATTGCACGAAGCCGAAGGATCCTTTCAAGAACGAAAGAGGAGATCGTCGGATATATATTCGATCGATGAATCTCAATAGTCTATTACCTTCGCGAGATATTAAAATCAGCAGCAAGCAAAAGGACTCGACGTACTTGTATATTCATGTTTTCCCATCGAATTTTCCTTACTCTCTTTAAAGCAGAATTTTCACGGCTCGTTAATATGGTCGCCATCAAGTTGCTGGCAAAATATTCTCCAACGCAAGGTTCTGCAAGGTTCCATTCGTAGAAGCCTTGCTGCTGGAGGTGCCTTTGTAAAATGTTTCCAGGAGAGCTAGCTACCGACTACGCTAATGGCACTTTATACACGGTGGGCGAAATAAAGTTAGAGGCTGCTGCCTTTGAGCCTGGCGCAGACGTTGGTTTTAATCATTTTGTGTTAGGCGATTCGAGTCGATAATTTTTCTGAAACCGCCCTTCTTCTTCTAACAGGTACGGTGCATTAATTTCTTGACAACTTGAATCTCGTGGAGCTTAGTAATTGTTTTTCTTACGCTGCAGAATTAATAAATATAGCCGGTTATTTCATTTTATAAACAATAGCCAGATATTTTCGGAGTATTTACAATAATTGTGTTTTGTTCCCACGATCTAATAAAAAAGGTTTATTAAATTTTCATCCTACGAAAATTGAAGCGCGCGATAGCTTAGAAAAATTGGTAATTTGTGTTTCAAATTTCGCAAATTATTACGTGCGAGAAGCTTGGAGAGCTGTGAACGTTCACACATTTTCCGAAGGAACACGATGCTCGGGCTTTCCCGAGAAAATTGGAAGTCGTGATTCCATTTTTAAAGGCATCGAAAATATTTCACGATGGAAAATGGCCAAGAGTATCGGACCAACGACAACCGCGAACCACGCAACGGCTGGTCGATGCCCCAGTGCTGTGCACTTGGCACCATTTTCCTACCCTACCCATCGCACCCTCTCTCTCGCTCTCTCTCTCTCTCTCTCTCTCTCTCTCTCTCTCTCTCTCTCTCTCTCTCTCTCTCTATCGCTCTCCTTCCCCTTTTCGCCCCGCGTGTTCCGGAGGGATAAAGAGGGAAAAGGGAGAACGGATTAAATCAAAGGGTGGAGGGTCCGAAGCGGCGATGGTGTCGAATGTACTGGGTGTTCGTTAAATTCTCGCGCTCGATTTCAACGTTGTTTAAGCCATAGAAACCACCCCACAATGAACTTACATGCAGAAACATTGCAAAAACATGCGGACGAATAAACACGATGTTCGTAGCGATGCGACACAATTTCTGGAATCTGTCGTATACTCGTTAAATTCTTCGAATACAAAAAAAAGAATTTCACAACCTCAAAGTAATCGATCGAATACAACCAAAATCGAGAGTACAACGTTTACTCCGTTCCTAAATTTGGGAGAATAATTTCATCGCCGGTGTATGAATGACGCGTCAGACAGTGTCGAATTCCGCCGGGTGGTGCCGAAGTCCCTCGAGGAGAGGAGATTGACGTCAAAAGAGCGCAGACACGGCGACAACCTAGTTTCCCAACGTCTCTCCGGTCCGCGGTTCCGTGGACCAAAACATTCCAGCCAATTATTGCCGCGAAACGAGGTTTAAAGTCTGGCCGGTCGGCGCGCGCGCGCGTGTGAACCCGCGCGCTGCCGTGCCGCTCCGCGCCGCGCGGTGAGGATCGGCGGCGGTGTCATAAATTCGAAGACAGAGACAGTGACACATCGTTCCGCCGTGTAAAATGTCAGCGACAATGGCGCAACGTGGACGTGGGTCGACGAACCCGGCATCGAAATTGTGTCACGTGCTTCCCACTACAGATTACAGAGAGCGTAGACGCTCCATTAGACGGCCGGGCCGCGCGCGCGGAAGAATCCCTATTGATAAAACGCGGTAATTAGGCCGAACATCCCGTTTCTCTACGCGAGTGAACGCTCCGCGCGAGCGGGTGAGCGCGCGCAAGCGAGCGTGAACGCACTCTCACGTACATAGCCCATTAAATCGACCGCTCCGCTCCGCGCCTCGCCGCGCCGCGCCCGCGCGCCATGCCGTCGCGCGATCACCTGCACACACCGGCTCCGCAACCTTTTTCTCCTTTTATTTTCTTTTTTTTTTTGTTCCAGTCGCACGCGATTTACCGCGGTAATTAACATTTACATCGCCAATTAATGGCAACGGGATTTAAATTTCCAGCTCGCCGCGTCCCGCCGAACCTCCCGGCGATAATTGAGCCCAACAATGAACGGGATCGCGTGTATTCGGTGACTTTTTGAATTAAAACGACCGCCGATGCCCTTTTCCGCTCTCTCCAACCACCGGACAGACAAACGACACACCAGCGCGCCGTCTCCTCTTTCAGACGTTTCTTTCTCTGATTGAAATACGTCGAGAGCATTTTTCACTTCGCGAGAGCTTAGAGATTAGAGATTTTTCAATGAAAATCATCTCCGATAACTTTGTTCAATCTTCGTTGCTATCAAACGATACGAAATTCTTATTTTAAAGTACGACGAAAATCTGTAACTTTGTAAGATGAAGACTCAGATTGATACCGTCAGTACAATTTTTAATACTGCTCGCTCCAATTGCCCGAACCGTTTTCATAAAAGAAGAATAGTTGTTAACTGTATTTGTCCCGTAATCGCGCCAGAACAGATCCAGGAAAGTACAGAATAACGTACACGAATTTCCGGTCGTGCGGAATGTTCGCGTAATCGGAAAGAAATTTCAGCTCGCATCAAAAATACAACAAACAGCGGAAACGATGTCGCGAATAAACGCAGTTTATTGCCGTCCACGCGGTCAGTAAAAATGATTACACATCATTTCCAGGCCATAAAACCGATCCGACCAGAAAGTTCAGCAGGCTGGCGGCACGGCGGAAGATTCGAAAAAGTCTCCAGAAAATTGGTGCGTCCCCCCTCCCCTACGGGGTCTGAGAAACTAACCACGGCGAGGATGTCGACCGCGAGTCACCGGAGCAGCAGCAGCAGCAGCAGCAGTAGCAGCAGCTCCGGCGGGATCTTCCGTATCCGAAAGAGATTTCATACATTAACGAGCCAGAACAGCTAGAACTCCCGTTACCTCTTTTATTTTTCCTTTCGGCCCGGATTCCCCGCTCCGGCGTGGGGCTCTTAAAAAGCTGAAAGGTATTTCCTCGGTTCCGGAAGTCGCATTATTCCTCCTGGCTGGAGGCGAGGGCCGAGCTCCGCTCTGCCGGTATTATAGGGCCGGGGGTACATATAGTTCGCTGTACAACAGTCAGTCAATACTTTATAGCACGAACCAACTTCCAGCCATCTTTCTCCCGGCCGGTGCCCGTTCTCTCTCGCCCTCCCTCTGACTCTGTGCCACCCATTCCTCCATCTTTCCCTCGCGCGCCCTCCGGCCCACTCTCTTCTCTCTCTCTCTTTTCTACCCCCGTCGACACCCCACGATCCAGCGTTAGAGAGCCGTGGAGGGTACCAAACCCCGGCCGTCCTTTTTCCTCTCGTCCTTTCTTCCAGCACCGGGGGCAAATACGAGCGACGGTTTCTACGATCTCCCATCGGTCTCCGGTAGCTCGCAATATTCCGTGTATCCCTAGCTCCCCGGAGGGAACGGGAGTAGACGTAAAGCGATGAAGGGCTGCGAATTTGCAGCGCGAGACCTACCAACCCGAGCGACGTGCAAGAGAGAGCATCGCCACCCCGCGAATAAAACGGGAAAGAGCTCCGTCGACGTCGTCGTCGTCGGCGTCGGCGTCGCTGTCGTCGTCGTCGTCGTTGCATGTCGGCCGTAACTCCGCTACTTTCCCGTCCGTGACAGCAAGACGAGAGGCCTAGACACCATCGCCGCCTGTATCCTCGATCCTACGACCAAGCTTCATCCCCCTTCGCGCTCCCTTTAATCTCGAACCCGACCGACGACGCCCGTACCCGCGCCCGCGCGAACACCACCCACGCCACCGGCTTATTTCCCTAAGCTTCGCGCCGCGATCCGCGATACTGCCAACCCAGAACATCGTTCGCCGGACCGTGACTCGAACCCCGGAACCTTCCCGATTGCCAGACGAACTCCGTCTGATCAATCGAGCTACCCGGATACCTAGAGCCTCGGTTCCACCGTCTCGGTTCCACAGCTTCGACGAGGAACGTTGTCGTCGATGTAATTAATTTTCTCTCGGTCAAATTTTTCTAATTTACAATGTCACGGATACCGATCGTTGGTCCCAGCGAGTCGGTAGCTCGCACGTCATCTCATACGGATTTTGATATCCGCCACGCGATAATTGACTTTCGAAAGACGCTGAAGAATCGTCGGATGAAGTTCGGGGAATCGACCATCTGCCCGCGTCTTCGAGCGCCTCTGTCCCAGTGACTTCGCATCTTCGGTTCTCGATCTTGCCCCCGGGGTTCGCTCTCCGGCTATAAAATCGTTCGCGGATCGGAGAACGTGGGTCCTGGCCGAGTAATTCGTTCCGGCGCGCGAGTCAGAAGCGTAATTGTGTAAAGTTTGCAGTGCGGAAGGGTGGCGGAGAGTGGAGCCAGGGTGTTCTCCGCGGGAGGGCGTCGAGGAGAGCCGAGTATCTAGGTCTGTGTAACGATTTTTAGAGCCTCGACCCTCCGACAATCGTCCAGGCCATAAAAAACTTGAGGCACCCCACAGTCAACGGTGTGCCAGGGTTTCCATAGCGACGAAGCCCTTTCGCGCGACTAAACCCCCGCACACTCTCACCCCCCCCCCCCCCGTCCGCCCCCTTGAAAACCAACCCCTTGCCACTCTCCTACCACTGTCGTTGACCTATACCTAGGACGACGCCACCCTTAGGTATCCCCGGCTGCCCTAAATCTATTAGACAAATTCAAAGGCACGCAACGTCTCCGCGAGGAAGTATTACCCCCTAATAAAATAAATCAGCAGACGAGACGACCAGAAACCTGGACGAGAGAGAATACGTTGTGTACCGGGCCGGTGTATATTTCAGGGTCGGTGGAGGATCTTTCGTCGAGAAGGTCTCGGAGCTCATGGTTAACCCTTTGCACCCGCGCGATAAATTCGACGGCTCGGTAACCGAATGGAGCGCGTTCGATTCAGGCGAGCGAGGTACCCCGGACACAGGTGGCGCGGGTTTAACGTGGTTTCGAGTCGAATCTCGGGATCGTTGGAAAATGTTTGAAGAACCTGTACCGGGGAAAATTTTTAATATTTTATGTTCTAATTTTTGTATTGGAATGTCCTATGCTAATGTTCTTACCTAATATCCTATTTGAGCATCGTACACGACCGCAGCTGCGGTGTAATTAAAAATTATCCCGCATCGTGGTGCAAGAATCAATTTATCGGAGCAGGTACAGAACAACGACGTTTAATTTTAGATAACTGGAGCGACATCCTGTTGACAGCAATAGAATTTGATCTGTACGCTTCTTCTCAAGCATCATCACCTGCCGGAGTTCGTATAAATTAAATACGACTACAGCTGCGGCGTAATGAAAATGATCCCGCGTCGTCGTACACGGGTCAATTGATTTATCGAAACGGATGCAACGTTTAATTTCAACCCGGAACCACATTCTGCGGAGAATCTCCAGATAGAATTTAATCTGTTCTTAAGATCGTGTATCAGTTACGCGTTACTAGATTCGAGCAAAAATTACGCCGCATTCGGATCGTACTATTGTTAATTGGTTCGTCGCGGCAGGTACAGTACGGGCTTCAATTTTACGGGAGTTGAGCCACGTCGCCTATGCTCGCTGACAATCCGGTAAGATGCGTCGAGGTATCGCGAAGGGTTAAACATTTCCACGGTGGTTCGTTCGGGATCGTCGTGGGTTGCAGAGGCAGCGAGAGAGAGAGAGAGCGTGCACAGGACCGAGCGAAACCCCTCGATCGAGCTTCTCGTGGCTCTCGACGAATGCCTCGCGGATTCGTAATTTTTGTTCTCCCCTCGGCCGAGAAACGGGGGAGCAAGAAAGCGGACAGGGACTGAAGGGAGAAAGAATAAGTGAGAAAGGCGGTGAGAGAGAGTGCCCGAGAGAGAGGCGAAGGGAGCGAGAGCGAGCAAGAGGAGAAAGGGGGAGAGAAGCGGGTGGCACAGAGGGACTCGGTACAACGAACAGGGCCGCGGCAGAACGTTGGAAAGGGAGAAGATTGCGAGGTGGAAAAAGTGACGGAGAGGAGCGAGCGAAAGAGAGAGAGAGAAGGTAACTCTCCTGCGGAAAGGAGCACTCCTGCGATGAGAAGGAACGGAGGGATGGGCCGGAGAGAAACAAGAAAAGGGTTAACGTCCTTTCGTACGCTCCTTGCGTTGAGTCTCTCGCGCGCACCCTTTCCTCGCCGCTCTCTCCTCGCCGCCTGTCCCTCTCTATCCCTTTCTCGCTTTATTTCCTTCGCACGATTCCTCTCTCCTTTCTTGCTCCGAGAGACTCGAGCGCGATTCCACTTCGTACTGTCTCTCCCCCTTGTTCCAGGTTCCAGCATTTATTATTCATCGGCGAGGAAAATTTATATACGTCTTACACCGCCGGGCGTCATACTTAATTCTCGATTTACGATTCCGCGGCTCTCACCTTTTTCCTCTTCTTTTTTTTTTTTGCGCCGACGTTGCATGTCTGATGTCACCGCGTACGTACTACGCTCGCTCCGTTTCTGTATTCCACTTTTCGCGGTTCTACCGGCAACATTTTTTTTTTTTAGTTTTCCGCGTACGCTTTTCGCGGCTTCTGCTTGCCGCGCTCGCGGTTACGCGAGAGTTTCGAAAATGACGTTTCACTCGCGGTGAGCTCCGGATCGCGCTACATCAATTGACTATTTTCATTCGTTCGAGAGTAAAATCGAGTGGGACGAGAAGTAAAAGTAAAATCGCGGATGTTAGCACTAGCTTAGCAGAGACATCGGTGAGGAAGAAGATTGGAAAAGTGACAATTGAAAAGATGACGCAGTCGGCAACAATGGATGATCAAGTCTGCGGTATACATATTTTAACCAGCGCGTTAACGTATTCCACGGTGGTATGGGCCGGTGACTAATTACGTAGGAGCTAAGGCGCAAATGAATCTGGCTCGATGGGCGGGAAAAAGGCGGCGCTCGTGCTCGTGGACGGAGGGGGTGGGGGCTGGGGGGCGCGGGGGTCGGGCACGAAATTTCTGGGACAGTTTGCATATTTTCGCGTGACCGTGCACGCCGTTGCCCTCGCCCTCCGTGGGAAGAAACCGGCGACGTTATAATTATTAGGACCAATTTGTTCGCCTAATAACACGCTATTATATTATTATAAAGTCGTAAAGATAATCATTGCGTCTACCCGGCTTCGCCCAGGCCATTGTTTCACCGGCGTGGGGTACCTCCGTACTATTATTCGTGTTGATCTTAAAACTCTAGGCCGCACACGTAATAGCTTCTGGCCCGATTATCCCGCTCGTCGACTCCGCTCCTCCCTCTCTCGCTGTCTCGTTCCCGTGTTTTAACCCCTTTTGCGGCCCGGCCCCCCGCCCCTCCCCCGACCCCGGTCGAAGGTCTTAAATCACGCTTGGGGTGACGAGACCCGGCGCTCGTCATGCCACCGACACCGTCATTCTTCCGTTCGATTTCACTTTACGCATCGAAATTTATCCATGCCCGCGCGAAAGTCGGGACTTTTCGTCGAATCTCCGCGTGATTTTTACGAGCCCCGGATTACCTCTCTACGGGCGCGTCGCTCGGGTCCGATCGCGCGCGATTCCAGTTAACCCGCGCAACAACTTCGACTCCATCGGACTCGACTTTATTTTTGCCGCGTGTACCGCCACAGCAATGTCTTTCTGTGATTAGAACTTCTTTGACTTTCATCATCTTTTTTGTTTTTCTTTTTGAGATAAAGATTTTAGAAAGTCGAATTTTATTTTGCACGCCACGGGAATTAATCAAGTATTTAGCAGAAATCCTCGTCACGAGTCTGACTCGTACAAGGGGTCGAGGCTGGAGAGCTCATAAAGATTTCAGAGTGGCATGTATTTTTGAAGAGATAGTCTCTAAACCTGGATATTTAAACGACCGTGACTGGCCATTGATGCAAGACACTGATACGGAGTTGTAAAAGTCATTATACCATCCTCCGTAATTCCTTACCAGAAACATCAAAATGATAATATTGATTGATTCCTCGAATTTCTTACTGCGAATTTGAAATTTGCAACACCGCTGAACCAGAGCGTTACCGCTAATATAAACTTGTGCAATTTAGATTGTATTAACCATAAAAAAATAATAAAATACCGCATAGAGTCGAGGTAAAGCTACCGTATATTCGATACGTTAGCACGACGATAAATGTTTAAACGGAGGGCAAATGATTGCACGTTCTCTGCGTGCGCGTCACATAAATGGAAGTCACGGTGTTAAAGCGTCTCGAGCCCCCAGTAGATAGTGCAAACACCAAATCAAACAAAGCCTCGAGCAACCGAAAGAACAACAAATACAAATCGCTTCTTCGGGACTGCTGCAGGAACACGATTTAGCAATTCTGCTTGCCGCGAAATCGCGGTCGCCAATTTGCAATTGTAGATACAAGTGGCGATCATTTTTTTTTTTTGTTCCACTGGAACGAACGATCGGATCTAATCGACGCGCCTCGTGCCGGTAAGCGCGATCGATTAAAAACCGCAAGACAAAGAAGACACGAAGGATTCGTAGTTTGCAATAACACCGGCGATATCTGTATCGCGTGTTTAGCGAGCTGGTGCTCCGAAAGCCTGATAAAACCCGCGGAACAGACCGCGGTTTATTTTAGATTATAACGTTGCGTATCGTGCCGTGTAATCTCGATAAATAGCTCGTTAATTCCGCTTGATCATAATAAGATAACCGCGGATTGGCAGCGCGCCAAAAATTTTGGCATTCCCGGATCCTGGCCGCCCCTCGTTTTTCTTTTCTCTTCTTCCCTCCTACCTCCCGGTCTACCACCGCGCCAGCCACATTTTTCTCCGCACTTTCTACTTCCTGTTAATTATTGCCTCCTTCGACTCGTTTCTGAACGGTCGCTTCCGTTTCAATGTTTCATCGAAATTGCGATATAGAATATGCAAATTATTTCGAGCTATCCAATGCAGCGACGTCCATCGAAATAATTATTCGAAAGAAAATTTTCTAGCTTCTTTTTAGATACACCGGACGTGTCAAACATCCTATTTTTGCCGGGTGAAATGCGAAGAGAAGAGCACGAAGTCTCTCAACTAGTTCTTCGTTGTTATGAAGAAAATTGGTGATTGATATAAAGTGCAACGTCTACTGAAATAATTGATGAAATGAATATTTTTCCAGCTCCCTTTAGATACGGCAAAGGTACTAAAGATCCTATTTTTGATGGGTGTTAAGGGGAAGTCGCTGGGGATTTTCTAGAGCGGGTCGCAGCGTCGGGCGAGAATCGATAGATACGAGTGATAAGGGATCGCAGGATGCTTCCGGCGGTCGTCCCGCGTCGATCGTCGCGCGAACAAGATGTATTCCGATGTTGTTACTTAACGTGTTTATTTCGGTGAGCTTCTGTAACCCTCGAGGCTTTTTTTACGAGCTAATTCGTGATCTGGATGGTTCCCAAAGACGAGTAGTTCTGGTGACTGCGGCGATACCGGGTACCCGGTATAAGAGGAATGACTAAATGGTCTGACTAACCGGTCAGGTATTCCAAAACCCGGCCTTATTTTCACCGCTATACAGAAGTGACACGTGAGTGACAAGGAGGGCAGGCAGTTTTTGCGGGCCCCCGGGCCGCGTACGAATTCCAGCCGGTATTTTAGTGGTTTTCATCGCAACGCGCCGGATCCCAAGGGACGGTAAACAGATTTTCGCGTTCGGGAACGATAAATTTACCGCCGCCGCGACTTTATTTTAAACGTTCGCCGCTATTCTCGCCCCGTTCAAGCTCGTCAAGATACCGCGAGCGTTTTCAACCGCCGCGCCACGCCGCGCCGTTCCGTGGCCGGGTCGGGCCGGGCCGGGCCTGGCTGCCGCGCCGCACCGCACCGCGAGCCCGACCGGTTACAACAAGCGTAATAACTATGATCGGCCCCGGTGCAACTACGTTCCGTTAATCAACACTAATTCCGGCGGCTCGGGCTCCGGTCGGATTGCTCCGCTCTCGTCGATTCTCGCAACGAAAATATCCGCCATCCAACCCCCCACCCCCCGAAATACGTCCAAATATTAATACTCGGACTGGTAACTAGCAACCTCAAAAATTTCGTAAAATCGGAGCTGTTTAATGTTTGATCTTCGGCCCGCGGGATTTTACCGGCCGCGGGGAGGGGGCTGTGTTGAGGGGAATTAGTACACGCATTCGCAACATTGTTATTTCAGCGGTAGAACCACCGAGAACCAAGCGTGACTGATTTATGAAGGCCCGGAAGCCAATCCGTGCAAGCCCGATGTTCTCGTATCAGTTTAATAATATTTCTATCGAAGCTACGGCGAAAGATACACGTTTTAAAATTATTCCGTAAAAATCTTAAGGACATTACTCCTTTTCGGGTTTAAATCTGCGCTAACAATTCCGTCTCCCAGCCCTAGAACACTGCGGCGCTCGAAGAGTTAACATAGCCGCGACCATCTTGCCCGCTCAGGCCCGCGAACCCGTAAAAACGAATATTTAGCCAATTGTTAAGCGAGCGGTCTGTTTATACACCGCTGACAACCGGCCCGGCCCGGTCCACGGACAACGGTATTAAAAGGCAGATTTCACTGACCGAAAGTTATGAATGAACGTTATCGGGGAAAGGTCAACGTTTACGCTCGTTATTAAACCATACATTGTATTGTTATGGCGGCACTGTTTGCCGCGGTAATGAAACTCAATGAATTACCTAACGCGCAATTTCAAGCTGAACTCGCTGTTCCATGCTCTCGCGGGCCGGCCTCCATTTAAGTTTCCCATAAAGACTGGTGTTTAACAAGCCGAACATCGAGCGCGAAGACAATAGCTGGGAAACGTAACTCGAAGAATTCCGTGTCCGAAAAACGTCCGCTCCAGACGGTAACGCAATTAATGGAACATTCACGATTTCATTAACTCGATCTAATTTCCGCAGAGAAGAAATTCGGGTTTCCATGTTTTCGTAGGAACCTAACCATTTTACTTGGACCACTTGACTCTTTGTTACCGTCCATTGAAGTTAAGACGCTAGACTCGTTTCCGGAATTGCAAGGTTCCGGGTTGCGCACCACTCATTTCTCGGTAGCTAAAAGTACTATTTCTTCGTTTACGAAATGTAGTTTGCATTATTCGGCAGCACGTGGCTATGAAAATAGCTGTACATGCTCGAATAATGCAAACTACGCCTCATAAACGAAAAAACAGGACTTTTGAGGGCGATCGCGGCCTAGATCGATCTTTCATCTAGCGTTTTTAACTACTGGAAACTCCTATTTTTGTATTATCGAGAAACGAGGACGCGTATCCCGCGCCCCAGACCTAATCCCGGAAGAACGAGACTACTCCCTGGAATGTGGGTATATGAATACGAATTTTCTTTTTCCTGATCAAAGTAAAAATTGTCGGGACTCGACCCGTGTTACGTCTAGTCCCCGCACGGTCTTTTCGGGGCTGAACACCGATCTCCATATAAATCTCGATTTCACGCCGCATCGATTCGAGAGGAGCGCACGGCGTGAAACGGTGCGATCTCCGAAGTCCCTTGATCCGCGGTGCAGCGCGGCGCGGCGTAGAGATCACGCAACCTTCCCACTTCCAAAAATTTGGTGTGTAGCGGCGAACGGTGCAGCCGGGACCCGAAGCGTAAAAGCAAAAGCAGATCAGAGAGGCGAATCAAAGTCGAAGGTAGGCGAGCGAGGAGGATCGGGAAGAAACCGGGAGAGGATCGAGCGAAGGGAAAAGGGGGCGGATAGGGCCCTCGGGGTGGAGGTGGGTTTCGCTCGTAAAATCGCTCGCGTGTATTCGGCCGTCTTCGCTCGGTTGATTCGCGCGCGCGGGATGTGTACGGGGCAAAAGCGGAACAGCTAGTGCGACGGAGCAACCGAATGAAACGGCCAAAGAGGAACCGGGAAAGAGAGAGAGAGAGGGAAAGAGGAATGGAGAGAGGAGAGAGAGAGAAAGAGAGGAGACGAAGAGTCGGCGGTCGGCCAGTGCGCGAAAAGAATAGCCGGCTGATTCATACGCGAAGTCACGAGCCGTACATCGTACGCAGCCGGCGTACGGCCGTGCAAGCGTAATCGAAAACACACGAGATGCACACGTTTCACGGCGAGCCTTCCCTTCTCTCCTCCGTTCCTCCGCCCTCCCGCCCCTTGATCCTCACACGCTTTTGTACAAGTATTCTTTCCTCCTTCCGCGAACGGAACTCGAACGAACACGCATTCCTGCGATTTCGACGCGGAATTTCGCGGCTGAATATACATACATACGTAGCGACGCGAAAGGATTTCGCCGGCGCAACTTGCTTTCCGGCGATCGTTGTTCGCCCGATCTACCACAGGATAGCGTTAAGTGTGTTGTTCGAGACTGAACACCCTAAGCGTTTCACAGTAGCAAAAATTAACGTAGAGATTTTGGGTTCACGATTGACAACGGATGGTTGAATTTCATTTTTCTTTCTGCAGTTTTTCGATCCTAACAATGAAAATCTTGAAAACATGACCTTAATCAGCGGGCTTGAAATAATATTTGGGCTGCAGCAGGGTATAGACGCGAGAACACGGCGATTCTATTGCGAATGTGAGCAAGGAATTATGAGAGAGAAACGTTTCTTCGTGCTCCAGACGCGTATACCCTGAACGCTACGAAGACCTACAGGCGCGCAGCGGATAGATCGCCCGGAGCAATTTCTACGATGCAACGAACGTGTCCTCGTCCGTCGAGTTCCCTCCAGTAAAAACGCAACGAGCAATGTGTCCCGATAGAAGCGTTTCTTTATACTCTGGTAGAATAAACGCTAACTGCTGCGAGGGCGTAAAGATCCGCAGCCAATAGATCACTCGGAGTAATTTCTGCAGCCTCTTGTGTCAGAGTCGGACACAGAAGCCGCGAGGACCCTATCCGGGAGGGCTGCTGGGGTGGCAGGGAGGGAAGAAGAAGAAGACGAAGAAGAAGAAGTCGGGCGAAAGTGGCAGCATGGTACGAATAGTTAAAAATAACCTGGCCAAGGGTCCTGCGTGGAGCTTCGGTTCCTGTAAACACTCCCGCGGGGAGAGGCATGGCAAAAGGAGCAAGATGTTCCCGAGCCGGGCCGCGTATCTGGCACACGGAGAAGACACGCGCGCGGCCGTTAGGGTATAGAGAAGAAGAGGAGGCGAGTGACGACGACGACGACGACGAAGACGAAGACAACGACGACGACAATGACGTCGGCCAATCGGATTAGGTCGTTGATAGCAGAATCATTTTTTCCTGGTACTCACGTGCTTCCATAGAGGTGTCTTGACTCGGCGGTGGTAACTGCGTCGTGGTCGTGGTCGTGGTCGGCCGCGCTGTCGTCGACGCGGTCGAGCCTTTGGTCGGCTGTGCTACGATGACCTTGACCTGATCCTCTGCGCCGTCGGCCTCTTCGTCCTCGCTCGCCACCTCCTCCTCCGGGCTCGGACGTGTCCTTACGCTTCCTGCTCCCGGCTCCTCATCTTCAGGATGATACGACCACGATGACATCGGCCCGGCGACTGTTGTCGTGGTCCACTCGACGACACCACCACCACCACCACCTATGACCTCACCACTACCGTTCCCCGCGACCGCGAACCTCCCCCCGTGTTTACCCGCGACACCTCTTCGTTCGTCCTTTCTGTTGCGTCCGTCCTCCCTCGCGTCCTCGTACACCCGCGGCACAGTCCGCACTGCCGGACGATAGGGTACGGTGCTTCTGGCGATCGCCGGTGCCGTTGCCACCGTCGACGAAGCGTCACCGCGGCTCGTTAGCTCCCTTCTTCTAATAGAATCCTGCGAGTCCGACGAGTCGAGCTTCGTAGCGGGCTCGTCGGATCTATCGCGACCCACGGCTGTCTCGACCAGGGTCGGGCGAGGTTCCTCCAAACGGCGGTTACGCGGAAACGCGGTCTGCGGCCAATACGACGGTCGCAGATCCAGGGACGTTGTTGACCTTCGACGATCTAGCAGGCTAGCTGCGACCTGCCGCCGTTTCGACACGGTCCTCTCGCGAGCCAGACCTCCTCCTCCTCTTCCTCCTCTTTCTCCTCCCCCTGCTTCTTCCCCCGGCACAGGCAAAGAAGAAGTAGGATCCTTCGTTTCGGTGTTGTGGTTGGCGTTGGCGTTGACGTCGATCTTCTTCCCCGTTGGATCGAGGGGTGAGCCTGACCAAACCCCGTCGAGACCAAGTTCTAACGGAGACGCTTCGTGGTAATCCAGCGCTCCGCTTGACGGTGGATGACCTCCGGAAGGATTCCCTGGTTGAAGATTGGAAAACCGGCGCGTCGTTCTCCGGTAGGTAGACTCCGGGGGCGAACGGTCCGGTAATCGAGGTAGAAGACGAGGAGGCGTAGCGTCGAGGGACACGTACGTACCGGATACCACCGGCGCAGCCGTCGTCGTGCGCGTTTGATTGCCGAGGACAGCGACGACGAGAAGAAGCAGGGGCAAGCCCACCCCCGCCCCCGTGGTGGCCCCCACAACCCTCGGCCTTACCACGAAAACCCGCGAGGCCGTCCAGTCCAGCTGGTTGTAGGCCGACCCTGTCGACGATGGTACCCCGGGACGACTCGGCGGGCCGTTCTTCTTCCCCCGATCTCCAGCTCACCGGCCAGAGTCGACCCTCTATCCTCGCCTCGTCTACCCGACCATCCCTCCTCCGACTCCTCTTCGTCGTCCTCCTCCTGTTCTACATCCAACCTCCTGTTGCCGCTCTTCGCCGGCCCACCTGCTCTCGGACACCGCCAGGCCGGGTGGCTGCTACGCTTCTTCCGGCCCGATTCCGGACGTCTCTTCCTCTTCCTCCTCCTCTTCGTCGTCGTGATAACTGGTCCACCACCGACCGGGTTTCGGTCTCGCATTTATCCCGTCGCGTCCACCAACTTTCCACAGAGCTCTTCCGCGTACTCGACCGACGACGAAACCGATGCTACGCGAGCCTGTTCCGACATCATCGCGAACCCCGCTGACGATCAACAGCGAGACCGATCGACGAACGATCCGACGCGGTCACAAGCGCCAGCAGCACCCGACCTGGCATCCTACGACGATCGCGCGCGCGCACCTCCTGCGGACCGAGATCGCCTGACGCTCGCCTGGCTTCCGGCTGACTCGATCGGTCTGCAACAAGAACCAACGTCGACGATTTAGTTCGACTTCTCGATATTTTCGAGACGCATCTTTCCCGCAGTCTACGATGCGTTGAACGCACTAATTCTACCGCGAATGGTATCCAATTAGCTCTCCTGTCTTAACGCTAGAGGTGTGCGGGAACCCGATGCGAGGGTCGGGACGGGTTGGGCAACGGATTCTCGAGGATATTCAGAATTTCTCGAGAATGATCCCAAATAATCTCGAATATTGTTTCCGGGGATAATCTCGAATGATCGCGAATATTCTCGGGAGTCTCGACGTTACTCGAGAATCTCGAGAAATCTTGAAATTTTCGAGAATCCGTCCCGAAAGAAATTCTCGACCCGACTTTTCAAGTTCTCGCAAACCTCTAACACCAGCATTTATATTTTCTGTTCATCTTTCTGTTCCGCATGATCTATGTTCATGGAGTATGTGAATTCGTTTCGATATAATGAAACCAGAGTGATTTATTTGCTGCCAGATACGAACGACCGATGATATAACCGCTATTAATCATTTAGTTTGATTCTGTTGATCGTGCTAATCCGCTTGCTTTAGTCTCTTGTGCCGTGTCGACATATACCTTCCTGTCGAAAAGACAAGCATTATTAGATAATATCATTCTGTCGAGGAGACAAGCATTATTAGATAATATCTTTCTGTTGAAAAGCCAGAGATCTAAAGCGCACGTGTTAAAAATGCTGATACGAATAAATAGTGACCCGGTATCGGCCTGTAGACAGATTAAACAGATATATTTGCTCTGGCACTTCGATGGCTTGACCCGAATCGCAAAATTTCAACCGTTTTACGCATTGTAAGAACATTCGATTTTCTGATATTGTTAAATTAGAACGCGATCTGCGGATAGTATGGATTCATGACAAAAGTTGGTAGCTGCAATTTTTATATCCTTTGCGTAAAATCTCCAGTCCACTGATCACTACTACCGCTCAACAATTAATCACGTAAACAGTCTAGAATGTCTTGGAGAATTTTCAAAAATATGAAAAACGACTAGTGCAGAACTGCGAACATCGACGAAGAATTTCATCCCTTCTCCGCCAACTCTCGACGTGGCAGCTAATAAATAAAAATCCTCGTGCATATTCGGAAAATCAAAATCATTCCCAGCGCGGAACAATAAAGAAATCGGTTCTTGAGCGCACGCAATAGAGCGCGAGGCTCGCAAACAGGGGAGAGGCTGGCAAATAAGAGGGACAGTGTTGCGAGTCATGCGCCGTCTTATTCTGGTCCATGGTCTCATGCTTCCTACAACTTCCTAAAATATAAGCCCCCAGGAAATAGTTGGCGAACGGATTTCGAGTGATTTGTTTCGTTCAACGTTCCTCCCTTCTCCCCGGGTCTCTCGCACTCTCTCTCTCGCTCTCTCTCTCACTCTCTCTCTCTCTCCCTCTGGCTCTTATTGTCCCCGCGTTCCTCGTGCGTGCATGACAATACGACATAATGAACTAATGTCCGACACAGAGGGGTAGGCTCTATCGCCCCTGTGACGCGGCCGGTTCACGGTACGGACGGTAAAAAAACTGAAAATGTTGCCCCGCGGAACGCTCACTCGAGATTTCGAGTGGTCCTCGGGCAACTCGGCCCGGCATTGCGTGGATTTATTATTTATGTCGAGGATCGGCGACCTCCGGTTCTCCCGTTCCCCGTAACCCTTTTATCCGGGGATATCCCCCTTCGAGCGGGACACACGCGCACGCCGCGCCGGTGCGCTGCGAATAATTATTCCGACTGCACAGACGGTAATACTCGAGATAAACGGTGATCGATATTCACCGGTGCGGCCGATTAAATGAAAAACAACGATAACGATTGGCATCGCGGCCGGTATCGACGAGATCGACGACGATCGTATCCGGCCGGCATGGCACCACCGCCAAAATGATATCCACCTGGAAACTGAGCATTCGCCGTCACGATAAAAAGCGCACGGTCTGTGAAACCTTCTCGTTCGGAATTGAGACTTTCATTGTCGTTCGGCCACGGATTTATCATGAAAATTGAACAGCTGAAACACTAATCCGTGGAATACGTTCAAAGAAATAAATAATATTGTTGCGTCCTATGCGATTTATTCAAATAATCGAAAGAAGAAAAATACATTTCGCTTCGGCCCCTGTTTCTTACAATCGATGAAGATCATTTTTATTTTAAAAAACCGCAGTCTAATTACTAGATACAATAGATACACATTTTCTCCTTCTTTCAGGGAATTATGGACTACGAAAAACGGGTTGGTGGGGTTAAATTATTTGCGCCAATGTGCGCGGAGCACTTCTAATTTTTCGAACACTTCAATCGGACAAATTTTGTTGGATAGTATCTCGAAAGGTATACGCAACTGTGAACCTGTCGATCGAGACTGGGAGTAATACTACGATCGAACTGTACTTGTATCGAAGGACCGAGCTGCTTCGGTACCGCGATTAAATTGAAAAGTTCGCGATGGCCGGTTGTACGGTGCTCTAAAAGTAGCCGGCGAGTCTTCGAGCGGGCCATCAAGAATTCGGGAACCGATCGAAAGGTGAATATTTCCACAAATCGTTCGTCAACCCCGCGGAGTACACGGTAAACTTCGGCGAGATTTATTCGCGAGGCACGCGAACCACCATTAAGCGCGACGTCGCGGCGGTGGGAATCGCGAAAATCCTATTTTTATGAACGTTCTCTCTGGTCGGGTATGAATAGTTCTGCCCGCCACACACACACACATATACACACACACAGCACCCGCACACAGACGCGCGTTCACTCTTTCTCTCTCGCACGCGCGCGCGCAGCTATAGGCATATTCTACTAGAGTATCGGGGCTGACGAACAGGGGGAAAAGGGAAGACGGACGCGAACAGACAGACCGGTCTGTTTCTACTGTCCACGGTCTCCTAATGCAAAAGCCGTGTAGCATCGATAGACGTTGGCTACGGTCGCGACACCCGTGACTGCCGGATAGGCCGTGTTTTGCGGTGTTTATTCAGCGTGTGCTCTATCGAACAGGAAATCACGAACAACGGTAAAGTGGCTGCACACGCGGCCCCGCGGCCACGACAGACCCGGCGAATATTTGTTTACGCAGAAAACGCGAATCCCGCTAATTATAGTCGCCGAGTCGAAGGGAGGAAACGGCGAAGACACTATTTTTACGAGTCTCCCTCCCTCCCTCCCTCCGGCCTACCCCCGCCAGAATATCGTCGGACGTCTGCCTCCGTCTGACCGCAACAAAGCCAACGGACGAGAAAACGCGCGCGTGAGAGACGGCGGCGACGCGAGAACGATCGCGATCGAGCCACGATCAACCGATTATTTCCTCGCGGTATCGTCGCGAAACAAAATTACGTGCGTTTCGGTTACGACAACCGCGCGAAACGGGAAGAAGGGATAATTCGTCGAGAACGACAATCTGCACTGAAACGAGGAATAAAACGTAACAACAGTGTCTAGCATTCTTATTTATTTCGTACAGGCGAACAGAACTCATTCGGCGGGGACCAACGGCCGTGATCTTTAACAGTTTCGCTAGGTAATCGAGCTCACGGCGGGCGCACACCCTGTAGTTTTTTCTCTAGGTCGTCAAACTTCATTTCTCTGCGGGCTATACAACATGCTTGGTGCGCTAAATGTTACGGAAGTCTGTCGGAGATGTACAGGAACGTGCATTGTTTAAACAGTACTTTCTCTCTCTCTTTCTCTGTTGAGTGCAATCGACAGTCGTAGCAAAATTCTACAAAATCCAGTTTGCGAAGATTAAGAGGTGTATAGTACATTATGGTCGTTAGAGGATGGTGATTAGAGTGCGGACGGCGTATTGGTACTCGCTGGCAATCCACGGGACAATCGCATTTGTATTTCCTGCGGCGTGAACGCCTCTGTACAGGCTCGCCGGGGGCCACCGAATCGCCATTTAAGGGCGCAAGACACCGCGTTCCTCGAAACGGCCGCGGTGTCGGTGGCCCCCGGGATCGAATCGATCGATCGATCGGAAGAGGGCATGCTGTATGGGGGTGATCGAGTCGGTGAGATTAGTTAATAAAAGGTTTATGTGTGTGTGTTTGTTGCGTTCGATAACGATCATAGAAAAAAGAAACGAAGGGAAAAGAAAACAGGAAGGGAGAGAGAGAGCGAGAGAGAGAAAGGGAGAGGGAGAGAAAATGATCGGGTCGAAGACATTCGATAGGTCGCAGGTATTCGAGCGGGTTATTGGTCGACGGTGGGGGAGGGATCGGGTCGCCGCGAAATTTTTCGCGAAAAGATAGGTTAGAATACGACACGAGCAGGCCCGGTGTCGCGCGCGCGTGTCAGCGAGTGGGAATTCGCTGTTTTCATGAGGAAAAATGTGCGCGGCACGCGTGCTGACGTTCTATTTTCGAATGAAAGGCGCGATCAGGGGACAAGAACCATAGAGAGAGAAAGAGAAAGAGAGCTAGCGAGGAGCGGTGGAACGAGAGGAGGAGGAGGAGGAGAAGAAGAAGAAGAAGAAGAGCATTGAGAAAGAGTGAGAAAGAAGGAGAGAAGGAGGAGAACAAGCGGGAGAACGCGCTGGCGAGACAAAGACCGGGGCAAGAAGCGAATAAGACGGACGCACGAACGAACCGTGAGGGAAAAGCGTGGAGCAGAAAGCGAGAGAAGACGACGCAGCGAGAGCAACAGCATTGTACAAAAACGAAGACAGATTGCGATGCATCTATATGCGTATATATGCGAGACCAAGGGGGACAGATGGATAGGGAGCGAGAGCGTGTATACTCTTTGAATACACCGGGCGGGAGAGAAGGCGGACAGAAACGGAGCGCGAAGGGGATGAAGAGAGAAAAAGAGACGGAGAGCTGTGCCGTCCTGTAGCGTGGACACCGGCGAGGAACTCTGACTCGTCTCGTGCTAGGCGGCCATGCTGGGTCTCTGTTGCGTTCCGAGAATGGGTACCTTTTGCGTGCACGGTGGAAACTCGCGCGGCGGATACCCCCGCGCGCGCGGACGATCCTTCGCCGCTCTCTCTCTCTCTCTTTCTCTCTCTCTCTCTCTCTCTGTCTCTCTCTCTTTCTCTCTCTCTCGCTCTCTCACTCGTGGCCGCCGCGATACCGATCGCGATCATGTTTACGATCGTGATCGCGGGATTAACGAGCGTCGGACGGTTCGTCCACGAGAAAACCAAAGAAAAAAAAAACGAAATGAAACGTAAAAGAGAGGAAAGAGAGAAAGAAAAAGAAAGAGTAAGAAAAGAAGACCGTAAAGATAAACGAAAGGGGAATGGAGCAGGAGCGAAGGCGGGAGGACAAGGCGAAAGTAACGAGTGACAAAGAGGAGAGGAGCTTAGAAAGAGAGAAAAAGCGTGCGAGAAAAAGAACGAACGAAAGAAAGAACGAAAAGGAGAGAAGCACACGCACCGTGTTGACCACCACGCGTTCGCCGTTCGGGATGAAGGGAGGGGGCACCTCTGTTCACGAGCACGACCAGCGTATATACGCAGTACACGTAAAACTACGCGCGGCAACGACACACACGACGAGTGCACGCGTCTTCGGTTCTCGCGGCCGCCGTTCCGTCGTCGTCTTTTCCGGCGGCGCGGTCTCTACCGTCGTCGTCGTCGTCGTCGTCGTCGCGTCGGTGCTGGAATTTCCTTTCCCGGCATGGACACCGGCCACCACCAGCAGCAGCAGGCCACCACGCCGACAGGCCGGGGCCGGAGAAGAAGTGAAACGGATCGAGCGTGAATCGTACAAGCGAACGACCGGAGCTCGAAGCGAGCGAGCCGAAGATCCGTGGAGCAAGCGGTGCTGCCTATCGGATGGCACTGCGTTCAGCGCCGCGGTGCGCGACCCCCGTCGGCCTTCATCGTCGCGCCTCGTCGCGCCTCGTCCCGTCTCGGCGGCTCTCGTCGCTTTTCGCCCCTTTCCGTCCCTCGAGTTCTCTGCCTCCGCGCCGCGCCACGCCGCGCCGCGCCGCTCTACGCTGCTCTGCTCCGCTCCGCTCCGATCCGATCCGATCCGATCCGCGTCTCTCTCGCGCGCCGTTACTTCTACCGTCTATACTACTACCTCGGCTCTTCGGCTTCGCCCCCTTGCTCCTCCGCTATTCACCTCCTCTCTTCGTGGTTCTCTAACCCCTTCTTCCGCGTACAACACCCTCCCTCTTTCCTTCTTTCGCACCAGCCGCGAGACGGCCGCGGCGTCGCGTCTCTCCATCTAGGCCGCCATCGCCACTGTCACCACCGCCACCGCAGCCGCCTTCACCGCCACCACTATACTACTCGCGGATGCTGTCGTCGCCGCGATCGCCGTGAGCAGTCATACTCCACCGGCGAGGTCGCGAAAACCGACGTCCGGTTCACCGGTAGTCGTTAGCGTACGCCGCTACGCGAACACTCTCGATTCCTGCTACATCCCATCCCCCATCCCCTTGCAACCCCTTCTCGATGGAAGACACAGGCAGCCGATACACCCTACGACAGAACAGGACATAATTCCTCGATACTCGATCGACTCTGATCTTGGAGCTCGATGATGGAGATGAATTGGATTTCACTTTTGAGCCAATCGGAAGGAGGTACTTGTACATCGGCATTATGGTTTTTACGGGTCCACCCTTGGAGGACCACCTGGGGTTAGGTCTTCTAGGTTCGAGAACCCGTAGGTTGTCTCCTCGATAAAACTTTTTAACATACTGATACTTTCATAGACCGAAATACTATACATGTCTACTGTTCCGAGGTAGCTTCTAAGTAGCATCAGACTTTCTGTCAAAATTTTATTTTGACAATGTACTTCGACCCTTATTTGATATTCGAGTGGATTTGGTCCAAGGGGCTAAGCTTCTTTGCGAGCGTATGTTTGCGATTTACTGAACTGCGGATTTTATGCATTTATAACCGCGACACGATAATTAACTGGATCGAGATAGTCTGTTTGAAGTGGCCGGTGCAACATTGGAAAGTGGCCGGCTAAAATTCAAGATCACGCGCACCCTCGTATTGCAGGGTTGGTGTCGGTGCATCGACCACACGGCACGCACCCGCAACGACCCCAAGACAATCGGACGCGCGGCAGAATCCGGGGTCCCCGAATACAGACGGACCTATGCATATTTGGCACATCACTGGCGGCACGTTCCGTTGAGTCACCCTTTCGGTCTGAAGCACGCGCAGCAGACGTAACAGGACACATGCCGGCCGTACAACCGAATTTCGATACGTCGCCGGTTTGGCACGTAGGTACGCCCGAAATCGAACCGCTTCTGGGTCACGTTGTCTCACCGCGAGGCCTGGCGACGACGATGATCCCGATACGAAACGGAAGGGTTCACGGCGGTGGAGGGAACACGAGGCGCGGAGCACGATCGTGAACGTGGGCTGACGCGCGCTGGCTCACCGGAAATAATTCATTCGGGAAGAGATAATACAGGGTGTCCCAAAATTCCTTCATCTCCTGGAAATCGGAGGTTTCCCAGGCGATTTGAAGCAACGTTTTCCTTTGGAAAAATGGCCGCCGCCGCTTCATTTGGGAATTATTAACAAAAAAAAAACACGAACCAATCAGAGCGCGGCCACAGTGGACGGATTCTGGCTCCTCCAACGGCAACGCGACGTTCGCTATAGCCGCGCTCTGATTAGTCTACGTTTCTCGTTAATAAATATCAAACGAAACCGCGGCGGCCATTTTCGCGAAGGAAAATGTTGCTTCAAATCGCCTCAGGAACCTCCCATTTCAGGGAGTCGAAGGAATTTTGGGACAGCCTGTATAAGCCGCGCGTCAATGACAATGCCGCGTTCTTCCCCCGCGTCCTCGGAATAGAATCTCGACATTTTCGGCGATTCCACCTCCGCCGCGAGCGTAAACGGTTATCGACGTCACGGGAGCCGGTGTGTTCCCTTTTTAGAAACCAGAGCGTCAGACTCGTCCAGCAGGAGTCGGTTGACCGGTCTCTCAATAATTCGCCGCATAACGATTTTATGATGCCACCGGTTGTTGTTTTTTTCTTTTTTGTTTGTTTGTTTTTGCGGATAGCACGGCAGAACGATTGAAATTTTATCGAACGCTCCAGAGTACCGTATCGATCCAGGTACCGTCACTGACCTGGAACTTTGCTCTTCCACGATCCGCCTCTCGCTCGCTCTCCCGATACCCGGTCCTTCCATTTATACCATAAATACTTGAAACATCGTTAAGATTTAATCACCCGGTCGCTCGGAGCCTTCCAGTCGATACGCTTAACACGTCTGACAGATGAAAGATCGCGTTCGTCTTTTAATGGAGCGGCCAAGGACCAAATGCTGCCTTTAATTGTCCGAGTCGACGCCGGGCGACGAAAAGAATACCGCGTGGACACGAGCTGCTTCCCACGGTCTCCTGAAAATCTGGAAGCTAACGTCGTGTTATCCAGTAAACCCGAGATCGTTGCCCATTCGCGTGGTCCCGTGAAGTTTCAAACTATTCCACCCTGTTGTGTTCTTCGGGACTGTTCGACACGTTTATGTTTCATTAACATTAGCTTGTTCTCTACTGCGAGCACACCTTTTCCATTTTCCGCGCTGCGTTTCGAAGGAATTGCTCGACCGAGGGCCACGGTAGGATGAATGGAAAATAATTTTTGTCCGAACAGCAACGGTCCGGATCGAACGTGCATTTCGACGAGTGTCACGGGGTTAAAGAAACCGCGAGTTTATTCCTCGCGAAGCGAGGCGAGACACGCGACGCGACGAGTCGCGTCATCATGTTCATCAGTGTCGCAGACACTCGGGTCGGTGCCGTTACCGACGCAGCAGCCGAGCACGGTAAACCCTGGCTGGGAGATAAGGGGTCTTCGATCTCGCCTGAACGCTCGTATCGTTAACGGAACGTTCGCGTAACGAGAAGGATCGACGACAGACACGGCCGCTTGTCATCGACCGGCAAGCAGACAGGCAGGCACGCTGCCGATCCGAGAACGAACGAACGTCGTCGTCGTCGTCGTCGCGTCGGCGAAAGGCGAAACGTGTAGGCCGATATAGGTGTATAGATACGTTCCGCGCGGCAGACGGATGGCAGGGAGCAAAGAGCAGGAGGGGAGGCAAGAGGGAACGCACCTCCGCAGGGTTAGAGAAAGAGAGGCTGCTCGGTCGTGGAGGGAGGAAAAAATGCAAAAATGCAGTTTTACGCGCCGCTCTCCGGGCACCGGTATTCCACGGACATACTTGGAACCGGACACCGAGTTCGTGGAATCGGGACGGTCACTCGAGAACTATGCTATTTAAAGAAAGGCACACCGTGGTGTACCCCGTTTACCGTTACCATCAACCTCCGTCGACCTTTTGCCCGTCACTTACGTGGCTGGCATCGTCGAGAGCCACCAAGAAACCATGTTGCAATCGAGATTCATGGTTAACCCCTGGAACGGGGTCGGGATTGTATTCGCGCGTTGCCCACTGGGTCCGTTTTATAGGCCATTTGAGCCGTGGAATTAACGCCGGTGGACAGTTGCGCGAGCGATTCTTGAATTCGAAGACAGTCGCTGTTACAGCACGCATCGATTTTCTCTCTTCGAGTACCACTCGGTGGAAAATCCGTGCGTGGTTCTCTCTTCGAGGTGACTGATAGGTCCCTAATATGTACCACTTCTTAATATTAAACCTACCGAGCTTTTCACGTACACGTTGCGTTATAAAAGTAACAAGATTAAATTGATTTGAACTTCGCGCGGTTCGTATTATAATATCTGCTCTATTAAATATATTTGTTTGATCATTTACCACGAACATTCTAATTTCAGTAATTGTGAAATAGAAAATCTGGAACCGGTAGATTCGGTGTTGAAGAGCTGGTCGGTTGTAATCAATTTCTCGAGAGAACAGTTGAAAACGGTCGGCACAGCATGCCTATTGTTCAACCTAAGTAAACTTCCTGGGAATCGATCCTTTTCCAAAATCGTAGGGAGCATTATCGAAATATTTTCCCCAGGCGCGCCGGACCCCAAACAGTCAGTTCAGAATCTGTCGAATTTCGTCCGGCAATCCACGAAGTCGGTAGAAGCGGGGCTCTAAAAAAATTTTAAAAACGACCTCCGCGGCCGGTCGCAAAACTCGAAGTCGATAAACTAGCGATCAAAGGAGTCCGCCCGATTAATAATTGACGAAAGCTCCGAAATATTCCTGGCTCGGGGAGGCCGACCACCGTCGATGAATTATGGAGTTTTCCCGCAAAGTTCTCGAGTAGTCTGCGGCGCGGAACGAGCACAGGCTGTGCCGTAGCCGCGACATTCCAGGAGCTAATAAACAGCCTTCGGCCCGTCACGCGTTGTTTTCCGTGACGAAATCCCTTTCGCGCGTAATCCTCTCGCCTCTCGAGGAACGCTCCGTTCCTCGCTCGCGTTCCTCGAGAAGCTAACAGCGCACCGGTCGTTCGGTCGGTCGGTCGCTAGTGAATGATCGCGCGAAGGGGGCGTCGTCGCTGGATCGTTCGGCAAAACAATCGAGCGGCCAGATTAGGCGTATCGCCGCTATCGAGACCGATGGAATGTTTTTCGCGTGCATCCTCCCGTCGCGTCGCGTCGAAGCGAGATACGAGAAGCGTTTGGTCGTCGAGTCGTTCTACGGCTTGTCCCGGCGAAAACAACGGGGCTCTTGATGTCCGCGAGAAACGAAGCAGATAGGAGCGGATAGGAGCAAGGGGCTCGGTGCCCCGGCACCGAGAAAATAAATAGGGAACGTCGAAGGATCGTGAGATAAGCGGCGCGAACGGGGAGAAAATTTCGTGACGGTGGAAAAAAAAATGGGGACAAAACGGAGGGAGCCGCAGAAGAAGAAGAAGTAGAAGGAGGAGGAGGTTGAGGAGGATGAGGAGCAAGCGGAGAAGATGCAGAGATCCAAGCCGCGATGAGAAGGAAGGAACGCGCAGTAAAAGAAGGTGGAGCGGAGAGGCCGAGGAGCGGGTGGGGAGGGGGGACGTTTAAAAGAACCTCAAAGAGCATAAAGACCAAGTGATAATCGGTCAGAGACCCTTTACCGGGGCCAGACGGCTATGCACTCGGTTGGAGTGCCAGGGCAGACAACGGACAGACGTACGGACGTGCACAGGGACGAACGGACAGACCGAAGCAACCAGAACACATTGTGATGGCCTGCGGCACAGGCCTGCTCTCTTTCCCTCCCTGCGTCTCTGTTCCGCTCGGCTCTTCTGGCTCGCTCTTGTGGTACAGTCCAGGCCATTGCCATTCACCGCCACGTCTCTCTCTCTCTCTCTTTCTCTCTCTTTCTCTCTCGTCTCTCATTTTCCAAGCCGCGGCCCGGCCCGGCCGGCCCCTCTTCTCTTTCCTTCCCGGCCCGGTCTCTTTTCTTGCGTCGTCCCGGCTTCCTCCCGGTTCGTTTCTTCCACCCACCTTTTTTTCCCCCTCTGTTTTTCCAGTTCGCCTCTGCTCCGTCTCCCCCTCCCCGACCTCTACTCTCTTTTTCTCGTGCTCTTATCTCGCGTCCCCCTGGCCACCGCGCGTCTTATAAATAATAAAGGGAACACGGCCGGCTAATGCGCGAACCAATGAAAGCAAGACACCCGGCTCCGCCGAACGTTCGTGATTTTCAATTTCTCACGGGCCGCGATCTCGACCTATTCAGCAGAACCATCGGGAACTGCTTGCTTGCTTGTTCGCTCGCTTGCTTGCTTGCTTGCCTGCTTGCCTGCTTGCTTGCTTGGCCGCCAGCGTGCGTGACTTCTTCTTTTTTTGCCAGCAGGCCACGTGGAGCTCCGCTCCGTCAGCCGACCAAAGCGATACCAAGACGCGAGGAGTAGAGACCATACGCCAAGGCATCAGCCTCTCCTCCAGCGGCCACAGGCCCGTCGCCTTTCTGCAAAATGCACGCTCTTGTCCAAGAACGCGACGGACAGGCAACCTTGATCGCCGCGCGTGACAGGAATACTCGGAGGCCGCCTCTTTGAACGCGAACGACAACGACGACGACGACGACGACGCGACGATTCCAGAGAATCCTCGGAAAGTTCGTCATTTTGGAGAACCTCAAGGAGGACCGTCACCCCGCGTCGGCTGAATCCTGATGCAGCGGACGGTTTTTGCGGCAACCCGAATACGCGTACGTTCGTCGTTGCCCGGAGGCTCAGTCTCTCGGACGATGTTCCGCGTACTCGTGCAACAACGCGCGATCCCCCAAATAGCTGAGCGTTTTTCGACAAGTGTTCGACTAATCGCTACGTCAATGCCGGTTCCACGAAGCGAGCGTACAAAGTTGCTTAACCCTTTAACCACGGCTGTCGTCGGTAGACGACGGTACGGAACTTTCGTGAGATGCGGCCGTCGTCAATAAGCGAATTGATGAATTATGCCGGGAACGAGGGTTGCTTGAGTTGTCGCTTTTATTTATTTTAATGAGAGTGCGTTGATGAAACAAGCGCGTAGAGTGTTTATAATTCGTTCGCTGCGTAGCAGATATAGATAAGAAATTAATGTATCAAGCATTTCTACAACTTTTCTTTCTTTTTGATTCGCGTTTAGACACATTTGTGAATATATACCAGTAGCTAAAGGGTCAAGGCGGAGGATGGGAAATTGAAGATGCGAGGCTCCGTGCATTCAACACTCGGATCAGAACTCGCAGAAACGAGTCGCTCGAACACGAATCAGTCGTGTCCGCGGAAGAAATTAGTCGACAAATCGAGGATTAGCAACGTTCGCTGACGTTCGATGCCCATCGGCGAACGCTTGGGTGGTGTTCGCGCGAATGAATAATAAATCGAGGGCTCGATTTATTCGGCCGGGGAACCGGTCATTAAACAATTATCCGAGCGTTCCCCGGTGAAACAGTTCGCAAGATTGTGTATCGCGAAAGTTTCTTTTATTAATGATCCGTCGTTTAGGCTGGTTCCGTGTAACCTGTCGTGGCCGGTGCTGCGTGTCGGTGGCTCGCATTCGTGGCTGGAAACGAGGTCCGTGGCGCATCACGAATCTTTTTCCGGCTGGTCCTGTTATTATTCCGTCAAATACCGGGGGCAACGAAGGGCGTGGAAGGGACGGGCTAGAAGGTTGAAGAGAGGACGACAACCCGGGGGACGAAAGGGAACGAAGGAGGAGGAGAACGAGGGGCCCTCCTTCGAGATCTCCGGGCCCTTCGGAGAGCGTGGCCAGGGCCCCGATAAATTTTTGCGGCTCTTTTTTACAGTTACACCTGCCGGTCTCGATCGCAAACGTCACGCACGACGTCGTATTGCTTCGTACTTCATGCGTGGAACATGAGGACGGGCCTTGTATACGAATCGAGCGCGCTCGCGCACGCACGCACGCGGGGAGCGCAACGCGGTGTGTACCACAACAGCAACAGCAGAACGGCGGCGGCCGCGGGAATGAAAAAGAGTCGGAAGAAAGCAAAAAGAAGAGAAAAAGACCAGGCGGAGGGGTGGTCGAGAGGGGTGCCACGGGGGGAGGAAAAAGAAAAACGATGAAGAGGGCGACCGGAGCGAAGAGGGAGCCGAAAAGAGAAACTGCGGCGACTGCGAAAGGGAATATACTCGTGACGAAGAACCAGACGTGCACTCGGTCTCTTCAAGTTCTGTTCTTTCGAAGTCAATGAACTTGCCGATTATGCGAAATCAGCCGCCCAGAGCGGACCCTCCACCACCTCTTTCTCTCTCTCTCTCTCTCTCTCTCACCCCTCCCTCCCTCCTGAAATATCCGATTAAACGGGGCCGGATGAAAGGATCTAATGGACAATCGGGCCCGGCGCCATTTCTAGTACCGTTTGTAGTGCAATTTTGAGTTTCGGATGTGCGTCACACTCTTTGTAAGGACGATATGCGGGTAGAAAGCCCTAAATGTGTGTTCAAGCAGAGCATTTTTATGTTCCATAGGATGCTGAAGATCGAAAACGTGAACGCATTAACTCTTAGACTGTAAACGTTTTTACAGTACCCTCAATCTGGATCGCTCGTATCCGATGTAATTTTTCGTGAATAAGTTGATTAAAAAATCTGTAAAAGTATCTTGGAGCATCCTGTATTAAGATCACCACAATGATTTCGGCACATAATTTGTTGAAATATTTTATATTGCAAATAGTACGAAGGAAAATACGTGAATTTTAGAAACTGTTCGAAATGGTTCGCAACGGAGGGTTAATCGAATAAAGGTTAATCATCCGAGGTTAACCGCTGGTCGTAAAACTCCCAAAAATGTGATGTTCGTTGGGTTCCCGGTTTAGAAGGCCGCGAGAGGTCAACACGAATCCTAATTTTGATACAGAGCGGGGTAGAGCGATGCAAACAAGGAGGAACAGGAGGTTCGATGCAAAACCAAACCGAGCCGAGGCGGCGCGGCGCGGCGTACGCGCGGTTCGATATCGACGAAAAAGCTAAACGACAAACGACCCCTTTGATCGGGCGCGGGTTACGCGCGAACGGCGGCCGTCCGCCGTTGTTATCCGCTAATAACCGGAATGTTTGCGTGCGCGACGCAGCCACCCCGTCGAGCGACGCGTCACTTTGTATTCGAGCGGCGTCCGACCGTCGTCTCCCACCCCGATTTTTTCGCCGTTCATTCTCTCCTTTCCGCGAAACGCAATTACTCGTGTATCGCGCCCGGTACACCTGTTGAATGATCATCTTAATACGCGACCGCGGAAATTACCGGGTACCGGCGCGGCAAGGAGAGGCGAAGCGAGGCGAGGCGAGGCAAGACGAGGCAAGGCCGACGCCTCTCGATTCCTCGAAATGTCATGTGACGCGTACTCTTTCGCGCGTCACTCCGTCCCCCCACCCCCCACTCTGGCCAGAGTTAGACAAAAGTTATTTCGTATAACGAATAAACCTACTTGTTCGTTGTTCACGAACAACCGAATCGATTTATTCGTTAGCTTACCTGCCACTGATCAGTGTCACCAATCGGCAAGCTACAGTGTAACGAATAACAATTAAGGAACCATGGTGGAACAACGAATGAACAAAGAAAATGTCGTTCGTTATTCGTTATTCAGATAAAAATTTATTCGAGGATGCCAACCTCTGCCCCCTAGAGATCGTCGCCCGGTGGTAAAACGCGCGCGGGAAGGGTGGTCGCAAAGAGAAATTCGTAATCAGCCCCCGGAGGGTGGTGTTCCAGAAGGGAAGGGGACGGAAGATCGAGCGGAGACGCGTCGAATTCGCGCGAGTTTGCCCTCTTCACCGCCCCCGTCACCCCACCGCACCGGACCGGAAAACGTTTCACGGCGCAAAAATACTCCGGGACCCACCCCCGCGCCACTCTCCGGTGTGCTCGAACCGCCGCGCCGCGCCGCCGCCACCGCCGCCACGCCACACCGTATGCATGATTCCAGAAAATTGAACGGCTCTACGTCTGACAGGGGGCATCTATTCGTCTGTACGGAGCAGACGGTGCACGCTCGTTGAAAAATACATGGGCCCCACGACCGTGTACGTGTACGTGTACACGTATACCAAAAGCTCGCCGGGCGTCGAGGGTAAATTGGATTATCGGCGATCAAACACGGAATCCGATCAAATCGCTCGGAAAGGGCTTCATCCTTCATCTTTATCGGTTCAACGCCGTTACTGCTACGTCGTACCCTCCAACCCGACAACCCCCTCGAACCCCTGCCCCCTCCGCCCCCCACCCAGCATCCTCTCACCGACAGCGTAACCCCGACACGGGCACACACGCTCTGCAGCCAATTCTTCCCGGTGATTGCAAAATTCCGCATTCCGCCGACAGATTGGTGTCCGAAGACGTCGACGCGACGCGGGATCCGTCGGAATTGCTTTGATCGCGCCACCTCCCCTCCTCCCCCTTCATCCCTGTCGAGCTTCAATATTTTCGGGAGATATATCACTCGGGCTACCCCAAGATTCGCTGGACCGCGGTCTCCTCATCCGGAAATTTCGACAGGCGATACTCTGTTTTTGCCAACGGTTCAGTGGAAGAAGACATTGATTTTCCAATTTTTTATTTCATTACATTATATAACCGAATTGCTTTGATTTCATGAAAGTTTTCGGGATCGGCAAAGTGTCGAGTATTATTGTAGAGGATGTAGTTGGGGATTCTAAATGAATAAAGATTATTATTATATAAGATAGCAATTATATTAAGATAGCAGTATCGTAAGAGGTCCAAGAAGAACCCTGTTGAATTTCTCACGGTATTAAAGTAGTGCGAAACTTTAATCCGTTCGGTCGATTTCCAGTCAACTTAAAAAGCCTGCTGCATGCGGCACGATCGGGAATCACTCGCGTTTTCGAACCCGTTCGCTGAACGATCAGAGGCGGCCGGCGCGTCGCATCGGATCGCGTCGCGCCGCGTCGCGTCGGTTCACGCATTGTTTCCAAACCGACAGGAAAAAAATTGCAGTTCCCAACGGCGCGCCGCGTCGGTCGCTCGGCTGGGCGGCTCGGCTGGCGGGAAAAAAGAGGACGCGACAGAAAAATTACGCGAAACGCTGGAGAGCGATAAGCCGTCAAAGGGCATTTGCCGCGGCCGGACCAGTCGGATCGTTCTCGTCGCGTTAACCACGTTGCCCGTGATGACGAGAGAAAGAGAGAGAGAGGAAGAGAGAGAATTCTCTCCGGCCCGGAGAGACGGAAGGGAGGAGTGCGGGTGGTGGCCGAGAAGCGGCGAAAGGGAAAGGGGGCTAGAGCCGGCTAGCAAGAGGCAGAAGAGAGCGAGAACGAGAAAAAGGAGAACGAAAGGAGAGGAAAAAAAACGCATCGTCGGACCGGCTAGGTAACCGCCAGGAGTCGAGAGTTATCGTCTGGCGATAAAAGTCGATGGCGATAATAACGGCGATATACTCGCCCCCTCACACCCCACGTTCCTCCCTGCGTCCCTCTCCGCAGGTCCCCGCTCTCGCTCCCTCTTTCTCTCTCGAGCGTGGCTGTGCTTATGCACCGTTGCCTTCCTTTCTTCTTTCTCTCTCGATCGACCGGGGTGATGCACTGGTCTGGCCTGCGTCCGCCTGTCTGGCTGTCAACGGGTCGTTGAACCCCCCTCTTGCCCCTCTTATATCCGAGCCGACCGGTGTCTTCAAAGCTTCGAGACTTATCGTCGTTTAAATGCAACGCCGCGGTCTCCGCTCCATGGCTGCACGCAGCCCGACCCTCCTCTTTGCCCTTACCCCCACCCCGCTGCCCCCACGGCCCCCACGATCCCCGTGTGGCCCCTATACGGACACAAAAGTGGGCAGCCGTTTCTCCGGGCGAGCATCCACGGATTCGATAGGATCGTTCGCGGGGCTTACCCCTTCGAATCCTCTTAATGATTCATGTTGCGAACAGTTCTCAATGCTAACCCAGACCCCGTTGCGCAGTCGGGAACACGGATTAGGAGATGACGGGGACACTGGCCTACTGGCAAAGCGAATCGCTGAGCAGATAAAAAAAAAGCTGCTCACCGATACGGACGAATGCAGGCAGATCAACCGGGGCGGATTGGTTGTCCGTTGTGGAGCCCGGTGGTTCCTAGGCTGAACGATTGTGTAAGAAAAGGCAAGCTACGAAACGCTCTCACGAAGGTTAGTTTTATCGTTGGTAGAGCCCAGGAGCAGAGGTGGCTCAAACCATGCAAACGAATGAAGAAAATTTTCGTTATTGGTCGAGGAGTATTGCTGCAATATTCTCGAAACGATGTGCAACAAAATCATGGAGACCTCCGTAATCGATCGAGGTGCGCTCGCACAACATTCACACAATCATACTTCCAAGCAACAACGGTACGATGTATTTGTCCTACGGCTACTGATTTTACAGTTAGCTGTTCGATCGGGATTAATTATTCAACAATAGTTTGCTATCTTCAGATTTTCGGATGATCAAACCAACCTCCTCACTCTGCGAGGGGGACGCAGTTCAGCCTCAGCTAAGCCAACGCGAAACAAGGGGATAGGGGGCCGTCTGCGCGTGCAGTCGCGTACAACACGATTGTCAGTCCTCAATGAGCTGGGTCGCGGCATCGACCCGCCCCTGGACAATTAATCATTCCCATAATCCGGGGAAAAATCGACCGGGCGGCGGGCGATTACGGTGGACAAACGGGATCCGGCTCCGGCACCGGTCGGCCACCCCCCTCATCCATTCTCCGGTTACAAACACTCCCGGCACTTTGGGGGTTGCGAAGTTTTCCGAGACCGGTCGCGAAGTTTCCGCTCCCGGTCGGTCCGGTTCTCGCTGATCGGTGAGCGGAAGTTTCGCGGACAGAGCAATCGGAAGAGATCGAGAGGGAGAGAGAGAGAGAGAGACAGCGAACGCGATGTATTCTCCTTCGGAAACAATTTAAACGGCGCCTTTCCCGGTTACGTCGTCGTCGGATAAAGTCGAAGGAGAAACCGGTTTCGGGGGTGTGGGGCGAATGTGACGTCTGGAGGGGGGGAGGGGGTGCCCAGAAGATCACGGGCGAGTAGGAATAAAAGAAACCGAGGTGGAAACGAAAGAAGGTGCCTACTAGAAATGGTAATAATAAAATCTGGAGGAGTCGTGGGTCGCCGGGGTAGGGGGTTGAAGGGTCGCGAGTCAAGGCGGTCGGTACGGTGGTCGGGTACAGAGGACAGGTCGTCGGAGGCGCGAGGACAGAGTATTTTAACTTTTTAAGGGGGTGTACGAAGCAGTAGGAGCGGAGCAGTTCACTCGAACAGTTTGGTTGGCTTGTCTGCCGGGGGTGAATCGGGGGTTAGTCTAGACGGGAGTCCCCCGACTTCCACCCCTCATCCTCTGGCCCCCCGTTGCGCACCACCCTCGCCGCCACTACCACTACCACTCAGACTGCGAGCAGACAGGTTGCGACCAATGTCGTAACAATCCCACCCCCGTCTCCTCTCTCTCTCTCTCTCTCTCTCTCTACCCGACTCTCGCCACCACCCCCGACACCCTACACCCCTTTCCTCTTCACACCTTCCCCGATGCACTCGTCCAAAATCTCTTAACCGTTCTCTCGTCCTCTCTTTTTCTTTTCTCCGGCCGCTCGACGGCTCGAACCAACGAGTGGATGCACAAAAAACCGAGCGACAGGAACAACGCGACCGATGGTGATGATGGTGGTGGTGGTGGAAGCGGAAAAAGGGCGCGACGAAGAAGAGGACCGGGGGTGAACAGGAGAGGGACCTCTGGCTGCATCGATGACGATGATGAAAAAACTGAAGCGTTATCCGGAAAACCGGGGCTCTCGAGTTCTCCTCGTCCTCGCTCGCGCGAGCGCACGCGGCGAAGACAAGCGGCCCCGGTGCACGCGACTCTTGCCACTCGACGCTTCGAATGAGAAACATGATGTTAGAATACTAATAATAGAGACGCTTATTCGCGCGACACGACGCGACGCGCTCGGCCCGGTGCGTTACGCCGTATTTATTTGCGCGGGTCGAACAGCGTAAATAAATACAGAACGCTGCCGCGATTCAAAGGTGGCAGGCCTGATGCGCCGCGCTAATGGGAACAATGAACAATCAGTAAAACTCATATAAACTGCCTCGTGTGGCTCTGGAGCTTTGGTCGGGGGTTCAAGTGCACCAGAAATAGGACACCCTAAAGATGGCAACAATGCATTTTTGGAATTCGCTTCATTAACGCTGGAACCACCGAGTCCGTCAAAACGACGGATTTCGGATTGTCTGTTTTACAATTCGTCGAGTCATAGAAATATTTTCTCGAGAAACTTTTTAGTATTGCCGCCCGCGTTATCCAGAAGAACACCAGAGAGGTCGTATAATAACCGATTAACTGTCTCGAAAGTCTTGCATAAAACGGTTTAGTATCGAGTTTCCCTCCTCTATCGTCGCACGGATCGCAATCGCGAACAATTAGAGAAGCAGATTTGCTGGAGTTCGCTGCGGTATATCGTCCAGCGGTATCGTTCGTCGATTCGAAAGAACTTGAACGGTGAAAGGGACTGGCTGATCCTGTTCGATGAAAAAGCGACGGTTCGCGCGCGGATGGGATTCTCGGCGCGCGGCTTATAAAATTTTCCTCGTGAGAAACGCGTAAGCCGGCGAGCATCGAGCGTGTGGCGTCGCTTTGGCGAAACGAGGCCGGCACGAAAATTTCTTTTGTGGAATCAAAGGCGAATGGGCGCCGGCGTGGATGTCGAGGGGAAGGGGAGGAGAGGGGAGGGAGGGCTACGAGCGAAGGGCAAATTCCCTGACAGCCTCGCGATACAAGCGAGACGCGAGATACGCGCAGGATCCCTTTGATCTCGATACCGAGTGTCCGCCACCTTGTAAAGCGTATTGAAATTTTCCAGGAGCAAATCGTGTCGATGTGTGGCCGGGCAGAATACGGCGCGGCGGCGGGTTGGGCACAGCGCAAAGCGATGCGTGGAATGTAATTGTCGGGCTCACGAAGAATGTACGACCGGCTGACAAAGACATTGTTACTATGGATCTCCTCTCTCTCCCTCCCTCCCTCCCGCCCCCCTCCTCATCCTCCTCTCTTTCTCTCGTTCTCCCTTTTCCTTTCTCTGGCTTTCGCCAGAGCGATACAGCCGCTCCTTCGTTACCAGGACTTACGGTTATCAGTTTTGCCGATCGTTCGTCACAAAGAATGGCTGGCTGGAATTATTGACGTTACGTCTCGCCGCTATGCAACCAGTAATTGTTAAACGCAAGGCCACAATCATCTCGGCTTGAAATATTAAGGCGGATTATCGGGACGGGAATCTCGGAAGTGAGAAGTCGGTTTAGATTGTAACCCGACAGGGATAAGCTGGGCTTATTGCTTTCCGAAGTACCAGCCCCGGCTGACGAGACCTACGACAATGATTTAGAGCTGGCCGGCCAACGATGCCGGAATTTATTGTCTAGATAAAGAGCCGGAGGTGGAACCCGCCGTCTCTTATTACCCGCTCGACGATATTGAAAACGCTCAGATTAAAATCTACGGCTAGAAATTAGTCGCTTAACATACCTGCTTTGCCGGTGAGACAGTCAACGGGTAACGTCACGATGACAAATTCGAAAACGGAGTACGTATCACCATTTTTCACAGTCGCGGATCATTCCGAGACATACTAGACAGCTGCTTTTAATCTTTCGCGGTCGCAAGTCACTTGTCGATCTATGAACGTTCTTGAAATCGTTTCGAAACTCAGGCTCAAAGGAAGTCGTGTCGCGGCGAGTTCGTAAAACTGTGCGCAATAAAAAAAAAAGGAACACGCCTCAATCCGATTATTCGGAGAACAATATGTTTACGAGCGACCGCGGCGATTGTTCCGATGCGTGGCGCAATACACGCGGAAGGCTTCGGGATCGTTCGTGGAAAACGCGGAACGCGTGTCGGGTGGGCCCCCGCGGCCGGAGGGGGAGGGGGGCTCGGGCAGCGGAATATAAATTGTTAATGCGGGCTGGTTATTGTCGAGTTAATTTTAATCGCGTTTTATGCGAAGATCAACGCGCGGCCGTCCCGGTCGTCCTCTTTGTATATTCATGACCGGCGATCGTCTCGTTGCTTAATTCCGCCCGGGGGCCAGCGCACGGCATTGTGCTCGCGGCTTGCGGACGCGGAGCAGATACACGCCTCGCGGCGATTCTTTCCAGAGCAACACCCATCCCTCGTCTTCGTCCTCTTCCTCTTTCCGTCTTTCTCCGACGGCTTCTTCGCGAGCGTGGAGGGGTGGGGAGGGGGGACAGACAAACGAGCCTTGCTCGCTCCCGGCCGCGAAAAAGACAAATCTTTTTGCCGGAATGCATGCAGTTCGGCCCCGCATTATTTCCTCTCTCTGTCTCTCTTTCTCCCCCTCCCCGCCCCGCGTGCCTCCCGGCGCCTACACGCTGGCCGTGCTCGGCTTTCTTTCCACGAACCGATCCGTCTCCGCCGCGAAAAAATTCGCCCGCGAAAAACGAGCTTTCTACCGGCCGAGATCGGTTCCTGCCGTTCCACCGATTTATCCGGTGTCTCGAGCGATTCCCGCGGTTATTGTTGGAACCAGCTCGCGCATAATTTCGCCGGATCACGCTCGCGGTGTCTCGCTTGATGCGAATTATTGCGTCGAGTCCGAACACCGCGGATCTTTAGTGAGAATATAAATTGTTCGCGTTTGTTGTGCTGGCAACCTGGCCAGGCCGAGACATGTCTCCCACTTTGCCCTACTCCTTCTACGACAGCGAGTACCTCCCACTTTCATCGCTTCCGTCTGAAATATGCTACAAACATTATGTGGTTAGTTTTGAAAAAAAATTTAATTCGAACGATCCCTCGACTCCAGTGTCCGTCTACTGCTGGCCACATCTACTTACGGCAGGAAATTACAAACACGTTCCACGGTTTGATATTCTGTGGTGGAAGAAGAGTACTTGATGAACTTATTTCGGAAAGACTTCCGGGAATAATTGATTTCTCTCAATGACTACTGCATTCAAAGTGGACAATCATCCCCTAAGTCGTTGCTGAAGTTTCCATCGTCCTTCAAATCGTGAGAATTCCTTTAAATCGAGAGAAGCGGACAACTAAAAAGCAATTCTCCCGTCCTGTACAAGCGGTAAATATGACCCGACATCCCTCTCGGTATGGGTGAACTTTGACTCGACGGAGCGGACGAAGTTATCGGAGCGACCCCTCCCGCTCCACGGGCGACCGTAAACCTGTGTTAGCAGGGCGACGATTCCAGACTAAACAAATACCATCTGGTTACACTTTTTCCCATGCTGTAATCAGCGGATTGGTGTGGCGGTCGCGTACCCGGCTCGTTTCTATTATGACTGGCAGCGAGGGATAATAAGCTTCTTGGCCTAGAGCCGGGGACCTCCCCCGCAGACCGCGAAAGTTAAACATCTTAAGAGTGCGTGCACACCGTATGTGGGAATCCCGCTTTTTGCGTGTGATCGCTGCGACGCGTTTCGTGCGAGTGTCACGGAAATGGGTCGGACTTGTGTCGATTTTTATATTTATTTCTTTGGATATATATTTTATTATAAAACAATGTCTAAAAATTTGGATAGAAAAATAATTTTGATCGTTATTTTTACAATGTAATGCCAAATAGTATATAGATCGTATTTATTTCTTTGGTTACAAATATTATAAAACAATGGCTAAAAATTCGGATAGAAAAAATAATTTTGATTTCTTCGTAAACCTAACGTTGAAGCACTCGCGTTAAGAATTACGCGGACATCCTGCAGAAAGCCGAAGTATTTCCCTCAACTCCGAAAGATTTCAACCAATCAATGCCCCATCTCGATCAACAGTAATATATCGCGAATCAACTCGCAATTTCGTTCGTCTGCAAGCAAAACGGGGCACGCAGACACAGCGAGCAAGGCAGCAGCACCCCTCGCCCCGCATTTTCTGCGTCGAGCAAACATCGGACTCCCGACCGGCCGAGATTCGCATTAAATCAAAACGTTGTTTTCGCCATCCATTCGGGAGGCCGCGAGACGCAGTTAGGCTAGCGGGCCGCGTGTGCCGCGTACACACAGAAAGCTAAGAATGGGGACGATTTTAGAAACGTGGCTGTCGGTCGGCGAGTAAAATTAATCAAAAAAGGACGAGTCCGATGGCTCCCTCTGCAGTCCGTTCCTCCTCGCCTCCCGGCCCCATAAGCGAACCGTTCGTTCGGTGTGCTGTCCCCTCCCCCACGCATCCCCACCTCGCGTGACGGTTTCGCGTTTCCCGTAACCGCTCGCGGCGGTTAACTCGTCACCCCCTAAAGCGGCGGATTCCTTCGCAATATGTTTACGCGAAATCATCAAAACAACCCCACCATGGCGACGCGACGGCCGGGGCCGAGCCGAGTATCCCGGCGCGGCGTGTCAACAACTCGAGGAAACTCGTCGAGACGGTTTCTCTTTCCCTCTCTCTGTTTCGCACAGCGTCTGTTTCTCTTTCTGACCCTCGCCGTCCTCGTTCTCCTTACCCGCTGGAATCTTCCCTGGATTTCTCTCCGCGTCCTGCATTCTTTTCCACCGACACCGGCGGACGTCATACCGACCATGAACCGGTACGAAAAAATCCACGCGAAAGCGTCCGACGACGATCCCAAGGAAAATCGTCGATTTCTCTCCCGCGCGAGAACCGAATCGCCCCAGCGCCGATCCTGCCCGATGTTCGGGAGGGATGCAGTCGAAGGGGAGCGTTCCCTGCGCGGGGACCGCTTAAGCAAACACCTCGGTAAATCAAACACGTGTTCATATTTCCGAGCAGAAATAAAAAATTAAGAATCTTATTTATTTACTTGCAAAAAAATATTTTCGAAACGGACAGTACATCGCGCGATGCATTCCTCGAGCCGGTCGACGAGTCGATCGGGATGATTTCTAAGGCCTTCGGACAACGGCTCGGGCAAAGCTGAATTTACAGCACGCTGCCGATTCTGTTAAGCCTGATCCTGAGACTGGCCAATCAGCTGCAGTCGCTAAATAATCTGGAGGCCGTGTCAGCGTTTGTTACATCCCCTAAGACCTCCAACCAGATCGTTGTCGTACACATATCTCGCGGTATAGTGTTAACCTTCCAGTTGGGTTTATGTCGACACCGGTTCGACGCAAGAGTTTCTGCAGATCGGTGTTGACGATCCCAATATTTTTCTCGATGCACAGGGGCACATGGACTCGGCAGTAAGAGAGCAGACGCGAGCGAGAATGTTGACGCGGAGACAACGAGGTCCTTCGTTAACCGGTAATGCTGGACAATCGATGGAAGAGGACACGGGGGGCCAACCGGATTTGGCGAAAGATGGGAAAAGGAGCAAGCTGCGTTCTCCGAAAGGGTAGGCGGCGCGCGAGCGGCGTTGATCGCAAAACAGAACTTACGCAAGCGAACTCGCTCGAAATGCGGGTTCCTGCAGCAAGCACGAGGGAAACTATTTAAAGGTCACGCATATATTTCGCGGCGGCGATGCAGCTGCACGTCGGCCACGTAAAAATATGCGAGCGGACGCTAGCGCGCCCGTACCGCGGCACCCGAACGTGCCTGCCCCTGCGTATTGTCTCTCCCGATGTTTACACCTACATGGCCAGTCTGATTTATAAAGCTCAATTTCCTCGTTGCTAGTTTTTTGACGATTTTTGCTCGGCCCTTCCGCGGGCCGAATAACAAACGGTGAGATACGGTGATTTTTTAATTAGTGAGAAGTAGTGCCGCCAGGAAAGTGATTTTTGTTTTATTAGGAAATCCCTTACGAGATTTATTACAACATAATGTACATTACGGAGTATTACAGAGTACAGTGAATAACACGCAGACACATTCGACTTGCGATAAAGTAGAAAAGATTCTCAGCGGTAAAGGATTGATTGACGAGACTATAATTAACGAATTGTATAAAGTATAAACTAAAAAGATTGTCTATCAGCTGAAAAGAATTTTGCAGGCCCCGCTAACAATAATGACTGGAGCATGCTGTTTTTAATTAAGTCCGGAAGTAGAAGAAATTCTCCGCGTAAGAAAAAGCACCGGGGAGACTGCATAATTTAGGGCACGATCCGGCGCGAAATAAGTTGTTCAGCTCCGGCACAGATTTCTGTATCGCCGGGCTCAGATTTTTCCGAGCGTACCGCGTAACTTCGCAAGATACGGGGAAAATCTGGGAGAAAAGTGCGAAGAAACCGAACTCGAAGAGCGCGCGAAATGAGATTAAGGGGTAGAAGGGGGCAGAGGAGCGAATGCAATCGACCTCGTCTTATTTATTAAAGCAAAGAGTACGAGGCAAGGGTCGGTCGGATGCCCCGGCCTTTTAGAGGCCAGCCACTCTTTACGAGCGCAGACCGAGATCGTCATAAACACGTGCAGCTACCGCTCGCCGCGGATTCAATTGTTATTACCATCGTCGCCGACAGAAGCGCTCTCTTTATTCGCGTACACGTGAGCCGAACTATGTAGAACCAGAGTTCGCGAATTGTTTTATACGTACCACCTGCGACGCAATCATCAAGAGTGTCGACTGCGTCTATCTCTAGCCGAGCTTAATTGTCCGGACAAACACTGTCAAGGTGAATTTTTAATTTCATTGTCAGCTCTCTGGGAAACCTTTAGTTCTGCATCTTGATCCGAACGGAGGCAAGTTTTTCGAATCACCGGCTGATCTTCTAATTCGTTAAACCAGCGGAGTATCCTCTATCGCGTTATTTAATAGACCCTAATTACAGCTGAACCGACAACAGAGCAGCGCAACGTGCGAACAAATTGATATTCACGACTGTAAGCTAACCCTTTGACTGCCTCTCCGCTAGGAGCGCGGTAAACTGATTAATTGCCGCTTTAATAAGCTCTTCCAATAGCTCCAATTTACAATCCAGTTTCGAAACGCCCTCCGCGGTGGGCAGGGATATTAAATTTCATTTCCCGCGGAGGAAGAGAGGGTGACAGAGGGCGGGGAGGGGGGAGAGAGAGAAAACTGTTCCGGGTGAACGATATAAAGCGCAACTTTCCCAAAGAAATTTCCCAACGAATAACAACGGTCGTCAGCAGAACGCTATTAGCTTTGAGTTACGTCGACAGAGGAGATCGCTTAGTCGCAAAGTAGTTCTATGGTGGGCCCCCGGGTCCCGTTCCCCGTTGCCAACCCCTTCTCGCCTCTCCCCCCGCCTTCCCACCACCGGCAACCGGCAAAGTTCAGCCTTAAACTTATTAAAAGGTATTTAGAAGTCCGGCCCTCTGTTTGCCGCGTGAAGCGGGGCTAGCCGATCCGTAGAAATTTAATTAGCCGGTGGAAAGGTCGGTTCAACGACTAAAATTATTTTCCACAAAAGAACTGTGCCCCTATCGCAGCCCGCGGATCTTCAAGGCCACGAAACGTCTGTCTCGCATCGCTCCCCTCAGTCCATAAAAATTCAACGATGCACATCTACTCTCGTGTCTCCCTTTCAGCGTGCGTGCGTGCTCGCTCGCTCGCTCGCTCGCTCGTTCGTTCGCTCGTTCGCCTCTCTGGGTGCGCGGTGCACGCATGTACGTATACGCGCGAGGCCGGTGTTCGCATGTGCGAGCGCGGCGCGGCGTCGCGATTAAACGATAATAAAGTTCACGAATGGCCTTAAATGCCATTCCTAATTTAAACGCATGCGTAAGAACGCGGGGCTTTAAGGATACGCCGGGTGCTGGAAAGCCGTCTAACGTCTCCTCGAACCGGGCACACTTTCGCCTTGGACCCCAAAAGATAAACGCTGCTGGTACGCGTAAGCGTGAATCAGGCGGGACCGCCGCGATAACGCGATAAATATATCGCCGCGCCGGCGACGAACACGACGTCTCGTTCGCCGGGAGAGATTGTATACAAAGTAACCTCCAGACAGGTCGAGTACAGCAGCAGCAGCGACAGAAAACTCACCATGCTCCTCTCTCTCTCTCTCTCTCCCTCACTCTCTCTCTCTCTCTCGCTCTCTCTCTCTCTCACCATGGATTCCGCAACGAGAACTGGATCCGTCGAGAGCAGCATTCCGCCCGGATGCACGCAGGTGTCACCGAGGTCGATCTTCCAACGGCGATGGTCCATCCGTAAGTAACGACAGGAGAGCGCGCGTGAACGGCTCCGCTCATTTTTCGCGCGGCACACGCGGAAAGCGCGCGCCGTTCGAAAATCCGCGGCTCGGCCGGCCGCGGCCAATGAAATGGCGGTGACATCTAGCAGCGGCCGTAGGAAGCGGGCGCGCGCGCAATCCTCAACACTCGGCAATTTACGTAGACGAGGGGCGGAGAAAGCCGAGAGGTTCCTCGACGCGCTCGTTGTGTGGACGTCGTTTCGGGTTGAGGTGGAGGGGGCGTCTAGACGCAACGTCACGAGTACGTAGCCTCCCCCTGAGCCACTGTCGGTCTGCCGTCCCCACCGCTCCCCCCGCCATGCCCCTCGCCCAGTTACCGGCTGGTTCTCCCCTCTTACTTCCCCTCATCGCGATGCCACGCCGATGACGGTCCCAGCCAGACACTCCCGTGCGAGGGGCACGGAGGGCGGGAGGCGAGGGTGACTCCGGCTTTTTGGTTAGGAATTGTTGCCGGTCCACGCACGTGTCTGCGGCCCTGTCTGTCTGTGTATCTCTCTGTGTGTGCGCGTGCGTGCGAGTGCGCGTGTATGTGTATGCGTATGCGTGCAAGCCGAACGAGCGTTCGTCTCTGCGCGTGGTGGACTGGTGTGTGGCTCCACACCGTGGTAGAGAGCAGGATGAACAACTACCACGGCTACGCGGGCAAAACCGGAGCGAAAGAGAGACGAAAGGAGCAGGATGCTCGAGGGTGGAAGGAGGAAGAAGGAATATACCTTGTGGATTTGTATCAGCGCGTATCCGACGATCCACCCAGATGGAGGGTGCGTCAAAGTGGCCGCGAATTGAGTTTTCCTCGGGGCACGTATAATTCTAGACCCCCTCCCCCTCGCCCCACGCTCCGGGTTCCTTCCCCTTCGGTGCCCCACCACCTCGTCCCCGTCATCTCCCATCCCCCTCACCCCTTTATTCTCTTGTTCTCCGTCTCTCTTTCCTGTCTGCCTTTCAATCTTGCGCTTTCAACTAACCGCCGTGTCGAGACACGTGCCGGTCAGCTCGCGAGGGTTACGCAGGGTCTCTCTCTCTCTCTCGCTCTGTTTCTCTTTGGCCGTGTATATATTTATATTCGACGTGTATGTACATACAGCCAGAGAGGTGAGTTAATCCCCGAGTGGCGGGATCAAAACGTGTCCCTGAAAAATTTTCGACCCGTCGCGCGTCGTGTCTGCGTGGCGCCGCCTCGGGTCGCGTCTACAGGGTGTTGAAAGAAGTAGTTCGGGATTCGTATACAGTCGACAAGACCGGGTTGATAATTCAACGCCGCTTAAACGGAGGCGATTTTCGGTGTTTCGGCAACCGGGCTCCCCGGCCTCGCCTCTATGGGGGTTTTTCACGCGGTCCGGTGAATACCATCCGCCGTATAGGGTGGGAAGCCTCTCTTCCCAACGCCTTGTATACATATATTCGCGACTCGCGCTTTCACACCACATTTAGTAGAAACGACTTCTTTTTTCTTCTTTTTTTTGTTTTGTTTTGTTTGCTTGTCCGCCAGCAAGCGAGGTGTTACCTACTTCTGGAAACACTTTCGTGTGCAAACGGTTTTGGAGAGCGATGAATAAAGAGCTCCTCCGCTCTTTGCCCCGGCTCAAAAACGATTCCTGCCCGCCGGAATCTGCTAATTACGGGAGCCTCTGTTTCGTTCCGCGAGCACGAAAACATCTTGCGCCTCCGGAAGAGAAAATTTGAATTACAAGCGCGCTCGCTGCGAACGATAGCTTTTGTTCCGTCGCTTTCCAACCCCCCCCCCCCCCCCCCCGGGGGTCGCCCGTTCCGTCGCCCCCAAGCCCGCCCTCGCCCCGCAACGCCGCGAGCTACCTCTTTGTACATATTTATTATGGTTTTCTATAAAATCAAGTAACACTCAAGCGGCGGGTTTTAGCGTGGCGGTCGCGTTTAACGAGCGACCGAAGACGATGAGAAATTAAATCGGCGCGGGGCGGTTATAAGAGCGCACCTACTTGATTTTACACTTTCCACGTGCCGCCCAGGTGAACCTTAATTGTCGATTAACGGATGAATAAAACATTACCGTTAACTCTTTCCGCTCGTCGGCCCGTGGCACCCGCTCGTGGCCACGATCGATGCCACGCCGCCGGGCGAAAACGAAAAATTCGTGACCAGCACGAGAGGAGGAGTAGGAGGAGGAGAGAGCGGGGAAGAGGATCGTCGGCGAACAGAGTCGCGCGTCTTCTGCAATCGCGACTCTACGGATACCGCGAGCACGATCGAACTCTTTCGACAGCCACGTATTTTCTGGGTTATTTCGCGTGTAGACCGTATATAATCCAGACACGAGCTCTAAATGCGGCGAACCTCCTATTTAGACTCTCCAGTTGACTCATACCCGGTTATTTCGGGCGTCGGCGTGTTTTCGTCCGCGGCGTGCATACGCTCGCTCGCTCGCTCGCTCTACTACGTCCGGGAGACGCGAGCGCGTGAACGGCTCTCGAGCGAGCGAGCGAGCGCGCGCCCGCGTTTCCTTGCTCGCTCGCTCGCACGCTCATTCCGAGCTTCTCCTCGAGGAGGCCGCGTGGTGCACGCACGAGTTACATCATACAAGCGTGCCAGCCGCGCGCGACTACTAGCTACGAGGATTTTACGAACACGAAAAATCGAAAACATCGAGTCTCATCGGCCCCGTGGCGTGAAACGGGGCTAGGTCACGTGACGGCCGGGGGTTCCCTGTACACGAGCAGCGAGTGACACGATGTTTCGGCTTTCTCCGCTCGCTTTTTCACGCGCGGATGCGTCAACCGCGTTCGCCTTCCCCAGAACCCGCGAGCCTGCGTTTCGCGCGCGTTTCATCTTGCCCGTTATCCCCCCCCCCCCCTCCTCGCCCGTCTTTCTTTTTTTCCACGCTTTTCAATAACTCGTTCGAACGCGACCCCTGTCGCCCATCGCCGCCCGCCTCCTCGCTCCCTTTTTCCATTCCGCTCCATTGGTCCTTCGCGGCAGCGAATGCAACAAAACGATTTCCTTGATAACGCCACTCGTGCGAAGCGACGAAATGTACAGCTGCGGACCACAATAGAACTAGCAACGCCGTGCGACCCCACGTCCCGCCGCGCCGCGCCGCATCGCGCACGGGAAAAATAAGTTTTTATCGATCACTAACCTACGACAACCATCTGGCCCGACCCCTGGCCCTCGACTACCCACAGACGCGGAATACGGAAGCTCGATTCTACAATCCGACGACGTGTGCTCGACGCAAGAAAGGAAATAAAAGCACTGTGTAGCCTTCTTTTTTTTCCCCTGGCCGCGCGGCCCGGTGCGATGGTGCGCCGCATGCGGAGAGTTTTTCGAGCACCCTTCGTTCCCACTTCCCGCAGAATATTTGTTTCGGCTTGAAAAACCGCGCCACCCCGTCCGCCTCGTTGTCGACTTCTTCGGCGGGCACGATCTTAGGAGAGATCCTCTCTCAACTCACGGTTTTACGATTGAATATTTCTGACCGGAGCAGGCGAACTCCGCGCCGCCGGACTCCTAAATTCGTATTCATGAGCGTGTCGCGATCGCGGCTCAGCCCCGGGACTTTCCGTGGATCCGCGAAGCACGGTTCGTTGTTGCCTCGAGCTTACAAGGCGCAAACGGAATACAGAACTCCGGCGAATGGTAATTACCGCAGAGTTTTTTTTCTGTGTGCGGCGGCGCGGCGGCGGCCTGCCGTGCCGTACGCGTTTGAATAAATATCGCCACACACGTCGACATCCGGACCGTTCCACCCCTTCGTCTGGTCTACGCTGAAATTATATTCCGACTCTGAGTAGGTATCGCCGAAATTGCGGCGAAGCCAAGGTCAAAACAGCCTCTCGCAAAAGCCAGCCAATTAAACGGATGAGCGCGGAATTGGTGGACAAACGGTGCCTTACCAATATTGGTTTTCATTAAAACGATAGTGTTTAGCAATGATTATATTTGCCGGCGACATGGCGATAACCGAACGGCAATACGTTTCGCCGGGTCCGGCGTAAAATGTATCGATCATCCCGATGGGATTCCATCGTTGCTCGTCGGCCTCGTTGCTTTACGATGGTCGCCGAGGGTCGGTCTCCGGAGATCTATCGGAACAGTTTAACGGCAAGACGTTAATTAACGTAGGTCCCCCGTCACTGACCTTGCTACGCCGTGCCACGCCACGCCGCGCCGTTGTAAGGTCCTCGTGGCTGGCTTATTACGTCGTCGACTATACGTTTGGGACCTACCCCAATCAAAGCGAGACTAAACTTCTGCGCTCCCGAGCCAGACCTAATCGCCTCGAGTCACGCGACGTACGGGGGCCGTCTGCGAGAGTGCTGGGGAGAATGCTTTTTGCGCGCGTTCTTCGATCCCCTCGGAATGCCGCTGTCCGCGATCCCTACGCATCGGTGAGAAAGAATTATTTACGCCAGTCGGTTGGAACCCGGACGATGATGTTCGTTGCGGTGCGGTGTGCCGCGGACCGCCTGTACACGCCATTATCTTCTTGCGACCGCGCGAGACTTCGACCGTCGCGTCGCGTCGCGCCGCTGCGCGCGTCGTCGTTTATAACGTGCGAATAGTGTCCGCGAACGATCCTCGTCTAGAACCGGTGAACCGAGAAGTACGCTGCTTCTCGATGCTACTTCGGAAAAACCATCGAAAGTCGCCGGGACACTCGCCAAACGGGAAACGTCGCATATTTTGTCTCGGTTCGTCACAGGAGAAAACCCCCTTGTGCTCTTTATCTATTATTCAAACAACTTCGCGATCGTTCGGTGCCGCTACGGTCCGAGCGCAGCGAATTTAGTCGAGAGACTTGGCGCTTTCGATATCTTCGTCGGTTCTATTCCAGAGGGAGAGAGAAAGAGAGAGAGCGGTATATATCGAGGATCGACGGTCGATCCTTGTCCCGCCGACGAGACGACGCGACTGTCAATCGGCCCTCGACACCTCCTCCGACGTAAGTCGAGGGCCGCGCGCTCGGCAGCGTGGTAGAGAAGAGAGAAAGGCAAAAATTTTCCTCCTCGATCCCAACAACAACGTCTCGTCGATGGGTTTTCGGCTGGCCTCGTATAGTCCATCGGGTACTATAGAACGCGATACCGCCCGCTCGCCGGCTATACAATATAACGTTCCGCTGTGCGGGGACTATAGTGGCTGGCTAGACTGCACCCCCGCCAGCCGGGGAGAAGGTCGGCGGAGATCGTGGGACGGGGGTAGGAGCAATGGAGACGGGTAAGGGAGGATGGGTGGGGCAGTCGGATACGGTGGCGCGAGAAAGACGGAGAGAACGATGGTGAATGGAGAAGGACGGTATGCACAGAAGGGAGGAGAACAAGAGAGAGAGAGAGAGATCGAGCTAGGGCGCAGCGGGGGCGAAGGCTCCGGTAGTTCGAGGTAGGGGGCGCTGGCTAGACACCGCTCAGACGGTCCAGGGGGTCGCAGGGGGTAATTTCTGCATTGGCGTCGAGAGCTGGGAAACGATCGACGCCCGAAACCAGACCGGCGCGGCGCGACAAGCCGGACCGACTGCACCTGGCGCGATCCCGACCAGGGTGGCCTTTCGGAGAGGTCACGGTACACGTCCGTTCGGGGTACACCGTTCAGCTGCACCTGCATCGATGACGACCAGCCAGGCCTAGCCTGGCCGCCCCCGTCACCGTGCCGCACGTGTTCTGATTACGCGCGTCCGCCGAAAAAGGATGTCGCAGCCAGCCAGCCAGCCAGCCAACCAGCCAGCCAGCGTGGGCTGGCCTGGCCGTCTGCGCCTTGCGAATTCGATTCCCATCTGGCAGGCTGCGATCGCGTCAACCCGTTTCTGATTAGCTGAACGCACGCACGTCGCGTTGGTAATTGTCCTGCGGTTTCATAAATCATACTTCCCGTTGCGCTCTGCCTCTTTGTCCACCGCACGCTAATACCCCCGTCGCTCCCTAACGCCCCGTCCCTTCCCCTCGGCGTTGCGCGCATGTGAACTGTTACGCTTAATAAGACTCGAATTTACATTGTCTGGTCCCTTGTCAGTCGTATTTTACTCCCTGCTCCTTTGACGGTTTCTTCGACGGCGCGTCGCTTCTTTTTTTGTTACCTCGCTTAATGAAGTCCGACGATTGCGCGGGGGCGGGCTCGAAGGTTAGCCTCCGATAACCGTGAAATTCTTTTCGCCGAGCCTGCACGATCTTATCTATTTTAATTTTATATTCCGCTCTGTTTGTCTCGATCGCCGTTTTGCCGGTGTAATATTTAGCAGCTGCGATAGAGGAATTGTTGCCCTGTTGTACACCTACCAACTTCATTGTACGTGTTTGCGAACCTAGTTCTTTGAGATCAGCGTCGATCTACTTGTCGAACCTAACTCTAAATTGGCCAAGTACGTAGATTGAATTGTTAACAAAAGTTCGCCGAGAGAAAATATGCAAATACAGTTAACGGCTCTGAAACGGTGGGCCACGACGAAGCCAGATTTGCAAACGTCGAGATCGCAGCGGAGGCGACGGCGAGGAGGTTAAATTAACAGCCGCCTGAAATGTTAATTCGATTCGCGTCGCGATGGGAGGCGCATGTGGAGAAAAATAGCAACGGCGGTATCGAGCAGTCTTGAAATCACAAAGCAAGTACAGGCAAGAGGGTCGCATTGACGCGGCCCGATCGTTCGGGGTGGAAAATGTCGGATAGCGGCGTACACGAAAATCCCCGGCGTGGTACGCCAATGGATCGGACGGCCAGGAAAGCGGCGGACTGTTTTTTATCGAGTGACTGCAGAAGAGAGTTGAGAGTTGAGTCGCGTCGAATCGAGTCGAGTCGGGTCGAGTCGGGTCGGATCGGATCGGATCGGATCGAGTCGAGTCGTGTCGAGTTGAGTCGAACCGGGTCTAGACGAGCGGGCGTCTGCCATCCTCTTTGCCTCCTTATAGGCAAGTCCTACTGGCTGAGCGCTCGCTGTTCGCCGTCGCCTTACGTGGCTTCTCGTCTGCCACCCTATAGAAGGAGATGTCTTTTTCCTCGTTAAAGTTGTTCCGATACCTGGTATCCACGGTGGAACCGACGACCATCCACATCGACGGCCACGCGGAAGCGTCGCGATCGAGACAAGGAGAGCCGCCTTTGGGTCTGGCGTCGTGGGGGAAGCTGTCACGCTTGTCTTGGCCGCATACCAAGGCAAGAACTAAGCGCGGACAAAAATACAAGAAACCTATTCAAAGTGAAACGGAGCAACGGTTCGAACTCGCCGATCGATTGACCTCGTACGAATTCGTCTTTCCTTAAATGGAAACGAGCAACCCTTCGTGCAGACATCGCCGGTCCTGGGGTCTAGGTCGTGCGAAATACATCGCCGCGTAACCCCTATGACAAATCGCTACGGCCAGCCAACAAGCGCGATCTCGCCTTGACTTTTTACAAAATTTTTGCCGCGCTTCCTCGAACCATCGAATTCCCCACTGCGCGATACACAACCGTTTGCTCGGATTCCACGATTTCCGTCGAAATTGAAATGTAATTTGTGCCATATCCAGTTCGAGTTTACCCAAAATACAGCGATATTCAGGCAGGCGTGGGCGTTTTGGAGACGTTCCAACAAAATTTCGCCCAAGTCTGGTAGCAAGTATGTCCGCGCCCCACGCGGCTGGCTCCCAACGTTCGGCGAGAAATAAACGTCCGTTCTACATAAAACGGCGAAGCCGGGATGCTCGACGATTCTTGCGACCCCGAAAACACGGTGCATTTCGTTCTAGCCTTACCGTGGCATCGGTGTTACGATCGAGAACAAACGCGACGCGACGCGGATACGATGAATGCGTATTTTTAGCTCGCGAACACGGACTTTCGCAATTTCCGACACGCTTCGCCTTCGCCTCAACGATGCTTTCCGGCTCGGGAGAAACGACCTAACCCAGGCCAGACACCGGCTATTAGCAAGCGTTCTCCGGGAACAAGCGTCGCCGCTCGACGAGTCTCCCGGAAGCGTGAAGCATCGGGTGTTTGGCGAACGGATGGAGGAACAGACAGACGGGTGGACAGGATACGCAGGGACAGGTGGCCGGTTGACGATCGTAAGTGGGCAGGAAGGAGGACATCGGGGCCCTGACGCGCTCAGGGAGCGACGGACAACCGGACAGAGAGGCAAGCCGGTCGCCGACAGAAAGAGAGGGCGCGATTCCGTGTCCGTCCGATGCGTGCAATGCAATTTCCCGCAGGGCCGTCCGTCCGTCCGTCTGTCTGTGCGGTCGTGCATGCCGCTTACGCCATTGTTCCTCCCCCTTCTCGCATACGAAAGTGAACATTCCCGCGATCAGGACGGAATATAACGCGATCTTGTCCGGTCGAAAACCGCCGCGGGACGTAACGCCTCGGCTGCCCGTCAGCTTCGATCTCCCGATCGTCCTACAGATACTTCTTCTTCTTCTTCCCCTTCTTCCTCGTCTTCTTCTTCTTCTTCGTATTCGATCGTGCACACCGCCGAAATGCCCGAGCCGCCGCCAGCGTGCATCCGCGAGCCCTCCTCACGCCTGAATCTTTCATGCGACCGACATCGAAGGCATAAAAGCGCGCACCACCGCGCCTTCCTGCCTTCAAATCTGGGAGAGAGATAACCGACGAGCACTTCAGCCGCGTTGTCCTCGATCGGTACAACCGTAGACGGTTGGTTTCCACGAATGTTTTTCCTTCCTCCGATGCTCCGTTCAGCTACACCTTAACTCCTTTGCGTTACGAATTATTTTACGGTCGCAGTGATTGGAATTTCTATTCCATTCGATTAGAATTCAGGCCTAACCCACACCATAAGATCACATTTTATACAATCCTCCTCAATCTATTTAGAATAAAGGCAATCTCATCGCACAGGCTCCATCGTAGATACTTGATATTTGCATTAACAATTGCCCTCCCCTTGTTCTCTGGTAATTATTGTTTGACTAGATGCGCCGTGTCGAGCGTGAATGCTTAATGGTCGTCTATGAATCCGAGCCCCGAATATCATCAAAGAAAAAGGATAATCGCATGAGAAGGGACGAAGGACTGTGAAGGCAGATTTCGATCTATTCGTCTGCCTGTCCATCCGTCGGCCGTCGTTTAGGGGGATGCCCGACGTAACGTTTCAATGTCACGGTCGCAGGTTTAGACGGTCCCCTCCTCCCATCTCCCTTTTACTATACAGGGTAGACCGACCGAACCACATCTGCCGCGTTGGGAGCTGCCGTTTAACACCATCCATAATCATCCTATATCGACGCGCCGCGCAGGCTATAAATCACCGGGGATCAATTCTTATTTTTGGATCCCGGTACACAATCCCCCGTACCCTTCACGGGCTTTGAGAAATTTCTTTATCTGCTAGGGCCTCCCTTATCGGTATTTGACTCGCTACGCTTTTCGAAATCGATATTCCATTGTCAGGATTTCGTTAGGAACACGGATTGTGCGTTAGGCGGTGCTAAACATTGGAAGGTTTGGATTCTGGTAGACGCTGGGATTCATCGATCCTCGCAGTTTAATAAAACCACAGAAGAGACAGAACTAAATTCCTATTCGATTCCTATATATTGTAATTAATACAAACGATTTTTATTTTCCATGAAGATTCGAAGTCTAGTTGTAACATTACTTCGATTCTTCGTAACTATTCCGAAACCGATGTTACGTCTATTTTCAAGACCTGCTGCAAACAATCGCGTCCTTCGGCACGGTGGAAGCATCGATCGATTAGAAACAATTCGACCGTCGATTACCACTCGTCCACGTGAAGCAGCCGAATCGATAAGTTGTGCATAGGCAAAGATCAAAGGTCGAGGCATCGGGCATCGTGTCCAGCTGCAATTTCCTGGTCGGTCTGCAGATCCTGGTGGCTCCGCAAGGCGTGCGATCGATTTCGTAAAACCTGGGAGTCCTTCAGCTCGACCTTGCAGATTCGCTCGGAGCGAAGCGAGCACAGGGCGCGCAGGGCGAGGCGAGACGAGACGAGACGAGACGAGACGAGGCAAGACGAGGCAAGACGAAGCAAGGCGAAGCGAGGCGTCGATCGCATCTACGAGAAAACGGTCTCGTAACGGGCTCGTTCGACGTTTCAAGGAGTCTCCGTTACCAGAGCTTCTGTCGTCTGGAGTGGCGAGGAGTTTCGTTCGTGGGGACGACGCGATCGGGGGTGGCGCGGCGCAGCGTCAGGGGTTGGAAGGGCGGCTAGACGGGCGGTCGGTCGAATGGAAGGGTGAGACAGGGCTTGCGGGACGGCGAGGGGATGCACGGTGAGACGAGGGCAGGGTGAAAGGAGAGATGAAAACGACGGCGGCGACGGCGCGGCGGAGAAAGGGGTGGCCGACACACACGCGCATACATATATACACGCGAGTGTACCGCACGCACGAGCACGCGGATGCGAATACGTACACGGGGCAAGGTAAAGGGGTGAGCGCCGGGGGTGGAGGAGAAGGAGGAGGAGGAGAGGCTGCTAGGCAGACGTGATACTTGCACGGTGCCGGAGATTCCGGGAGGTTTGAGGTTTCGAGCCTTATTTCAGACGCTTCGTCTTCCTCTCGGCGATTTCTCGTCCCCCGGTGCACCTCCCCGACTCCCTTTTCTTCCCGCTTCTTTCGCGGCTTTCCTACGTAAATATGAACCGTACGTGAGAAACCGTGTACAGTCGGTGTAGTTGTAACGTGGAGCTGGAGGGGCGGTGGTGGGGACAGGCGGTGTGTGCTCGCCGCGACAAATTACGCTGCCGGCTGGGAGCATCGTCAATGGGATTTCTAACGAGTGCCGGCTCGTTCGTGCATAAAAGTTTCCCTGAAAATTGCCGGACCAATTGCGATCGCTCGTAGGGCGAAATTGCCGCGTCCTGCGGTCATAAAGCTGCGCAACCCCCTTTGATCTAATTTTTCGGAGTTTCGGGACGCTGCTGACGTTGCCTCCGCATCGCCGCGTCGCGTCGCGTCGCGGGAGCACAGGCAAACTGTGAACACGAATTCAATTACAGAAGATACCGCGACGCGTTCGTGCTCAAACAAATTACCATACACGCTGCGCGGAATGTTCCACCTTTTTACAGCTGAACTCCGCGCGGCCGCGACCGTTACGCGTTGTCGACTAAAATAAGAAGCGTTTGACGTTAATGCGCCCCCCTCCCCCTCTCTCTCTCAGCCGCGGAAGTTGCGAATTATTAATACCAGTGTCCGAGAGAGAGAGAGAGAGAGAGAGAGAGAGGGGAAGGGATCGTGTCTCCTCGTTGTTCCGGGGGAACAATAACTTTAAAACTTCGAGTCAACCTCGAAATTGGGTACCAGCAATGAAGACTCGGCCCGCGGAAGGAACGATAAAGCGCGTTTACAGCCATTTTGCGCGAAACGGAATCTTTTCGTGACTCGTTTCCCTTGATTAAAGGAATAATCCTGCCGCCCCCTGCCCCCCAGCTGCCCCACCTGCCTCATCCCCGCGGCCCTCAAGGGGTCTAAGAAGCACACAAAGCCCGATCGTCCCGTGTCGTTCTCCAGGTCCTTTAACATGGCCGCTCGAGGTCCCCACCGCGCGCCGGTACGAAGGGGAAAAGTTTTCACGGAAACGAAACGGGAACGGGCAGAGGGAACGCGAAGAGGAAAAAGAAAGGGAACGAGCAGATAGCGAGCAGACGGGCGCGGTCGTGCCGGACGGCATTTTAATAGGTTCGCGGGGTTCGAGCGAAAAAGTTGCAAAACAAAATAAATCGGCGTCGCGACAGGTCGGGCCGCGTTCTCTCCTCTCCTCTCCTCTCCTCTCGGCCGCTTCCAGCTTTCTTCCTCTGCCACCCTTTCCCCTCTCTATCTCTCCGTTTCTGTCTGCGCACCTTTCTTCCTCTCTTTCTGTTCCGCGACCCCATGGCTACGGGGCGCGGGTCATGCATATTCACGTGTGGCATTCGTACGCACGGAATTAAGCGGCCGGGGAATTAAAGCGCTTTTCGGCGAGAGCAAGTCCAGGAGCCTTTCCGCCCACCCCCCGCCCCCTGCCCTCGCCCCTCTTCCCCCTCTGCTCTTCCCCGCCCCGCGTACCCGTCTCCAGGTGATTACGCGGGGATTTTTCGAGGGACGGCATTTCTATGGCGGCGCGTAAGTGCAGCTGTGAAAGACTTCGCCCCGTCGCGCGTCGATTCGGCTTACATTATTTCCGAGCAAATTGGACTCTCGCGTGGACAACGCTGATGAACGCTGCGCAACCCTTTCGCTGTTCGGAATGCTGTGAATTCCCAACGACTTCGAACGCTTTTCGGACCGGACACGTCGCAACGCGCCGTGCCGGTACGCCGCCGCCGCCTCGCTAAATGAAATTTTGCACGCCATTTATTTGCATAAATTCCGACCATCAATGTTTCATTGTCCCAAAGATTCCAACCTCGCACGAACGCCAAACAGAAAGCAATTCATTAAACAGTCGATTAGTAAAACGGTTCTATCATCATTTCAATCAAACCGCGGGTATTTGTGCAAAATATTCGTTTCCGAGAAGGAAAAGAACGTTGAGTAAGAATGTAATTCTTGATTTCACGATTTTAGAAAAATTGAAAATAATGTGACAACAATTTTTCCAGCGGTTGAAAATACACGTTTCCGATCGCTAATGTCGAATATCCAGAAGATTGAACGCCGACGATATTTACGGTGATCGCGATCAGTTCGATGTTGCAACTGCCACCGCCGAAGGGATGGTCGTTTGAAAATCGTTCTAGATGAACACCCGTCGATACCGATCACGAAAAGTAATTCTCTCTTCCTTTGAGAGCCACTCTTCCTTCGACCATGTGTCTGCCGTGAACATTTCAAAAGAAACTGCCCCGCCGCCGCGCCGCGCCGGAGGAAACACAGGGAACAATTACTACCTTCCGGGTGTCGCGTGAGTTACGTTTTACCGTCTCGGGCGCAAGAACTGTTCAGCTGCATTTTATGCGGCACCTACTGTTCCGGTCTGCACCTTACGGCTCTTTTATCCTGCCGTGCAAATTTTCGTGTAACTCCTCAACGAACCGGAGCCGGTGGTTACGGACTTTTAAAGCGCGAGGTTCGTTCTCGATCAGCGGATACATTTCTAAATCTCTGCCACCGACGATTTCATCTCTAAACCTATATTTATCGCGTTCGAAATGGTTGCATCAAATCGATGATCACTTCGTAGGCTGCAAAAACGATTTTCCGGCGCTCGGAACTTGAGCTTGTCTTCGCGTGCCGTGAAAGTCTGATGTCGGCAGGTGGTGTTCCACGTTGAAGCTACGTTGATAAGACAAGGTCCTGCGATAGGTGTGCGAGCAACAGCGCGAACAGGGGCAGACGGTCTGACCCGGTTGTCGGGTTTACTTTGAACCACCCACTACTTGCCCATTACACACGCCGCAGCGCCAGTACGCGACGACGATGATGACGACGACGACGACGATGACGGCGGCGGTGGACGACGACGACGACCACGACGATCGCAGCAGTCTGCACAGCGAGTTTTGTCGTAAACGGGCTGGATGTGGTTGGATGATTCCCCGTGTGGACGAGCCGGGCTGGGCCGCGTTTGTACACAAGCTGGAAGACACGCCGGGGCGTCGTGCACCGGTGGCGTAGTGCAAAGTCTAGGCTTTTCTGCTCGGTAAATAAAACACACCGTGACGCCGCCACCGCCGCCGTCGCCGCCGCCTCCGACGCCCTCTTCTTCTCTCCTCGTTCTCCTCGTTCTCATCCTCCTCCTCCTCTTGTTCGTCTCTCTCTCTCCTCGTTCCCGTTCCTCTTCCTTCGTCCTTCCTCCGAGCTTCTTTCTCGCCTCGTACACGCTGCGGGCGTAAAAAAGTTCCAAGGCGGGCGAGATTGTTTCGCGGTTGCGTAAAATGCGGCTGGAAGCAAATGAAGCCGCCGACGACGAGTAATCTCGCGCGAAGAGACGCCTCTGCCCGCGTCCTCCCGGTTGCTCGCTCGCGGACGACCGTGCGCAGGATGGAGCAAGAGCGTCAGAGCAAGAGCCTGGCGAGACGTTATGAGCCCGGCGACACCCGTTATGGGAGCTGATGGATATTAATAGGGGGTAAGCGGAATTTCATTCATCGCGGTTCCGTCTTTCGCCGCGTTCCTCGTTGATTAACGCGCCCGAGTTTCCGCGTTTTCGGGCTGGACGACGCCGAGCCGTACCGCGTCGCGTCGCGTCGCGCCGCGGAAAAAGGAACGGCTAGTCCGCCTCGGGAGGTGTGTAATGGAGGCTCGTGAAAATCAACCCGTCGGGATAATTTACGGCACGTTTCGGTCTCTTGTACTACCAATTAGATAATCATCGGGATGGCCGCACAATGTTGTAAAATTTATTGTCCGACTCGTTCCCTATTCTCGCGCTTTACGATTGCATCGGAGCAAAAATGTTGCTTGTAAAACCACTTTTTAGTGCTCCGCGGAACTTATGTACGCCGCAACGTATGTATCCGGCGATTCTACCGACTCCCGATTGTAGGATAATATAATCTTGAAACTGGTTCTTTTATATTGTGCTATACACTTTTCCGCTTTTCTTAGGTAATTGATTCGAACAAATATTGCAGAAACGAGAAACCGAAGAATGTATTAACTCGTCCCCCGGTCTCCCCTACGCTGTTGAACGATTTGTCAAAAGGGCGATCGATGCGGCAGATAATGCGCGAAAGACCGTGCCCTGACCGAATGATAAAAAATGTGTGTATTCAACGGTCCGCCCATCCCCGCTGAATGCAGGATTCCCATCAATTAGACTCTCAGCGGAACAACCTTTCCATCGTGGCGGCCGAGAATAATGGCGGCGTCATTTTCCATTCCGGGGGATTGTCAACGCTCTTCGGGAAAACACGTAAGAGCCAAGATGAGAAATTCCCGGGAATTACGGCGGGGAGAACAGATCGCGAATAAAACCTAAAAACGGGGGGTCGTGTGAGGAGAACGCGGGGAGGGGGTTGGCGGAGGGGGAGGGTGCGTCAGGGAGTGGGTGAGACGGTGCTGGAAATTTACGCAAATGCATCTGTAAATAAGAGAAATGAGGCGCGATGTTAAATTCCTGTTCCACGGGCGCGCGCGGTGCGGTGCGGTGCGGTGCGGCGGCGGCGAGGGAAACGGTGATTCATTCTGCGCTGTCGGGCCCGAGAAAAATGTCTGGAAGAAAGCCACCGTTTCCACCGTAATTTGCAGAGAGCACACCCGTCGTCTCGTGACCTCCCCGAGTTTGTCGTAAAAAGTTCCTCGGCCCGGGGTGAGATTGGGTACGCGGCAACGAGATGAGCGTTTAACGCGTAGACGCCACGTCAGTTGTCACTCAAATTACAAACGGCGTCTCATTTTAGTGGCGACCCGGCTAGACGTCCTTGCAAATTATGATTATTAGCGCACAGAGGCGTCTTTACGACGCCTCGTAACGCCGCGCCGCGCCTGTCCCGACGCAAACCATCGACCGGACCCGATTTGTTCCTCTACTACAACCCCGCGCGATCGAAACAGGATCGAGACGCAAGTCAAAACTGAATTCCACGCCCTTCTCGCACTTGTGCGACCCGCCTGTACGTACAACTCGCAACCTTACTAAATAATTTTTTTTTCAACACATTTTTTAAGTCGTTTCTTGCAGGCCCGTTATGCTTCCCATTATTTAAACTGTATTTTGTAACTTAAAATTTGTTCAACTTTGTACGACGTCTTTATTTTCGTTTTCGGCCGACGGAGATTATACAGCGGCTTGTATTACAGAGCGCATTTCTGCCTGAAAATTGGATAGCTTTTTATTTTTTTTTTAATATGTATAAACGGAAATACGAATTTTGCGGATAACGTTGCGACGTATTTGCACAGCAGGCTATCGGGAACGGTCACGAATTTGCAGCTGCGATTACGAATTCTGGCTGGGGTCTGGCCTCGATGGCGTAGCAATCAAATTATCGTAGCAGAGGGCTCGTTTCAGACAACGATTTTAAATGGGGTTGGAGAAGGCCACGAAGGGAGCGATCAAACTACAGGAAACAAGCCCTTCTCCGATGAAACAGGAAGCATGAACACTATCGAGTTTTGTATAAACTCGTTAAGGGCTCGGCGGATAACGGATCGCGTCTGCTTCAATCGGGAGATCAATCAATTATTACTTTGAGTGCTTCGTGCTTCGTTCGGCTGACGGTGAATTCGAAAGCAGTACGCGTTCGGCTAAAGACAAAATTCTATCGCTTTGCTCGCGAACGGATTCGTAGTGTTCGTCGCGCGAATAAGGAACAAGGACAGATTTTAATTGAAATGAATATTCTGCCTCCATTTTTCTTTCTTTTTTGCCCATCAAAATATCCGAAAGTGTTCCCAGACAGCTTAATTGGGGCCCGCGTTGTCAATTTTCTGATTGAATTCGAAATTGAACCGCAGTTCGACCGTTCCGTGAAACATCGGATAAATGAAAACTGTAATAATCCTCGGTACAGCATAATCATCCTGAACGTCTTAATTATCGCGAAACGCAGCGTCATCAGACCAGACGTCGGCCGTGCGACGACGTCCACTCACCTGTCCCACGTGTTCCGTGACGGTTCATACGTTAAGACCATTAAAAACTGTAGCGACAGCCTGTTTTCTCCTGAAAGGCTATTGTGCCATGAGGTCTACATTAACGCGGATACTCGAAGGACACCTGTGCAGCCAGACGAACCGGCATCGAACGTGTTCTGCCCCTGCTGTCCCGCAGATACTGATGGCATTCATTCCGTCTCGAGTGTATATTGCGTCGAACACTGAAATTCGTGTCTCGAAATGCCTCGCAAGCTTGCTATAATTAATATTCCCTTCTCCAAATTACAGTGACACGCGGATAGTTGTCTCACGCGATCGCAATTTCGCAAAAAAAAAAGAACGGAATGCGAAGGTTTAAGAGGATCGAGGACTATCGAAACTTCGGAAAATCGATTTATTCGCTCCAGAAGCGTCATCCGTTGCGAACGTGTGTATAATTTTACACGCCCGATATGATTGCACATCATATGCAGTAACTTCAACAATTCTCAACATTCGGACGATTCTGTTGTTTTCATTTTTCGTATCGTATACGCGTCCACAATTGAGATTAACAGTTTCAGATAAATATGTTCTACAAATGGCAGACGCGGGACGAGGATGGAATCGTTCGTCGAGGCTGACGTTCGACGAACAGTTTAAAATTGGAATAAAACACGAAACCGGCTGGGAAGTTGATATTCTTGGCTCGTCGAAAATTTGCAAACAAGGGGGCACCGGAGTCTCTCTCGGCATTGTTCTCGCCGCGGCGCGAGGCATTGTCAAATGTCAGCGCGACGCGTCCTTGCCCGAGCGTGAAGCGTCGAATAGCGCGCGTCCTCGCGCGAGTGCAGGTGCGCCTGTATGCAAATGTCGGGGCCGCGCGAGCACACGAGCGTTAATTGAAATAACAGTTAGACTAGTGAATCATTCAATTAAGCGAATTCCGAACGAGTCGCGCGACTCCGCGGCGCGACGCGACGCGGCGTCTGCGTCATTTCGATCTAATTACGACGCCGAGCTAAGTGGCTGAGTGGATTTCCTACGTTCCCGTGAATGCGAACGAATTTCTGCGGCGGGCGTCCTTTTCGCCGACTACGACGAGAGTTCGAGCCCTCGCAACGGCTCGCAGACATTATTTGTTTGTTCGTGGAAATTGTAATGCCGCCGAGAAACTGAAAATTATAGCGTTGATGGAATTTCACGGGGAACCCCCCACCCCCCTCTCGGGTCTTTCTTATTCAAAATGACGGCCACATTCTTCGCGCGGATTCGCCACTATCGTTAACTCCATCTCGACTTACTTGTCCGAAAAAATTTAACAACATCAGACCGGATAAAGAGAGACACGGTTAAACGGCGCGATTTTCGTAATACACAAATATTACCGTTGGTCCGTTCGCCAATTTCAAAGGTTCGTACTCGCGTATAGGTTTTCGTGCACCGAAATTCGGCTCGAGACCTCTGCCTATACGTATACTTCTTCGGATCGCCTACCCTACACCTTGGCGTTCGGGCTTACCTATGCACAAACCTTCGCCGGCAAACGAACAACCCAATTAACTCGCGACAACCTCGGAACACTTCATCAACGTGTACCGCGAGCGCACACGCGCCACTGAAACCGCATGCCGCGGATCCCGGCGCGCGTATAATGATATAATTGGTCGGCGACGGTGCATTAAACATTCCAGTTCGCCAGACAAAACAAAAACTTCGAGGAGGTATAGTGCGCGCGCGGATGGGGGCTAGACCGTCTCTGAAATGAATAACCTCGTGTCTTTGCTCGACGACGGCGCCAGGATTTCGCTGTACGTATATACATATGTACGTATACATTGTGTTTTCAGATTTTCGCACGCGCGTATATTCATCTCGGCTCCGTTCGTCGCGACTCCTTTTCTATGGAGATTCGCGTAATCTCTGGTAACCAAACAAACGATTCGTTCAACAATCGCATTTACTATTTCGATCGAACATTTTCTGCCCGGGGTAGTACGCATTATTTATTCTCTAAATTGTTTACGTGATTTATTGTATGAATTTCTGCCCTGTAGCATTTGTTCCTCGCGGTGAAGCTGACCGAACACCGATGTAGCGTTTGCAGGTTGTTCGATTGCACGGTCGCCGAGTGCTCGCAAGCGATCGGCACGCAGACAGGTTAACAACGGTCCGGCTGCGAGAAATCGTTGAAATAATCCACATGCGATGAGACGGTCTTCCCGTTCTCGCTTCTGGAGTCACCCTTTTGCTGTCGCTTTTTTCATCGGTCAAACCCGCGGAGAATGAAAAGGCTCCGGGCGAGTATAAAAGTCGGCCGGGGGGCCACGGGGAGGAGGAGTGGCGAGGTGCGCGCGGAGGGGGTTTCGTTTCGTGGCGGCGCGTATTATCGAGCGAACCTGCAATTATTTCGTAACGGTGATCTTATTATAAGGCAGATTTCACGTGCGACGGGAGCGGAACTCTACGGCCGAAACGCGGGGCCGCCAGACGAGGACCGGAAACGGCTCAATTCTGTTTCCGATCGATTTAGCCGGGGCGCAGCTGCGTCCCATTCGTGCACAGCCGAACGTGATTTAACGCGTTTCGTTGTTGGTGGTGGGAAATCTTGATTTTTTATCGTTCGACACCGAGTGGATACATACGGTGGGCCGGCGCGGCGCGTTTTGCCAGCCGTTAGCCGGGCTGTTTGTTTGCAGGCCACGCGGGGAAATAAATCTGTCGATTGAAATGATGAGACGTGGTAGGGGGTTGTAATTCACGGAGCGCTTTGTTTTTTTTTTGTTCCGTGTCCCGTGCCCGCGCGCACGCATTCTCCTATATTTGTTAAAAAAATATTTGACATCGCGTCCCCGCCACTTTTCTACTGTCCATCTTGTTTCCACGGTTTTATTTGCGGGTGGAATCCTTTTATTTCTCGGACCTTGCTACGACCGTGTTACGTTATCGCGCGCGGACGGCATGGCGGATTCCGCGGATCGATATGTTTGACTATATTTTCGAAAATGAAAAATATCGACGGGAGCCGCACCATTCATATCGCAGCACGCACACACACACTGTTGAAGAAACGCTATTTGTTCCGATCGTAAAATAGAAACTACGGGAGTCCGGTTAATCTGGGAATCGAATTTCACGATGCATTTATTAAACAATCAGCGAACGCTCCGTCGTTTCATTGGAACGGAACGCGGGAAGGGTGGCGGGTTCTAATCGCGGCGGATATGATAAAGAAAAAGTTGCCGCTCCGCGGAGCAATCTAACGGTCGATCAGCGCGAGTAATCGAACGAAGACAGTGCAGCGGAGAGGAAATAAAATTGTAATCGGAACGCGCGTGGCGTGGCACCCTTCGACGTTGCTTACAGCCAAAAAGGGTTGCTAAAAAGGGTGGCCGTGTCCGCGACAAGAGAGGGGCGCGCCTGAAAGTTAATTCTTCCCCCCTCGCGGCTGAAAATCGACCAGACGGCCGATCAAATTTTCTACAATGTCTCGCAATTTTCACGGTCGGGTTCTTGAGCCGTGACACGTTCTTCCTTGATTGCGTCGATGTCGACGGGGGTTGTTCGCGCTAACGGAACATTAGATGTAGAAACGCTTAAAGAATTTCATTTCCCACGGAAATTGTCGTTGAACGATTCGCTGGGCATAGGGTGTTCGTGGACACGAGTATTTTCCAAATGGACACGTTTAATTATTAAAGATGTAGTTGCAAACATTTAGAAAATGAAAACGTCCAGTAAAGGAAGCAAGATATTTTGATCTGGCTCGCGTCTTTTGCAATCGATGCAGACAATTTCTACATAAAGATCTGCAGTCTACTCGCGACGATCAGGGATCGATCACTCTGCAGATGTTCCCGTTGAAGAATCCATTGTCGTCGCCGCGGCGATCAGAACTGAAACGAGCGTCGCCAAGAGAAAGAAAAAACGGTCCGCGTAGAAAAACAATTGGTTCGGCGCCGTTAATACGGAGTCGGTAGCTACGGCGAAGAATACGTGGCACGACCATTTGTCAAACGTGCTCGTATCGGTAGATCGAAATGGACGCCGGCAATATATCTGGCTCGTGTTTTCTTCGATGTGTCCGCCACGGATAAGGATCGTGATGGTAGCCACCCCCTATTACAGGCATTTCCAGCCGGCCTCGTTGTTGCACGGCCGGAACAACGGGCGAACCCGATCGTCAACCGATTCCTGACGTATAAGAGAAAGAGTAGCGGAGAGAGAGGAGCACACAGAAACCGGTACATACGAACAATGCGCGTCGCGATTCGCAAACGATGACGAATGCTGCTTGTTACCGGTACATACCTACTATTGCTCGTTACCGTTTCTTTGGCTTGTGCAACACAGCGACAGGGACGCGCAGGGGTCGTTTGTCAAGTAATGGGGTCACCGCAGTTTCGTCCCGGTGAAATACGCGCAGCCACAGACGCACATATTTGTGTGTTTCCTTCTTTCCTGGTTTCCTTCTCCACGGCGATATATCTTCGTTATTAACGAGTCTCCGTTGTTTTGGCCACGGGGTGAACAGTTGGCAAAACATCTCCCGCGCAATTAAAGTAATCCGATCGTCCCTCCCGAACCTTACAAAATATCCGATCACAATCTATCACCCAAAAGAATTAACGATCTATATATCTCTCGCCGATTCATCTGGAATTATCGGAACGGAATGATTCGAATGACTCGCGAACTGTCGCCGGTGACTTCCTTTCGAGCACGTGCAGCGAGGCGTTGAATAATCTCGACGAAATGTCATATTTATGGCGAGCTGCCGGTCACCAGTTACAATTCGCGCCGCGCAAAAACGATTCCGCTCATTACCATCGAAACAATTAATTACGCGCCGGTCCGGAGGGGTTGGGCCGACGAACGGGCATTTTGTAGCTCTGTTCGGCCGTTTTCCTATGTTTTTTATTTATTTTTTTTTTTTCGGCGACGCGACGCGACGCGCGATGGTCTGCGTATTCGCCGGTGACCGAACGGAGGGAAACGAATGCAGAACAATATTTCTCGGTGGCGGCGGCGCGTCGGCTGCCGATAAATACGGACTTCGCGCGTACAGCGAGGAGCGCCCTACCGGTTTTGCGGTATCTCGAACGGCTTAATGGCACTGTTAACTGCCGTATTATTTAACGGGGATTTATGCATTGCAGTCTGCCGATTAAAACACTACGGCGGCCGGCGCCGGCGGGCCGAGAGGGGAGGACAGGTGCAGAGAAAGGTCGTGCGATATAGTGTGGGATTACGGGGATCGACAGGTTGAAAACGAGTTTTCTGCTGCAGCATTACAATAAGCTCGCCGTATTTTATCAAACATTTTAGCTCGCTTATTACCCGTCGCAAATTCACGTTCCGCGTCGTTCGCGTACAATTCTTCTCGCTAAAATTGTTAACCAATTTTTACCACAGTCTAGAACACATTACCGTCCGTCGGCGATCATATCTGCGATTGTAAGGAAAAGCGCTGCACGCCGGAATTTCGAAAAATTTGAGTTTATGCATTAATTGAGCTTTAGAGTATAAGTTTTCCGTATTTTCGCCTTCCTCTAGGAAATGATGAACCACAAAACAGTTGTAATCGTTGCAACCGTGAAATAAATCGTAGCGCAACGGGTTAATATGCTTATCAGAGACCTATGATACAGACCTGTGTCCCAGACCTCGAGATCTGAGACATTTGTATTAGGCATCCCTTTTGTATTAGGGGTAATTAAAATTAAAATATAAATATATATTAATCTCGAATAAAAATGAGCTAATTGAATAAGATTTTTTTTGTTTACGAGTATCATGAGACATGATACAATTAGTAGCAGAGAAACGATGAACGGAAGATTCAGAACCGGTCCGCGTCCTCCGTTGAACGACGACCGGCGTTCCTTATCTCGCCCGAGAGCAAAATCGTCGCGAGTGAATCACCGATAGCGCATTATCAGCGAGCGCCCAGCTACCTCGTAATCGCTCGAACATGCCTCTTAATCCGGAACAATATGCCGGTACAACCGTTCTCGGTGTCTTTTGTTCGGCGAACATATTCCATTAAAATTCCCGGAACATCTCGAGCGACCGCCGCGTCGAGTCGCGTCTCCAAGGATCCCAGAATTTTCCGTGAATGTAGAAGAACGCCCGGTGTCCTCTCTCTCTCTCTCTCTCTTTCTCTCATACACACACACACATACACATACACACAGTCCCTATATCCCGGCGTGGAAGGGAACAATTCTAAGGTCGCGCGATAACACACCTCGTTGGCTGCGAGGCGGGTTCGAATCGCGGGGGTTGTGAAGGGAGGGTGGGAGGGGGGCAAAGGGATAGGAGAAGGAAGACGGGGTAGTCTCGTGCGTCATCCACGTCACGATCGCTGCCAATGGGATCTCGGATCCAGCGGCGATGCTATTGAGGATTTGCATCTCTTGCCTGCCACGACGAATGCAAGAGGAAGCTCGGGTTCGTGAGCCGGTGCGACGAAAACGATGGGAAATCCGGTTGGGTATATACCGTATAGGTATGCCCCGTGCGATGGTGAGAAGGTGCGACAAGGAGGACAAACGGTATAGGTGGAACGCGATAGCGTCGGATAGAACGGGGCGGAAAGTCTCGCGGTGCATGGTGGACGGACAGAGATGGCGGGAAGAGAGAGAGAGAGAGAGAGAGAGAGAACGAGAAAGGGAGAGACAGATAGGTACCGAGAGAAACGGAGCATGGTCGATGTGTCTAGCCTAGCCCGGTTGGCTGGTTGGCTGGCTAGCTGGCTGGTTGGCTGGCTGGTTCGGGTGGCTGGATGAACCAGGGACCGTCTAGCTTGCGTCTGCCCCGCACAAACTCGGCATTATCTATACGTCTAGACACCCCTGCGCCACCGAGAGAAGACCATAGCGGTTTGGCGCTCCGCTTGTAATTTACAGCGTGCCCCACCGTGTCTCTACATCTACGATCCCGCAAATTTCTCTCTGCAGCCGCCCCTGTCCCTTCGCTCCCTCTCCCTCTTTGTCCGTCTTTCTCCTCTCCTTTCACCTGGCTCTTTCCACGCCACCCCATTGACCTTCGTCCCCGTGCATATGTACCCGGCAGACACGTTCCTTACCGTCGCGCGCGACGATCCTCGGGATCCTTGCGATCATCGCAGAACGCATCAGGGACGGAAGGAAAGAGAGCGTCGCGAGAGCACCGCGGGAAATGATCGATCGACACGAAACGCACTCAGAGGCTGAGGATGCACACAGAAGTGGCGCAGCAACACGCGAATCACTGCGGGAATTCCTCTGAACACGCTCTCTCTCTCTCTCTCTCTCTCTCTCTCTCTCCGGGCTCCGATGTTGATGAAGCTCGCGTGCGGGACACGGCCACTTCAGATATCACCGACGGTGTACGCGCGATCGAGGGGATCGCTGATAGGCCACGTGAAAAGGGAAGCAGGCGTCAATTGGTATACACGGGTGTACACGGCCACGCGTGAAGAGAGTGCGAATATTGGTATCGTGATAACGACATGGGGTGGAGGAGGTGGAGCTGGAGGAGGAGGAGGTGGAGAGCAAGGGATGGAAGAGAGAGGAGGGAGGAGGATGCGCAACCCCTCGCGTGTCCGAAAGTACGCGGGCTCTCTACCCCTGCCCGCGTTATCTCCCGAACGGGTAGCGTATATCGACGATCTTTCGGTGATTAATTCCAGCTGTTGGTGCCAGGAGGCTCCAGCCAATTGAATCTCTCTCTCTCTCTCTCTCTCTCTTTCTCCCGTTAGGCTCGCTCCGTTGCCTTTTATCCCTTCGGCCGGCTCGCGTTTCCTCGATGATGGCTTTCCGAGAAAGAGGACGCCGCCGTGTAAATAATAGATCCCGTCTAATCGGCTTATCATGTCGGGGACAGGTGAAGAGGGAGCCAGGGAGGAGGAGAAGAGCGACGGCGAGCCCGTTGTCCACTTTTCCTCGCGAACTTCCCAGGTAGGAGAAAGAATAAAGTTGCGCGTTCCCTTTTTCCGGAGCCCGGCCGCGTAACCCGCGCTACGTACGAATTTCTAGAGCGCAATTTTCCCAAAGGAATCGGTCGTCGCTAATGCAAGAGTGGTTACAGAAGGAGAGACGGATAAAAGGAGGCGAGATAAAGGGGGAGGGGGAGTGGGCTGCGGGAGAAATAGAGAGCGGAGAACCGGGGTAGAAGCAAGAGAGAAAACCGACAGAGCTCGGGTGCTAGTGGCGACGGAGTTTGAGGGTTGAACGAGCTGACGCTTTAAGCGATGTAAGTTACAGAAACTACGCTTCCGACCGGTCTCGGGCGCAGATTAGTCGTAATCTCGGCGCATTGCACTCTACAGCCGTTTCCATCCCCCGAGCACCCCCCTTCCAGGCCGACCTCACAACTACAAAGGTTTCCAAACCGTTACCTTCCTCGCCGAACCAAGACGAACGTTCCAGGACGCACCTAAATTCACATACACGTGCATCGCCGCCGCGCGACAGACTGTACTTGCCGCGGCGCCGCGGTATCGCCGCTTTGATTATTTCCTGCAGGCTTTAACCGAGACGTCTACGCCTTCGTAGCCACGAGTTACAACTGCGCCGGAGATTAAACGCTTCTTGGTTTATAGCCCGCCAGGGTCTTTAGGCTCGGTTTACGTGGCTCGATGGGATTTTCCGCGGTAACTCGCCTCCCTTTTATGCAGCTCTTACTGGAAATCGATAGCGCGCCGATCCTGCCTGCCACTTGCCCCGGAAGAAACTTCCGCCTTGGCGGGGCCCGTGGATGCACGACCACCTGACAGTCGCTTCTTCCGGGGCGATATTAAATCGCGCCAGACCGCAAGTACACTCTCGAATCGAAGCCCCTTGGATGTCTCCTTCGACGAATGCTTTATTCGTACACGGGTGTCGAGGGCTAGATAGATCACCGTTTGTTCTCGTGTATACGGGAACCGTGTAGATATGTTTCATCGACGAGAAGGATTTTTGTCGTTCGCTCGTCGGGTCTGGCTCTTTCTATAGCAACGAAGATATCGAACAAACTGCGAGGAACGCTGAGGGTGCAGTCTGCTCTTTGACGTTCTGACAATTACATTGGTAGACTCTGCAGCTGCTATAGCATCGGAACTGCTTCCGGTTTCTTGCGAGGAACGAAGAAAAAATGGCGGATAAAGGGCAGGATAAAGCCGAGGACAGGAAGATCGAGAAAGGTCATGCAAGACGGAGAGATCACGCGAAGAACGCGGTGATTTTCGACAGGATCTGGTACACGCGACTCGATTCGTTGTCGTTCGAAGTCATCCTTTTGATCGACACGATATTGTTGAATTTTAGCAAGGAAGTCACTTCGCAGGACAAAATCATTCGACGTAGCTGGCCTACGAAATACGAACATCTGACCGGCGAATTCTTCAAAAAGGTACCACGAGGAGATTCGAGGGGAATGCACGGTACAGTGTCCACGATATTCACCACACGAATTTTAATGTGTCCCGGTGTCGTTGACCGTAGGTGCTGGCCGAAGAATGCAGAAAGAAGGGACTTCCGGCGGACACCTTCGAACGCAGACCGCCGGAAGATGCGATTAAACGTTCGCCGATTCCCCTAAAACCGTCGCCAGCCATTCCCAGAACGACATCCGGGATGGTGGGCCTGCGATCACTCGGCCCGGAATACAATCTCGAATTCACCGGCCGCTGGTATATTTCCCCAAGATGGACGATCGAACCACCGTTAGAATCCGGCGAATTCCGTGTCACGCGACAAAGCTTCATCTTTCTCGGTTAATTTGTAGCAATGCCACTTAATGTGTAGATGCTCGGGAACCTACGATCTCTGTACATACAATACAAGGTACGCGATTACTGGATCGTTAAAACATATTTTGCATCGTCAATTTACGTATCGCATCAAGATAATCAACATGAAATCACGTCGTTAAATTAAACTTTCATGAAGGCCGTAGCATGAAGGAGCACAATCTGCCGATCGGTTGACTTAGCGTTAACACTAGATTTATCGATATTGATAAGAATAAGTATAAAAATGCACTAAGTACATGCATGCGTTTGAAGTTAAACAGTCAGAGAAAAAATATCTTGGGATACGTATTCATGGTGTATAGCTAAAAAATAATATTCATTGTTCCTATAATCTTAATAAACTAACACTCGATCGAGGAATTGGTACAAATTCTTGACTGCATGTTTTTTTCTGTATACAGTGCATTGTACACTGTAACACGTGTATTAAAAAATAGATCATGGAGGTGGGTTTACTTGCAAACAGTATGGCAATGATAGTTTCTTTCGGAGAACATGAAAAATGTCGGAGTAATATTTATATAGAAAATATGCTTTGTACATGATATTTAGTCAATCTAAAATGAAAGGTTCGTTTCGTTCGTAGAGTATTTACACGCCGAACCACTTCTTCTTGAGAGTCGGTGGTAACTTTTCTGTTAGAGAGATCGGGTTCACTTCGACCGCAACCATTTCTTCGTCGTTTAACCAGTCCAGATAAACCAGGTGCTGTGAACACAGTGCAAGCAACAATATTTCCTCTTTCTTTTATTCGAGATTTGTTCAATGGAGAATTGAAATTACCTTGTACTTCTTCAAAACTTGGAAGGTTTGCTGGGACTGCGAGCTCAGGATGGAGCTACTATCCTCCGTGATGTCGCCGTTTTCGCGTTTCGGAATTTTCGCATCTCTGTCCGGGAGCTCGTTCGACTTATTGATCACGTAGACCGTCGAGTCGTCGTGCATGATTATAATGTTCTCGTTGCGCGAGTCGAATATTATGTTCGTTATGGGGAATGATCGCGCGAGCCATTGTTTCGGCAGTCGGCTTTGCAAGTTGTTCGAGAATTTCGTGTACTGCCGCTGCAAAAGGTTGTACTCGACGATCTGAAATGAAATCCGGGGATTGAGTGCTACAGGTAATTGCCGATAAAACCGTGGCGTTTTACGGTTTTTAATTTTGCTCGCGGTGAGATATTGGAAGGGAGTTATAGCAGTAATCTAGCGCAAGCTCCACGGAAGGCAGGAAACGGTATGGATGGATTAGACGTTTTTTTACAGGTTGCTATAATTACTGTTAACTCATCGTTTTACGACGCCGGGTTACCTCGTTCTAACGCCTTAATATTTCACAGTTGACCCTATTTTTCTTACCTTGTGGTCAGAATACACCACTACCAAGTTTAGAGTATCTTTCTGTACAGCCATGGCTGTTGGAGGGCAATTATACTTAGGCAGCAACCATGCCATAGGCGCGTCCGTGTTCACAGTTTCACTAACATTGTAGATAGCAATTGCGCCTTGGCGGTCGGCGCAAACGAAATATTTACTGTCAGGGGAAAAACAAACAAGTCCTACGTTCACGATACACTCCTCGTTCGTGTGAAACGAACCGAGATGCCTCAAACGTTTCTTTTCTACTTTATAGAGCGTCACAATGTTCCTCTTTTCGTCATTGTTTATCGTTACGAATAATTTACCGTTCGGACTGAATAACATTTTCTGTATCCTAGTTGCGGAAATGTCGGAATCGTTCTTCGACAATTGCGTATTCCCCTCGACAACATCAAAGTTGAAAACTCTAACGTGACTATCGGTCGAGTACACGATTGTTTTTGAGTCTTTATTGATGGCGCAGGAAATGATACTTTCGTCTCCTTTCGTTTTCAATTGTAGCAATTTTATTGGCTCCTCTTCTAGCTGATGTATCGTACCAGGATGAGCAGACTCTGGAGAAGCTTTAACGGGAGAACCAAGCCTCCACAATTCAAGAAAATTTGTGTATCTTAATAAAATACACCTAGATTTTCTACAAACGGTAGAGCACGGTGGTTGAAGCAACGGAGGATACTTAACGAGGACCTTGGGTGGATAGCTCGATTGAGCTAGATATCCATCCACGCCGGCTGAGTATAGTTTTCCATCTGCATCCACAAGAGCTCTCACATCGTGCGCATGCAACCGCCTTTCAATTCCTTTTACCCATTGCGGTTTGCCAGTAGATTTCGTAATTATTTTACAAAAACTTCTTACCACAGGATCAACACCGGCGCAATATACAATGTTCATATCATGGGATAACGTAACAGCTAATACGTCTGCAGTATGGCTTTCATGGGATTCAATTAAGGTACCCATGTGAGGATCCCAAAATGATAAACAGCCACGGGAATCTCCAGAAACTATAACATTATCATCTGTAACAGCTAAGCACCAAATAATAGTTTCTTTTTTAGTCTCTTTTCTAGATGTTGTCATCTTGTGAATCGCGTGGCCTGATATAGCACTCCAAACTCTAATTGTATCTACGGATCCTGTATAGATCATTTCCCCTGTGTTGTCCCATTTGATGCAAAGAATTCTTCCTTTCTGTTTGTCAAAAATTCTTTCGTATATCAGCGCATCGCTGGTTACAGAAAACGTATTGATGTATCCATCCTCTGTACCGACGGCTAAACAAGTTTTCTTATGATTGAGATCCATACACCAAGCTGCACCTCCTGTGACTGCTACCTCGCTTTTAATAGACAATGTCGTTAAATTATATTCTGTTATCATTCCATGGAGACCTGTTGAGAATAATCTTGGACCGATCCACAGAATACTCTCAATGGAATTTTCTTGGCGTCCAGCTATTGTGTATTCCACAAAAGGTGCATTCCCAACATTCCAAACTTCAATGGAATTGTCATTTCTGTAAAAAGATTAACAGAGCATCTATTACAGTTGTACTTAATGTATCAGCTACATACATATAGTAGGTGTACACAGAAACTAACCTCGCAAGTGCTAACTTCCTGGTTTTTGATTCGTAAGACAAACAAGTAACAGAACGAGGTTCTAAATTATAGAACCTAATATTATGTATTTTACAGGTGGACATGATTTATTTATATTCGTAAGATCATTTACAACAGTGTTGTTAATCTAATTGTACAAACTATATTTACACACTAGAAAACATAACCACAACTGTCACGCACGTGGACCGCAGACCGTCGACTGATCGATTCTGCAATCGAGTTTTTTCCTGTTTTTATATTGGCACCAGTTTTTAAAAGAATTATAGGACTAAATAGTATCTGACTTCGATTTTTGGCATACTTGAAATTATCAATAAAATGACAATATTTCAAATTACAATTCCAGCAATATGAAAATATTTCTTGCTTGTCAAAACTTAAAAGCCTGTATTTCATGTCTAACCAAATTGTTTATATCTATTTACATAATCATTTTTTGTAGAAAAAAAAATATATATAAGAATTGGAAACAGGTGTCCAATGTTCAGCAATGAAAACGTGGTTTTTCTGGTTTTACGACAGGAAAAGATTATGTTGCACGTTATCGTGTTAATAAACACATAGTGACTCATCTCTATACGTAACATTTTCGTGAGTTATGAAATAGACTGTCAGTCAATGTTGACGTGGCTTAAATACTAAATAAACTATAAATACGATTATAAATACAATGAAAATGACATAATGCACATGTGTCGACTTTTTACAACATACAGTCTTACAGAACTCTCTTACATCGTTGGTAATCCCCTGTAATATAAAGAATAATAATAATAATGTTGATATAGCATCAGTACTTGTAGTTTATTTTTCAAATAAAGCCGCGTGTATATATATATACTTATAAGTACTATCTGCTCTGAAATCAATATTATCTGATATTATCTACATTTTTAATTACTAAGTACATTATCAACACTTCAAAGAAATGATAAAATCGCACATCCATATTTTTATTCGTTAAAAAAATTCTGATGTAAATCTTCATTAAAATAATATATAATGCAATCGATTCGACATATAATCATATGATTCATCTGCACGCATCGTATAAGATCACTAGTGAATCTACAGCTCGCAGAAGTTACATCATATAATATAGACATATTGAATCGTTGAGTGATTACTAGTTGCATTTGAGTGTTCCATTGGACAATATTTTTAACGTTCCAGAATCATTATCTGCGCTCGGATCGCGCAAGCGCACATCATATTGAAATAAGAGTTTCCAACATTCAACCTACTTCATATCAGTTACTCGCATGAAGTTTCAGTAGAAGGTTGATGAGTGGGGGAATGTGACATCTTCGTGTGACTCCAAATGTGCTGTTCTGATACAAACTGTATTATTGCGTAGACAAACGTAATCGACAGTGCAAACTCGTCACGTAATTACCATTCGAGGAGTATCCGATCAACCCGCTTCAGGATCTTGAAATACTCTCTCGAAGAGGTAAATAATTGTTTAATTCTTACTCGGCGCATGAATGTATTTAGTTATCGATTGTATTTAACCATTTCTGGAAAGTGCGCATGACGCATCAAATTGACTCGCACAAACGGCAATATATTGTTTTTGATAAATATCGTACAAATATGGAAACGTAATGTTCCGCTGTGTTATCGCGGAAGAAATTGTTTTCTAAGAATATGGCACCGCTCTACAGAAAATGTCCGCTCTCCGAGGCTTAGTTCATTCAGCGCTGTCGTTCTAGGAAACGTTGATGTATCGTTTTTGTTTACTTTATCGCAATGCTACTATCAGCAGCTACCCAGAAGTACTTATTAATTGTTATAATGAAATTTACGTCTAAAAAAGGAAGATAAGATTGCTGCAGATAAACAGGTTAATTTAAAGCTGCGTCTGCATTTGTTAGCCCACGTTCTATTATCACGACATAAATACATATTGCTTAAACAATAACGAATCAACGAATCTTAAACGGTGGTGGTATGTTACCGGGTCTGTTATATGTTATTAAATAGCTTTCCTGTTCCGATGTTAAGAAAATAAATAGTGGAAAGTTCCGGGTATTTGATAGAGTCCTGAGCCGGATCCGGTCCTGTTCCGGATATTATTCGGTCTGAATATGATCACGGATAATTGTAAAATATATCGACGTCATTTTATGCAACTTGATGGCTTTAATTGTTTCTTTTATTTCCCTTTTTTTTAAATGTCAGTATCAAGAGAAATCGATAATGCATGTATTGTGTATTCGTGTTTTAATAAAACTTTCTAAAATTTTCTTCTAATAGTAAATGTTGAATCAAAAACATATATAGTATACAAACTTGGAGATAACTATTAACTGGTGTCCTTTAGATGTATTTTCAGCTGATAATAATCTTTTGAAAAATTGACAGAACTTGTACTCGTATTTGAACTATTCGCGTGCATTGCATACGTATTATATTTGTAGTTGTAAATTCTTAAAATATCTGGAAGGTATGGGTACAAGTTTCTATGTATATGTTTGAATTTAATCATTTCAGATGTGTCTATTTAATATGATGTAGGCAGGTACTAATATATTGAGATAAGATAACAGTACTTTAACTTTTATGTTCACATTAAAATTAGCAATATTTGGAAAGCTCTAATGTTTAACATTTTTATAAGAATTTTTTTATGTTCATTTATAAAAAATTTAATGGCTAATAATATTATGTAATTATTTCATTTATGTATACATATATGTATTATTGAATGAACTTGAGTTATCTATTGTGTCAGCATAGTATTTCAATACACTAATTATTTGATTCGTTTTTTGTAAATATCACTATGTGTCTTATAATGTATCATATATGGTTAATTAATACTGCAATGAACTATATGAAAATTATATGTTATTAATATTCTATTAGAATTATTCACGAGAAGAATTTGTTCATAAGTTTAAAAAGTTCACAAGTTAGAATTTGTCACGTCGCTCTTTTTCTCGCGTGTGGGAAAGCACGGAAAAAGCAGGCAACACCGAGGATTTACCGTGCGTCCGCGGTCCCCTCGGGACAAAATCGAGATCCCCGAAGATGTGCTTTTGACTCGCTTTCGATTCATTCGGGCGCCAAGTACCGGAAGGGTACCGATAAACTTTCGCTAATACCACGGGAAATTCCAAAGTTCGGACATAGGGAAGACGGGGACAGCCCTCACGGCAGGGCATATCGCGCTGGTAAAATAGAATCGACAATTATTAGGCTCGATCTTATTTAATCTTCGTCTGGAGGGTTACAAAGCCAAGGCTTCATGGCCGCATCCGAGAGTCCGCGCTCTTTGTACAATTCCATATATTTAGACATCCTATTGATATTTTCTTTTACAGTAACCTGTTATAATCTTAGATTTATTTTTCAGCTAAAAGAAATTCAAGATGGCAAATTGGCAAGCTCCGCCCGGTCCAGGAGGTTATCCAGGACAACAAGGTTCTAGTATTTTATGTTCTATGTTCACACTATTTTCAACATCATGCGTGTTCCTTGTATTACAGCAACAAAATGCTTATTTCAAGTGGCAATCATTGCTTTTAGCCATATATGCATGCGCTAGTCACTAGCGGCTAGTGCCTTTGTTTGTTTGTGTGTGTGTGTATACATTTCAATCATAATTAGAATCATTAGCAGCTAATAATACTCTCTTATAGTATTCACATATTTATACGAAAGGGGTTAATATACCAGGGTGACTGTTAATAACTGTCATGCAATATTACTAGAGGTGTGCGCGAAGACGAAAATGTCTGGACAGAATGAATGGAGAATTTTATTTGGGATCGGGACAGGTTCTCGCACACCTCTAAATATCACTAATTAGCGGTTGTTATTAAAGCACAAAAGCTTATGGACAATGTTTATACATATTAGAAAGTAAAATTTATTTTAGCATAATGTTTCATGCATTGAATGTTAATTGTGCAGGATATCCACAATATCCTGGGAATCCACCACCTGCGGACGTGTATAATCAATACGGATATCAACAACCCTTCAACGAGAGACCTCCACCACGTATACATACTTTTTATTCCATTAACATTTATAGATAACATACACAATACTTACACACAAATCGTATAATGAATATTATGTTATTTTGTTGCAGCACCTGGTTTTATACCTCCAACAGCACCGCAGGGAGGTCAAATATTTTCAGCGCATCGCACCATGTATGACTCAAATCAGGCAGAAGATCCTTCGGAGATCGGAATAAAAGGATTTGATTTCAATGATAAATCAATCAGGAGAGGGTTCATCAGGTTTGTATAATGTACTACCTTTCAAATTCCTGGTAAACATCTCTTAATTGTAACATTGTACCCTTCTCTTAGGAAAGTGTACAGTATACTGATGTGCCAACTTATGATTACAATGGGAATGATATCATTATTCCTTTACCACCGACCCACTAAGCTTTGGGTGCAACATCATCAGGAGATATTTTGGATTTGTTTTGCAGCCACTTTTGTCTTGCTCATATGCATGGCTTGTTGTTCAAGCGTGAGACGAAAAGCTCCAATGAATTACATATTTTTGTTTTTATTCACGATAGCAGAAGGTTTTCTGTTAGCTACGGCTGCATCGACGTATAATTCTGAGGAGGTAAAGATATAAAACAGAAAAATACAAAAAATATTACAAAATTGTAGGATTTCATAAACTCATTATTCGTTTTTAAATATTTATAGGTGTTGTTAGCAGTTGGTATTACAGCAGCCATTTGTTTGGCATTAACACTGTTTGCATTCCAAACGAAAATCGATTTTACTGGTCTGTCAAGTGTTCTTTTCGTTGCACTCGTCGTTCTTCTACTGTTTGGAATAATTTCAATGATCTGGAATGGACCAACAATAAGATTAATTTACGCATCGCTTGGGGCTTTGCTGTTCTCTATATACTTGATCTATGACACGCAAATGATGATGGGTGGAAATCACAAAGTTAGCATTTCTCCGGAAGAGTATATCTTCGCAGCATTGTCTCTTTACTTAGATGTTGTTAACATCTTCCTTTATATATTGTCTATTGTGGGATCTTCACACGACTAAATACTGTAATATATAATGTTTCTGTCAATCGCTGAATTATTCTTTAACGCGCGAAATGCTTTTATTTCATTATTCTGTTTTAACTCTCTTTCCTTTTTTTGGTAAGAGAGTACTACAGATGAATAGTAGAAACAGAAAAAAGAAAAATTTAATAGCATATTATAAGCGTTAATTTCTATGAAATAATAGCTTTTACACGTTTTTCAAATTATTGCTATCACAGAAAAGCATAGAGAAATATATACGTTGAGACTACTAGTCTTGTAAGTCAAACAAAATAATTCTTATGCTTACCTTGAGAGACAAGCTAATTGTTATTTGTAGTGAATAGTACGGCTAAAAAAACATTATGAACACGAGTATTTATCCTTCCTTATTTTGTTTTTTTTGTATACAGAGTCAATAAAGTATTGTTCATATACCATTACATTTTTTTTTACCGTCGTCTTTATATCCAGGACACGATTGGTTTAGCTGGTGTTTAATGTTTATATACGCGCTAAATTAGAATACTATGATATCGAAATTTGTTGCGATTTTCGGAATTGTCTTATAAGTGTATATATACGTTTATATATTATGTGTATTTAGGAAATAGATGTCATGTTATCGATAATATTTCAATAAAAGTATTACAAAGTAGAAATCAATATTTAGATTTTCCGTTTTGAACATTTTTTATCAATCTCAATGTTTTCATGTAGATTTTCCTATGATTGCTATCGATGCATTATAATGTATAGTAAAAATACAAGTATGAATTCAATACGGACATTGTCATGAAAATGACAATGTTATACATATACACAATTGCATATTAAATTCTATTTATTGTGTGGGACATAAGGAAACGAGTACTTGAAAATTGTGAATATTTTTATATTTGTAGTAAATTAGTCTTACACAAATAGGATAAAAGCTCTTGATCTCAAGCTTTCAAATTTTAACTTGTAAATAAGCATATATAGTGCAATATCGGTATGAAAAAGCATTCAATGTTCACATAGATTTTTTAAGTTTAAAAGCCCACATTCATTCTCACTCTTGTCAATATGGTAACAAATTGCAGCCTCATAGCAAATAAATTGTTCCTAGTTAACTTTGTTCGTGCAACAATGCATGGAGTTTCATATGGAAAACAAAGCTCCATCAGCAGTACTTATTATCGATTTCTTATATTATTTATAAAAACTCTGATAGAGCTTCAATATTTGTATACATGCAATAAACATATTCATAAATACAATTGTATATATATGTGACAAACAGCATTTATGTTCCACCCTTAGAAACCCAAATCTAGTTAAAAAAAATTCACCTATCAAATGAGAGATGTTTCTTTTTATACCTCGAGTAAAACGTTTTCTCTGAACAGTTATCAAATAAGTTGAATTGAATTTGTTTAGGCAGTGATGTGAAGAGTTTAATTATACTATTATGCTTTAAATTATGCTCTAAATCTATCCACAAATCTATTTTGAGTGGCACGAGCTGATATATAAGTTTATTATGCGCCATTAAAATAAATAATATAAAATTAGCAGCACCGAGTAGAACTTTTTTCCACCCTTCGATCGACTGTTACTCTATCAGGAGCATCTTGGGGTTCTTTTCCATGTGTTTTTACCAATATTGCTTCTGCTAATTCACTAAATGCACGATCGATGTTGATGTCTGCCTTTGCAGATGTTTCCATAAATCTGATACCATGTTCTCTCGCTATCTGCAAAGTTACATAAATTTATTCATTTCAAACATTCAGTTGCAAGATATAATTCATAATATCACGACGACTATGTTTTCATTATTTTACCGCTTCTCCTCTTTCTGTGCTGACTACACGTCTCTCCTCCATGTCACTTTTATTTCCTAATATCATCTTTTCTACATCTTCGTTTGCATGCTATAACAATAGAAAATAGTATGGTACAGAACATGTTTTGTCTACTCGTATCAAACATACAATTATACTTACCTCATCGATATTTCTTAACCACTTGACAATGTTTTCAAATGTTTTTTCATTGGTAATGTCATAAACAAGCATAATACCCATTGCACCTCTGTAGTACGATGTCGTAATAGTATGGAATCTTTCTTGACCAGCAGTATCCCTGCAAATATATAGATTAAACAATGTTTAGATATATTTAATGTTTCACAACTTACCATATTTGTAATTTGATTTTCTTTCCTCTTAATTCCACTGTCTTGATTTTAAAATCGATACCTACGTAAAGAAAAAGATAGAATATAATATCAATTTATATAAAACAATCAACCGATTCCTCATTCATGATAGAAATAGTTGTTACACTTTTGACATTCACTTTGCACTCAAAAAGAGTGTCATTTTAATAAAAACTATTTGATCAATTTTCAAGCAAAATTTTTCATATAGTTTCGTATAAAGAATTAGCAATGTTTGATGAAACGAATAAATTCACGATTGTAACCGAACATCAATTAAAGTCCGATCAAAAACCTATTAATGTTTTTAATCAGCGATTGATGATCAACGAGTGATTTACAATCAGTAATCGCTGACTAAATTCATCAATCGATCAAACCAATTTTGACGATTAAATTTTTTTTCAGCCGTTAGCATTGGGCCAACTGATTAAATTAAAAATTTGAATTGACTAATGCCAAACATTGTTTTGGTAAATAATACGATATTGCAACTTCATCTTGGCAGCATAACCTACTATGCCGAAAGATATTTTCACTGTCGGATGATCCGGTTCGCGAGTTGCGCTTCTGTTACGTACGGACAGTTAATTACCCGTAATTGTTTCTCTTACCTATAGTAGAAATGAATGTTGTGGAGAAGGCATCGTCCGAAAATCTAAACAATATACAGGTCTTGCCGACTCCGGAATCACCGATCAGCAATAATTTGAACAACAGATCGTACGTCTTTTTCGCCATTTCACTGTTGCTTCGCGTTAAAACGAGACGCCGAAGAAAACAAAACGAGTCGAACCTGTGGAGCACGATTCACAGTTTTTCCAGACGATGATGTTTCGAACATCGAACGCTCTGAACGATTATAGGTTTCAAGGTCGGGCGAGGGCGCGTCTCGACGTCCAACGGGGCCTCTTTAACGACGGAAAAACCGGTCACAGGGGCTGACTATTAAAAGACAATACGACGTCACACAACAGACCAGCACGCAGAAGCATCAGGGTAACTTTGCACTTTGCGTCCTGACGGAGTACGAACGAGTCACAAAGTGTATCTCGGCTAACCAATGATTTCTTGGTACGAACGTTTCATCGTTGTTACAATTCACGAAACTACACCGGGTCCAACTAGCAAATATTCCATCTACCACGGGAGGTCACCACCACTGCAAGAACGATTTCAAATTAGCCGGATGTTAGACAGAATGTATACATAAATCAGCACCGTGTTATTGCTTATTTTATCGATTTCGCACTGTTCATTTCTACTTGTACCTACATACATACATACGTACATGCATACATACATACATACATACATACATAACTGTACTTTGTTTGCTCCGTATCGATGCGTGTCGAAATGAAAACGTCCGACGCTCCGCGACGCTACGTGCTTTTCATTTTGTTCTTGACATAATTGTTATGTCAATAATAACGTATGAATTATATAATAAGAAAACGAATTTTTGCAACAGTACCTTCAAGAGATTCCTGTATGTAATTCAACACGAAACAGTAATTCGTAGGCGCCGATTCAGAGTGGTATTTATCATTTACCACATTTAGATATAGCGCGATGATGCACGTCGGATATTACGTATGTGGTCGTTGTATCGTTGTTCATGTGCGCGCGTGTGTGTGCGTATGTGCAGGATCCTCTGATGCATCTAGCAACAAGTAAATGAGTTTAAGATGCCACGAATCATATACAAGGTGTCTTATTCAAACTGTTATCATTTTTCAGTGTTTCCGAGAAATGTCTTCAAATTCGTTTTTCTTTCAGTTTTAAAGCTCATTGGACTTATTACTTCTATTCCAAAGCTTTTGAGTGTCCTGATTGATATTTTAATTTTTGCTTTAAATATGCATACATTTTTTATAAATATATATATACGCGATCACGCCAGCAAAAAACTTTCTGCTTTTTAAATACGAGGAATGCGATTAATTAAAGGTTGTTTTCTATAAATTGTATTTCTTATGAAAAAGTAATACTATTTTTGCTCTAAGCAAATTATCACCTACAAATGTAAAAATTCATCTGTCGTTTAAGTGACAAACTTATTGATTCGTATGATAAACATATTTGTTATAATAATAATATTTATTTTCTGCCTGAGGGCCCCAAAATAGGACTCGGTTTACATACATTTTTATGTACAATATGTATATCTCTCTTACAATTATTATACTATAGAAATATAAACTATCAAAAATAATATATTTACAATTTTCATATAACGAGGTGAACTTATATGAAACAAACACTTTTTTGACTAGTGGTAAAGCACGATTTCTTTCATGTAATCTACGAACGTAACGTTTAGAACAATAACAAATAGGGTCTCACCACTAATAGATACATATGATTAAAATATTTAATTAATGTCCAACTACTTACTTACCTACGCGCGCGGAAAATTGAATAATGCTGTCATCTATCTGCGATTTCAGACTGAACGGAAAGTACGTCATCAATCGGTTCCAGAGATGGTCGAAAGGTGACACTACACATCGTTTTCGCACGTTTTCGTCATTTGTCTTTGCTGTTTGCGTTGAATCAGTATCGGGCACACGAGTGTAAGCAGTAAGCAGTACTGTGAAAAAAAGCTGTCCCCGCGTGGGTCCGCAACGTGGTTTCCCACAATTTGGCTAAGTAATATGGCGGCTAAGATGAATTTCTTCGATCCACCGAGTTCAGCGAGTTCCGAAAGGTGAGCGGACAGACAGTTGATTTGTCGGTATCTTTTTTCGAAAAGCAATCTGTTGGATCTTTCTCATTTAGCGAAGACGGCGAGGTCTGTTTGGACGAGCGGGAGATAAGCCTGGTCGATGAGCTCTGCGAAGAGGCTGAATACTATAAACGTTCTGATATGACAACTACGCCGCAGTCTCCTCGCCCGCCTTCCACTGGTAAAATTGTCGCATGCTCCGATCATCAACAATTTTGAAATATATTATTTTGCGATGTCACGTTCGTTTTCTCACGAGTGTCGGTATTCGGTTGACACGTGTGTTTGCGATCGTATACATATGATACACCAATTTACAGTGCCAGTTTGGAGCACCTTCGTCTGGCAGAGAGGATGCACTTGGCAGAATGAAGTAGAAACATTGTGCAATTTCAGGATGAAATCTAAGATTCCCAAAAGTATCATTCCTCGGTACCTCTATCCCCTTTCTTGCTATCCTTATTTTCCTATTAACGATATCTACGATTCGGTTCGATAATTTACAAGATTGCAACTAACGAAGTAATAGCAGATTTTACTCACAGTTAGTAATAATTAAGTCAGATGTAAACTCCTATTCTATTAGCTTTTCATTCTTCAATGGACTATGTCTGAACTCTTAGTGTAAACTGGAGAATATGTTATACTTAAAACTTCTAACTGTACGATAGGTTCCCAAATTTCACCAAGGTCGCGAAGACAGCGAACTACCAGCTTGTCTCAGTCTAGCAAAAAAACATCTGCCGAATCCATCCTTAGAAGTAAAACAAGAACAATATACACAGCTGGTAGGCCACCATGGTACAATTCAGCAGGACAGCAAGTAGAACCTTTTGTAATAGGTTGGTAATATGCGTGCATGAAATATGTACCTGTGATAAGGTGCTTGAAATTATAAGTAGCCCTGTATTAGGAATTTGTGGAGGCAGCGCATCTGGCAAAACCACAGTTGCGACAAAAATTATAGAATCCTTGGATGTACCGTGGGTAACGTTACTCAGCATGGATTCATTTTACAAGGTACAGAAAGCTGCTGTTTCTTATCGCACAAGTATTAACTATAGACAAATATTGTCATCATTGGCTTTTGATGCAGGTGTTAAATGAAAAACAGCATGAAATGGCTGAACGTAACGAATACAATTTTGATCACCCAGATGCTTTTGACTTCAAGCTCCTTAAAACAACATTGCAACGTTTAAAAGAAGGCAGAATGGTGGAAGTTCCTATTTACAATTTTGTAACGCATTCTAGGGAAAGTAGAACAGTAAGTAGATATTTATGAACGCGGTCGATCTAGTACAGAGTCTGTGTTGAGTCTATTCAATTCCTTCTTATCCCAAAGAAAACAATGTATGGTGCCAACGTAATTATATTTGAGGGAATATTGACATTCTACGATGTCGACGTTTTGAAGGTAAGCCATCGTATTGTCACGAAAGCAAGATGACTGTGGTGATCGGCGCGCAAAGGTACGAAAAACAAAAAGAACACAGATTACTACTGATCCGCTTTCTTCGATTGGTCAAGATGTGCGACCTGAAGGTATTCGTTGATACCGATGCCGATGTGAGGCTCGCAAGGCGATTGCGGAGGGATATATCGCAAAGAGGAAGGGATTTAGTGGGTGTCTTGAAGCAGTACAGCACAATGGTGCAACCAGCTTTTTACTACTACATAGCGCCGTCGACGGTTCACGCGGATATTATTGTGCCACGTGGCGGAGAAAACGAGGTTGCAATACAGTTGATAGTACAGCATATACATACCCAACTGCAGCTGGTAAGATCAATTGTTTCCTAAATATCCACTCTACTGATTGTAATTACAATTACTTTTTATTTTAGAGGGGTTTCAAACTCAGAGAAAAGTTAGCTCATTCATACATTGGTCAACCGTTGCCATCTTCTCTCTACATGCTTCCAGACACACCACAGATTAAGGGTCTGCACACATTTATAAGGAACAAGGAAACGTATAGAGACGAATTTATATTCTATTCGAAGCGTTTAATACGTTTAGTCATTGAATATGCGTTATCCCTTTTGCCCTTCGAGGTTCGTATTGTCCAAGTATCGAAAGTAGAACAGTTCGAGAACCCGAATGTGTTCGGGAATTCCTAAAATTTTCAAGTATTTCGATATATTCGAGAATACTGAAATTCTCGAGAACCTGTCCCTACCCGGTATTTTCGGGTTCTTGCACACCTCAAATAAAAACAAAATTGTATAAATTTTATTCGGTTACATAACGCGTTTCCTTTTCGTAGGATGTAACAATAGAAACACCTCAAGGAGTGCTATATCAAGGAAAACGCGGCGCCACGGATAAAATATGTGGTGTGTCCATTCTGCGAGCCGGTGAGACCATGGAGCAAGCTGTTAGAGATGTTTGTAAAGATATTAGAATAGGAAAGATACTTATACAAACGAACCAGCAAACTGGGGAACCCGAGGTACTGCTCGCATTTTCTGTTCCTGCCGGAGACCACTTACAAATTGTTAATGTACGTTACAGTTGTACTACCTCCGATTACCAAAGGATATAAAGGACTACAAAGTAATATTGATGGATGCAACAGTGGCGACAGGTGCCGCTGCCATTATGGCTATCAGAGTTTTATTGGACCACGATGTGGCTGAAGAGAATGTGTTGCTCGTATCGTTGCTTATGGCAGAATCGGGTGTACACTCAGTCGCCTACGCATTCCCTCACGTTAAAATCGTCACGTCCGCCTTGGACCCCGTAGTGAACGAGAAGTTCTACGTGTTACCTGGTATCGGCAACTTCGGCGATAGGTACTTCGGAACTGAACCATCCGCGATTGAGAATTAAAGCAGCTTAAGATGATTTCAGTTCTCTGATTATAGTTACTTAATCCGTTGTTACAAAGCAAGCGCAGTCGTATCTTATATCTTTAATAAATTTGTGTTACGATCGGGAGTACCGTGCGCATGTATCATTTATGTTTCGAGCCTGTAGGTTTGTACAAAGTTAGTTCGGCGATTGTGTTCATTTATTTTGATATATTGGTTACATTGTGAGTCAGGCATTAGAGCGGCGTAGTGTCAACGTTAGAACGGACATCGCCATTTTCAGCAGCGGCACCGGTGCTGCGTAATTGTCTATAACCGCGAGCACTTGCCCGGCGGGAACGCCGCCAAGAATCCAAGTTTCCGGTGGTAATGTCGCTCGGTTGGTTCAAGAGATACGTGATCAGTCGATCTAGCGCTGCCAAGTCCTCGCTCGTGTTACCAGAATTTTCTAAACTTTCCGGAGGTCGGAAATTGTCCGGGATCCCTTCAGCGTGTCCAATATTTGTAATATTACCCGCACCGCTGGCTTGGAGACCCAATTTTGGAGTAAACTGTACCGAATCATGATATTGTTTTAATTTCCTATACACTTTGTTGAAAATAAAAGATTTACCCAGTTGGTGTTAAATAGCTTATTACTTGACTCTGCCGGTTTTTGGTATTTAACATTTAATATTATACTCAAATTGTTTTTAAATGTCTGTCTCTTCTCTGGTAAAGTTAATGTGTAAGTTATTTAACTATTTAGCATCGTCTGACAAATTTCTTATTTCAAAGTCGAGGCAAAGGGGGCTTGATAATTCTTCTTAGATTTGTTAATACAATTCAGATAGTTGCTCACCCGATCACGCTTACAAGTAGATAATCGTGATTACCTGTTCAGGACCGTGTTGGCCGTAACTTATTCTCTGTACTTTGCGGAAGGTTTCGTCGTTGATGGCTTCGCGGACTGCTTTGTTCAGCGTTTGCTCCAACGCCCGTTGCTTCGTTTTACTTAATCCATCGTAGAAACTGTATAAAATGTCATGCCGTTGTTTATTTTTGTTAAAAATAACAGAATTAAAAAACGCACAATGCAAAATACTGTCCGTGGCTGTAAAGAAATGGCTATCTGTTCATAATTTGATTGGTGACGTCACTTCGACCGACAGGAAAATTGTATGTTGCCTAACAACCAATCAGACCCGCGTTCCTCTCAGCTGTTTCTTTACAGCCACGAACAGTACGATTCTAAATTTTGGTTAAAAAAAATTATTAGAAGCCATGCAGGTAAACAGTAAATTAGGCAGAACTTTGAAATAATGAAAGTTTCATGTTCCCGCAGGGTGCGCCAAAATAACGGAGTTAAAATTAAAAATGTCCCAGCACGACTGTATTTTTTGCGAAGCTCGGTTGTTTTGGCCCACCCTGTAATATAATCTCGGGAGTCGTGTCGAGCTGAAACGGTTTGAAATGAAATTCATTCGAGCTCGGCCAGCCAGTAATAAGTTTAAATCCGCAGTCACCTCGAGTCCATAGAGCTGTTATCTCGTGAAATATTCTTATCGCGAACCAGCCGGATGTCGTGTTCCCAGAATCGGCGTAATTCCGGTGTGGACGTGTACGGGGCAGCGACTTCTTTAATCTGCGAGGAAACCGCGAGTCAGTAATCGGCCGTAAGGAATCTGTGCATTATTCCAGTGTGCCGGGCGAAATGGAAAAGAAGCATTACACAGATTGAACTCGTTTATGGTCTAGCATTACCGGCAGTAGCCCGGTTTCCTAATAACTCGGCGATGCCGGGCTTCTAACATTATCGTAAAAAATTACGTGGCATGATTTTCGTTATCTTGTGCGGTGCACCCCGCGATTCCGAACTCGTGGCCGTGATGGCGAGGCGGGTCGATTTATCATGACCTTACTCACCTTCAGAACTATTATCGCGGTGATAAAAATACATATCACGTTGATGAAGGTCAGACACGCGCTGATTATGCCGTTGCAGAAGAACTCGACTGGCAAGTACTCCGTGTACACGTAGACGTAAGAGGTGTTGTAGTCCGTGTAGGACTCGCCTTTAATGTGCGGCATTTTAATCGGCCGATAGATTAGCCATATGCACCCCAATGCCCAGTATAAGCCCTGCGAAAATTCGTTTAATGATCCCGCGGTGCAAGTGCCGGTTGTAAAAAGTTTACGATTCATTTCGGATTAGTTGGCACTACTATTACCCCGCAGTCTTATTATTTTTCACTCACGCAATTCACCACCGGCGGCAGCAAGGAAGCTGATATGGCGACTCCAATCAGGGGCCCATTGCTTCCCTGTAATAGAGCCACGGCCACACCAGTGCCCGATGGAAGCGCCCACAACACACCCATCCAGAGGGACCTGTAATTGCCTCTGCGGGAGATACGTTTATCTTTAGGCTTCTCTTTCCCTTCATCATTTAATCATTGAAAGAAACGGCTACTTTAGTTTCGATCGATTTAAATCATATTTTTGGTCTTCGAGAAAATTACCTCGCTTTCATCTCGTCGGTTGGCCAGTCGTTGTATCCCCAAGGCATCTCTGTCGTACCCAGAAGGAGACCGAATATGAAACCAAAGAGTATAGAGAGAAATATGCCTAGCAACAAACTTTTCAGCCCGATAAATTGTAGATTCCTGTCGGCTATAATAGTACCAAAGGTTACCGACATCACGGGACCCTTCGAAAGCGTTATAGTCATGAATAATCACGTTGTAAATGATTTTGAGTCGTGCGACATGAAATTTTACCATTAACGGAGATACCAGCATGGCCGCGACGACGTTCGTTGCGCTGTTCTCCACGAGGCCTAGCGCCGCGAGACAACTGTAACAAATTAGAATAATCATTCTTTACATCGAAACGAAAGAACTTGGCGATCCTTACTCTGCCGTGAGCACCAACAACACATAATCGAAAGACAGATCACCCCCGCTGCGAACGCCGTCCACAACTTGTTTCACTGTCAATTTCGATCGTATCGACTCCACGAAACCTTTCCAAGCGTTCTTCCTATTCTCCGACTCTTTCCGTCTGAAATTTTAATATTTCAATTCTGTATTCGCCGTTTCTGCCAGTGGTATGAATTTCCCTTTTACGACGGTAACCTTCGTGCCAAATCGTCCTTAATGGCGGCGGTTCCAACGCTGCCGATGCCGCTATACGTGCACTGCGTCGGAATCACACTGGGAAACGTTTAAAAATTTATGAGGACATTTTGAAAAGATACCGCGCGGTGATGGTTCGAGGCAATGCTGAGATAAGTCACCTTACTATGGAGTTCATCTTCACGCCGATCCCCATTTCCGTGAGACAGTGCAGACAGTTCTCGCATGGCTCCCCGGCGGGGACCGGAAATATCACCTTCGCACCAATAAACGTGAAATTTAATTGAATTTTTTTGATAAACTGCCTCCTTTCCTTACCTCGTAGTACATGTCTTCCTTATCCTTGCACCAAACTATGTGCTCGACTTTCAGTTTCTTCAGCAACTCTTCCAAAACCTTCGATGACCCCAAACGATATAATGTCAGCAAATGATATTATAAAAATACCTCTTAACCCCTTATCGTACAACAACCGGTCAGACATGATCTACTGAATCTACTAGATACGAATGTTATACCACTCTCTCTCTTTAAAATTCTTTCGTAACCAACATTTTCAATGATGTTGCACTTTATAGTTTCAGTGTGAATGCGATCATCAAAGAACGAAAAAATCTACAATAATGCTGTCCTAATGTTTATACGGCAAGGGGTTGTAATGGTTCTGTATTTCGAATATACCGTTTCCATCGAGACGAAGACGGGGCTTTTTCCGCGCAGATCGGAAGTGTCGCGTCCACGAGCTCGAAGGTACCTTCTGCCTCCGTAGTGATTGGTAATGGCAGTATCGTCCTCGTCGTCAGCATCGTCGAGCGTCAACAGTTGAGTTTTCGTATTCGTTTCTCTGAGACGCACGTTCACCTTCGGCACGTCCACCGCTTTTTCCGTCTTCTCATTCTTCCTCGATCTCTTCAAAGGCTCGCCGAAGATCAATTCATGCTCGTAGTTGGTCGTTGGTATACAAACTAGAAACACGACTCCGCCTGGCATTCTATTCGCGAGAAATTAGTCAATCCGGATTACCGATCTCCCGCATTCGCGATCCACTACAGCCTCGTGACGCTGCTCGGATGAATCTCTGAGCCTCGAATAGATCTTCCGAAGTATTAAATTTAAATTAACGGGCTGCTAATCATTTTACTGCGTCGTACTTAATTAACGCGACGCGACGTCTGCGTTGTGTCAGGTGGTACTCACGTGTCTTCCATTATACCCCGGAAAGTAATTAATACATTTTTCGAATTTTGTCGTGGTCTTCATGGATTAAAAGTTATTCAGCACCTCGAGTTCTATTACCTACTTTTACTAAAAAAAATTAGATGCCAAAATGGTGAAAGCAGTGCACGCCAGACGGCCGAATACGTCCGTTTTAAGAGGGCGTACATTTTTGCGGAAATCAGTAGTATAACTCAGCAACAAGTCCGACGTTCAAGAGAAATTGGTGGTTCAATAAATACTTTTTATTATATTGTCCTTATTTATTCATTGTACATAACATATATTCTAAACATTTATAGCACGTTATAACGCCGACGAGATAGTATTAAAGACTGCCAGGCCCTGTGTTATTCAGTGACATAGGCAGTGGGTCCAACGGGTCTAAGACCGATCGGTAACGAGTCGTGGCGGCGAGATACTGATGAGATTTTCTCGTCGGTGATGGAACTAAGAACGTGGGACTATCAATGATCTGAAATACTAACATTGCTAAAAATTCTATTATGAAGTGGTCAATCAGTGGCTAGTGAGGGGTCAGTCACTGGTCAATGAATGGCCAGTCAGTGGTCAGTGAATGGTCAGTGAATGATCAGTCACTGGTCAGTGAATGGTCAGTCACTGGTCAGTGAGTGGTCAGTCACTGGTCAGTGAATGGTCAGTCACTGGTCAGTGAATGGTCAGTGAATGGTCAGTGAATGGTCAGTGAGTGGTCAGTCTCTGGTTAGTCACTGGTCAGTGAGTGGTCAGTCTCTGGTTAGTCACTGGTCAGTCACTGGTGAGTGAGTGGTCAGTGAGTCGACAGTGAGTGGTCAGTGAGGGGTCAGTGAGTGGTCAGTCACTGGTCAGTCACTGGTCAGTGAATGGTCAGTGAGTGGTCAGTCTCTGGTCAGTCCCTGGTCAGTGAGGGGTCAGTCTCTGGTCAGTCCCTGGTCAGTGAGTGGTCAGTGAGGGGTCAGTCACTGGTCAGTCCCTGGTCAGTGAGGGGTCAGTCACTGGTCAGTGAATGGTCAGTGAGTGGTCAGTGAATGGTCAGTGAGTGGTCTGTCACTGGTCAGTGAGTGGTCAGTGAGTGGTCTGTCACTGGTCAGTGAGTGGTCAGTCACTGGTAAGTCACTGGTCAGTGAATGGTCAGTGAATGGTCAGTCTCTGGTCAGTCACTGGTCAGTGAGTGAAAGGGGAGGTCAAAAGAAATAGACTGTCCTTTTTACGAAATAAACATTTATTTTAACAAATCAACAGCGTAAAGACTAGCGTCTAGAGACTAGTCTGACAGCTTGTCCGATCTAGATAACTAGAGGCCACCAGGATTATCCGCTAAGGGAAATTTCGATCTAGTTCCGGGATTTTCACGAGAATTGACATTTTACGTTTTTCTTTTTTTCGTTTTGTTAAAAGCGCGTGTCTCGAGGGATCTGCGCGCGAAAGGAATATATACCCTAAACGACAATCCTAGGAGAATCCTAATAACCATCTCTCTAATTAGTATACTATTCACCGATTACCTTAAGAAAAATGAAATCTTAAACGCGTGTATTTCGGTCAATTCCATAAGTACATAGTCGCCGGCGAGTGCCAACACGAAATCGTCTTAAATTAGTCAACAGCCCCGGGGCTCAATTCTCATGAAAATTGGAAGTCTGATTTCCCTTTACACCCTCCTGTTAGTCGCATACTTCGACACGCCGATGTCTCTTAATCACGTGTCCAATAAATGATGGTAATAATACGTCATCGTAATAACTTGCTACGTTATCCGCTATGAAAAGTTCCTTTATTTACATACGGTGTTAATGGTCGCTTTAGGTACTGAGCCTACGACTGTTTCCTCCGCGGCTGGTTTATTTATTTATTTTTTTTTTGTTGCTACTTGAGACTTTTATCCACTTATTTCTTTATCTCATATCATCGTCGTTATCATCATCATTATTTTAGTTTTAAGGCCATATTTAAGGAGAGGAGCGTTTTTGGACAATTTCCATTTGTCTGTCGCCGTAAAGGACTTCGACGATCCTCGGTAAGATGTCATTTTGTTATACAGGATTTGTCCTTATGAAGTAGACGCTTGAATGCCAGAAGACGAATTACATATGGAACAGCAATGCTAAAGGTTTGTGTAAATGCATAACGTAAATAGTGTTGCAGTTCTAGTCATTTTCTGATATTTAAAATTGTCCAAAGGGACGTACAAATGAAATTCGAAACGTTTCGGAAGAATTCGAAGTCGAATTAATTTAAAGAAAATTATCGCCATGCTACAAAAGATCTCTATTGCGAACGTACCAAGTTTCTTTTTACTCGGAATAGAGTTGATATGCATCGACAATATTTTTAACGTTAATCACGTTTACACAAACTCTTTTCACAATCAGTTGTCGTTTAATTTTACACGAAATTCCATGCACAAGGATAAATCCTATACAAAAGGATATTAAGAAACACTCGTCTTCGTACGAAGTACGTTCTGCTTTACTATTATTTTCTTTTTAGAGATTCGTCTCGTGGTTGATCTAAGGAACGGTCACATGAGGATCGTCATTGAAAACGTGACCGTCGACGAGTACGCCTGTTGCATTGAAAAATCGAGTTGCCCGTAGAGACTTTTACTTGACTCTGTTCAATAATTCAACGAATCCGACGAATTTTCGTAGATATCTCGAATAAACTTTCCGCGCATTTCATTGGTAATAGCGACGGAGTGTAATAGTAGCTTTAAAGTATTTTATTAGTACATTCGAAATTTCATCTTCGCTGTGATATTCCACAAAAGTCTCCGCAGGAACTCAACGACTGAGAAATTGTGTCGCCGGAAAGAAGATGCTGAAACTCCTGTTGTCGAGAATGTAATCTTGTAGCAGACGGATTTTATACTGCAAGAACTGATAAAAACCTTACAGTTGCATTGTATTTTCACTTGGATGAATTTTTAGGATAAACCTCGCGAGGCGCTGATTGGTACAACAGTACTTAAGTCTGTTAAAAAGAAATGTAAAAACCACAGATGAGACAACTGCTATTCCGGAATATTTTTTGTTTCCCTTTCAATTACATGTTTGTTTAACACTTGTGTAGGCAATAGAACTGTACGAATTATTCTAATTACGAATTCGAATAATAATTTTAATTGAAAATTCATATTGCAGATCCACGAAATGGAGTCCCGACAATGAAGATTCACAGAACATTTACGATAGTTTGAGAAGAACATCAAAAATTCTTGACGACATAATAAATGCGGGCTTGGATACCCGGTTGCCTACCCAAGGGTGCGAATAATGTCTAGCCGCGTCTAGACTGTGGATCTTATGCATTATATGATAAAAGTTAGTAGTCGGAATTTTAACACTATTTCTACTGCGGTTTCGTATATACCTAATCCGACTTAATTTAATTTCCCTTCAACGCATTATTGCAGTCTCCGTCAATTCTGAATAAACATTTGAAAAAGTATCTTTCAACAGGTTTGACAGAAATAGTGTGAAACAGCAGGAAGATGCAAACGTTTTAATTTTACAGAGGATCAAAGAAAGAAATATTCCTATTCGGCTCTCGATGCGGAAAGACTTAATTGCAAAGATTCAGCGGGCCAGCCAAGCTCCGTTGGCGTTTAACCATCTGATGTGAATCAGTCGACAAGCAGTCTCGATGATCTAACTTCGACGGGATCACTATACCCGCAACAGGAATGTTCGGATCTCCTTTCATTGTGTTGCAACGTCGCGCCTCGGCGGCGCGTCTAATACTAGACTCGCGTATCTACGAACTGCGAAGCAAATCGCTGTACGATCTTCGGCGTGGCGCGTCGATGACGGTGTGTCGCGTGTCTGCCAGGGAAAACAAAGAAAAGAATAGACTACAGCTCGCCAACACAGAGCGATCATCGAGTCTAGCGCGTCGCCACCCGCGGGCAACACGTGATCGTGACCTCGCGTCTCGCCATTCATTCGGAAAACGGTCTGGTCTGGTCTCGTCTTGTTTCGTCTCGTCTCGCACTTGGACCGGAAGTGCACCGGTCGCCGCTAGGATACTTCTAGGAATCTTAAGGCCACGATACCAAGTCTCGTCAGCGATCATTGCGAGAGTCTTGCGGTAGTGCACGCGGTGTCGTTTAGACCCGACACCCGAGGGGAAAGACTTCGGACCCTAGTAAAATGGCACACGCGCTGCCCCGACAGATCGATCTATCGGCACGCGGAGAAGCGGAACAGCGTCGAAGATCGATCAAGAACAGCTCTCCTGTGCGCGACGAAGTGCAGAGGAAGTGCAATCGGAAAATGAACCACGCAAAACCAGCCGTTTACCCGGTCAATCGTGTCTGACCGTCGGTCGCGCGTGGTGGAAATGGTATCGGTTAAAAAAATAGCTTTCTCTCTCTTTCTCTCTCCCTGACTCCTCTCTCTTTCTCTCTCTCTCTCTCTCTCTCTTTCTCGCGTCTTGCCATAGTTTTTCGAGCGAAAAGACCGATAGTCCGAGCATCGGATGAATCGCGCGTGTGTGTGGGAAACCAGTGCGATCCCTATCCTCGATCTGACTCCACTCGAACGACGCCTACTCTTTACGATGCCCTATAAAAATTATAGGGGCGGTGTAGCGTGGACGCGGGAAAAACAGCGAGAGCTTTGTCCCTGGTTGCTGGCGTCGAGATGGAACAAGTTGATCCGTTGCTCGAGCAACGCTACCACGTCTCGGTCTCGTCGTCCGGCGAGCCAGAGCCAAAGGGACGTGTGTGTTCAGAAAATTTCCGAAAATATACCGACCACTAATATTTGTATAATCTGCTACTCTCTTGAAAACAATACGACGGGTGGAATATCTGGGGGTCTCGTACGTCGCGCAGTCGTTCTTCGTTTAGCTTCGAGGGAACACGTCGCGCCGGAGTTCAGACGCACGCCGATCGGTGTCTCTTTTTTCTTTTTCCCGCGTCTGCGCGCCGACACGGCCCCTCCTCCAGGCCCGGAACAAAAATATTCGTTCTCTGAAAATGGAAAACTAGCTACGCCCCCCTCCCCCCCGAAGAACTCGTCTTTTCGTCTTGTCTGCGTGCGAACGAAAGCATCAAAGTAGTCAACGAAGATACTTTCCGTCGTCGTGGTCCTGCAAAAAGGAGAGGCTGCCGATGCGCCAAGACGGCGGCTGGTCCTCTCTCATCGCGTGCTAGAACGGTCGTCCTCGAAAGGGAGCGCCGATCGACATGGGTTCAGCAACTGTTTAGGAGAAAATCGCTGGAATAAACGCGTGCCTGAGCTCCTCAGACGGGGGCGCTGGGTCGTCGCAGGAGAGACGAGAGCAACGAGCGTCGAGGTGGTCGCCGCCACGGACGACGCAGCCGGCGCTCGTCGTCCGCGTGAGACGACGTCTGCTCCTCGACGATCCCCAAGGGTCAAGCCTTCTCTTCCTCCTCGTCGATGTCTTCCGACGATTCGGACGAGTCCGTGATCAGGGCAGTCGACAGGCTCGGTACCTGGGCCGAGAACGGGAACGAGCTCATGCGGTACTTGTGCGGCGGGTTCCAGCACTCCGGCAGCGAATGCGAGCCATCATCGGTCATCTTGTCCGACTGCGACGTCTCCATCGAACCCAGCTCCATCATCGACACCCTCCTTGTCGGGCCCTTCTTGCTGCCTGCAAGCAGCAACACTTAACGCTTCATCTACCGGAAGTTTATTAACAGGATTTTTTATAACTGCGCTGTATCAAGAGGAAGCGTTTTAAAGAATCTCCTTTTACATTGGAATACCAAATGAAATTATTAGATGCCGTTACTGGGGATCAGTTGTTGCTTCGCAATTGAAATTGCTGTTACCGTTGAAAGATCCACGAAAAAATCATGGACCGTGGACTCACAAAAATTATGAAATAATCTCTGGTGGGTGATGTATTAACACGTACTTAATTTGTTTGTTGCTAGCGTTAAACATAGACAAGGACAGATGGTAAGTATGTAATATCAACACCGGTGAGGTAATATTAGTTGAACGTCACGAACACGTTGGTTAGAGTTTCACGAAGAAACAATCAAAAATAAATAGCACGAAGAATTGTTTCAAAACGAAAAATAAATGTTTTACCTACAAAAGAACGATAGAACGTAATTTGGACCTCTGGATAGTCCAGGATAATTATGGACCGATTTCAGAAAACTACAATGAGGTAGTGTGTTCCCTATCGAGGTCCTCGTCAGGTTCTAAATAAAATAAAAGTCATAAAGTGTGATTAAATAAACGGAAAAGAGGATGAATTAACGTAAAGACAGTCTTGTTGAGACTTGACGATAGGAAGAACGCTTACTCGATGCCCTCGAGGGTGAGTCTGTCTGCTCCGTCAACAGAAAGTCATCACGCTTGTCCAAAATATCTTGATCTATACTGCTGGGGGTGCAGACGCTGTCGCGACGGAACAGGCCGATCACTGACTGGACCTTCGGCTGCTCGATTCCACCTGCGAGTTAAGAAAATTCGTCACCGCTGCGAATTGATGTCACGCTGCAGGATGTTTCATTCATCTTGTCCGTTCGAGTTACCGTATCGAGCTACGATCGACGATTAAGAACAAATGAGACACCCTGTGTACACGGTGCACGGAACGGAGAAAGCAGTGCTTGAGAAAGAGAGGTCAAACGGAAAAGTGACTGTTCTCAAAGGCTGAGTTCAAGCACGACAAGAAAACGAAACGAATTCGCATGTTGTTCTCGGTGTGGCGAGCGAGTGCGCGTGTAGACGTGTGTATGTGTGTGCGAGATCTGCGAAGGGGATTGGGTAACCCAAAGATCGAAGAAAGGAGCGCATTTCCTATACAGACGTCAAGAAAGAAAAACGGAAAACGACAGGAAATCTGGAAAGATCTGATGCGTGACATTTACATGTTCTCCAACCGGAAGTGGACGTTTATTGTAGTCCGAAGGTATCCCCCGGCTTCTTAAGCTGCCTCGTCTTCAAAAATATGGATCCCCTGTAAAGTAGTGGGTTTTTCACCGTCCACGTACCTGCCATTGGACATCTAGCCATCGAATCGATACACTTTTAGTTTATTACACGACGATAGCTTTAAAATTTGTTACTTAGACGCCGTGTCCCCTTAGGATTCGAAGTACATCAAATTACGGTGTAGCAAAGCACTACTGAGACTGAGTAATTAGCTTAAAAACCTTCTAGTTTTATGTGTAAGGAATTACCCGACCCCCAAAAAAAAAAAAATTAACGAGAAATTCGATCAAAATAAGCAGTGTTAAACAATTGTTTTAAATATATATATATATATACTATAATACAACCAAAATGTATGGCTTCTATCGGTGAAGAAATAGAATTGGAAAGAATAAATGTTGTAGTGTATTAACACTTTGACTGCGTGGGCACAATTTACATAGTAAATCGTATACTATGAAGATTTGAAGAAGTTGAATGAAAGATTAATGACCGCGAGGAATGTTAATCTTTCAGCTCGCTCGGCAGTCAGCGTGTTAAAGGTGTAGATCGTTTAACTGTATGACGTGTCAGCCAATGAAATCAGTGTATTGTCGCTATTTTATCTTTGCTGTTATTTGGTCCTACGGCGCAATGGAGTGTCAAGAATGGTGTACATTAGACATTGTTCCGGTAATCTTACCTAAGAAGGTAGCCGAGGGGGAACTATACGGTAGATACTCTTTGTTGGAACACCAAGCAGGGAACTCGTTTTGTTTAAGAGGGTGTCCAGAATCATAATCGTCCTCCCTCTTCCACGGTAACATGGTCTCAGTAGCGGTGGGCGTCGTCACCCGGTAGGTTTCTATAATTTGAAAAATCGAAATGAGTATCAAAATTTTTATCAGCATTAATAAAATCGCAAGTAATATTTTAAGCGAAATAATCTCAAGAAAAGGACTTCTATATTATCTTATTTAACGTAGCGTCCGTCGAATGCATGCATACTCCATTAGCTCTTTAAATAATCAAAGATAAAAGGTTTAGAGAAGATTATATTCGTATGTTGCACGTTATACTTAACCTCCGGATGCACAGAGAGCAGATAAAGGACACCTACCTTGCCACTTAAAAACCTCTTTCGCTTATTTTATTAACGACCGTTATTCCTATTAATTTATCTCATCATCATTTCCCGTAATTCAATCTAAAAATTCTCTTCACCACCTGTGTATGTAGCTACATATGTGATCCTAGAGTTAGTAATAATGTCTTTCATATAGACGAAGTCCGTGTCAAAAGTTTTAGCACACCACTCCTGGCTGAAAACATCTAAGTAGAATTTCTCATTCTGCGTCTTGTAAGAATAACCAACGTACTCGTTTCTCCGGTTTTTTAAATTAATATCGCTCGATCGAATACTTTCGCCAGGGGCGTTCAATTTTGAAACAATAATTCAAGAATTACCGAATACTGGATAATCCCTTAGAAGGGGGTAAGAACCTAAGCTACGAGAAGGGGACAGTGTCTACTGATAAAAGTAATTGTACCGTCGCAGCCAAGCTTCATGTCCGGATCCTCCATGCTGATGGTGTCCATCGAGGTAGTCGTGGTGACGCCATGTTGGGCATCGGCGTTCACGTTCGACGAGTCTATGGAAATGAAGCGACAAGTTATTTGCCGTTGAATCGCCGAGGAAATTAGTTCCCTAACTCTCCGCTCATTGAAAGAAGACTTTAACGAGTACGGGACTAATCATGGTGGAACTGATTCCTCAAAGGGGACGAGTAAAATTCGTCGGGAACTTCGTCGCTCTAATGAGACATGGAACTTCGGACCGTATCAGCCCGAGGAGGGAACATGATGAGAAAGAGAGAGAGTAAGAGAAAAAAATATCGAATTCTTACCGGAAGTACGAGCCGTGAAAGTTATCGCGGAGTCCCAGTCCTCTTTACTGGACGGCTTCGAGGTATCCCCGTTCTCCAGCTCGTACAGCACGCCGTTGATGTAATCTGCGACGAATTCAGATTCACGTATTCAAACGAGAACTTCCATGCAGGCCCCCGTCTATTTTTTGCCGCTGCGAACGAGCATCAATAGTCTTCCCGTAACTTACCCTGGGTGAACAACTTCGTCGAGCCGTTCTGCTGGAACTCCGGGAAACTCACGTGATTCTGCTTGCCGTCCTACAAGAAATCGAAGTTTTAATTGCGAGCAGGCTGATTCAACAGAAATAAGACACTGCCATGGCTAACGAAAAATAAAAAAATACGTCTACGCTCGGTCAAAAACCTCTTTCAATTTCAATTGCCGAACGATGAAACACGAAGCAGAGAGAACTTCCAATGAAAATTAGCGGAAAAAATAAAAATCCGCAGTTTCATGCAATTCGAATAGATATAGAATTTTGTCCGCAAAAAAACTCGAAAGTTCTTCTGAAAAAAAATTAAATCAAGACGGGCGTCCATGTTTTCCGAAACATCGTCGGTGCTCGGCAAAAGCGGAATGTCCACGGTTGAATGACATTTTGGTACTCACTTTGAGCAACTTCTTACTGCGCTTGTGACGATGCTTGTGCTCACCCATCATCCGTCGTATGTTCATGTGCATTTTGTAATTGACTTGGGTCGATAGATCGCGATCGTTCACCGCGTGTCGGCTGTAGCTCAGTCGTCGATGCTGGGAGAATTTTATTTCATCACTCAGGAACTTGTTTCCATCCCCCTTTTTCTTTATTTTTATATAGCGGTTCTGAAATAGGTAGCTAAACTTTAGGAGTGCATGGTTCTTGCGAGATTCTCGTTCGCAACACCGTACCGACTACAATTCTTATATGTTTTGTTTCAAAATTTTTTTTTGCTCTCTCTCTCTCTCTCTCTCTCTCGCTCTCTCTCTTTCTTTCGTTCTCCCTTTCGTTCTCCCTTTCGCTCTCACGAACGAGCACCCAAAAGTTCAGCCACTTACTTGAGAATCACCCTGTAGAAGCGGTAACACAAAGGGTAAAAAGGAACGTTTGGAACTCGAGGGTAGCTTCCTTTGCTCCTTAGTGCAAGCGAAAGCGGCGAAGATCCGCCGGGAACTCTCAATTGTCAATCTCGCTCGGCTCGTCGGCAACAATCAATTTCACGGAACTTTCACTCTCAATCATTTCGCTGGATCCTCCCTATTAATCTATACCCCCGCACCCTCCTCCCCATTCGCGTTCGGCGAATATTGACAGTTAAAAATTCCCGGCTCGCGGACGCGATTTGCATCCCCCAGGCAGAGGGGTTGAAACTCGCGTCACTCATAACCTTTCATGCTATTTTTTCTTTTTTTTTTGCGAATACGCGACACGAGTCGAGAGGACGACGGGGGAGGGTTTCGAAATTTTTCAGCGTCGTCGTCCCCTAACCATGACCCCAGTCAGCAAAGTTTTCAGGGCCGCGAGCATATATGTAAATCGGTCGTCAGCAAGGAGGGTGTCTTACCCTCTTGTAAGGCTTGCAAAGTTCCTCGGCCAATAGATGGTGGATCCTGGCGTCGGTCAGGTCCTTCTTGGAAGGGTTGTACTCCACCTCTTGAGGATCAATATTCCAGCCCGCTTCGAGCTGGCTGCAGCTCGGACTGGAAGGAGAAAGAATGAGACTGCATTTTATGACGGGCTGCCACTTCAAGATCGATACCGTGTGCCTCGAGGAGGGTTCGCCGTTCAATCGAGATACAATGCAGAGACTTATCTCCGGCTACGATTCTCGTGCACCACCGTGTACACCGGGCTCGTCTCTGAGTCACTTCTACTTTCCAGCCCTAAACTACTTTTCGGAGGCATCAACGTCGGGGACAGTGATGCTGGGCTTATTCGACGTGACGGCTCTCGAGATAACGTGGTTAGGACCTTTCCTCGATGCGACAACGGAGCACATGGCTGATCAATAATTGCGAAACCGCGGTGACTCAGAAAATTAAACGCACGCTCCTCGGCGTCCCCTCGAAAATTATTGCGCCGGGGATCCTTCCGAGATCCCCGCATATTTTTAAGCTTATCCTTTAGAATTCGAATCGGCCATCTGGTGTCTTACAGCGGGGCTTCGATTATCCGATGAAAACGCGAGTGCTCGATTCGATCTTCGCTGATTTTCACTTTAAATAATGTTGTATACTTAATTAAAAGGTCCGACTAGACTCCGGCCAGTCCCAGCTACGTTAATTAAAACCTCCTTTATAATTAATACGGTCTTGCTGCGGAGAGTCGTGGTAGCGCACCTGTTGTTTCAACAGCAGTGTGCTCCGCGAGCATTTGTTATTGTGAAAATAAGCAGGTCAAGTACGAACGAGATAACTTCTTGTTCGGTACATATTGAATCGTAACCGGGAGCACGGATCGGGAGACGGTGGGACGAGGGGTCGGTCGAGAATGGAGCCGGGAAGAGCGAAAAAGGAGATATCATACCTTCCGTTGAAGTGTCCCGTGTTGCTATAGTTCCGGAATATCGCGGACATGCTCTCCGTTCCGCTGATATTACCAATCGTGGACGCGTTCCTCCTAATGTAATCCAGCGCGTCTTTCATCGCGAGCTTCGAGTACGTTTCCAATATTTTCGGCTCCGCGCCGTAATGATCCCGCACCAGATAAGGTCGAATGAACTTGTTATCGAACCGTTTGAACCTGGAAAAACATCACAATGCCAGAAAATAACGAGGCTCGACGCTGCGCGCGCGCTTGCGGTGGCCGCAAACGAGGATTCAGCAGCTCGGAATCAACACAGCTTAGTTCATAGTTTAAAATAGGATGCGATACTGGCGAATTTAAAGCTGCCAGGACGGCTTAGAGCGTTAGATAATGAAGCTGCAGCACTTTTAATTGTATCAAAATTATCCTGATCTGTTATAAAAGAATATTATCTGTATATTAAAAGCCATTCGGTCTTAGATTAACCCATTCACTGCCAGCTACGAGATATATCGTAGTATTTTTTTTTTTATTACCGTAAATCCAGTTTAGTACTATATCTGCAACTAAATATTATTAATCTATGTGTTTTCCTTAAAATAAAATCATGGTGACCAAGGCAAAACGCTCTAAATTTGGCAGCGAATGTGTTAATTTCTTGGTTCGGCTACTTCAACTCTCGAACTGCTAAAACAACGTTGCGGACAACCGTGGAACGCCTCGAGGTCTACACCGTGAGAAGACAAACGGTTCTCCGACACAGGTGTTGCCGAGTGGCAAAATACTGCTTCATTCAATTTTTTAACTCTCACGGAAGCTTGCTTGTTGCACCTCGGCGTTACCTGTTACCGGCGCGCAACGATTTCTCGCCGTTCGTGTATTCGTTTTATTCGCGATTAAATATTCGTTCGAACACAGAAGGGAGCTATGTACTTGTCTCGGACGTGGTAGTTGCCGTGCTTCCCCAAAATGTCCTCGATCGCGGCCATAACGTGATCCATTATCTGAAAACAGAAACGTCATTTCCTCTCTCTCTCTCGCTCCTCAGGTTTTCGTGTTTTTATTTTTACCCCGCTCGCACGTTCGGCGAACGGTGCAGGGCAGACCGTGGTCGCTTATTATATCCGTTATCTGGCGTGATATATGCTAAGAGTATCAACCACGAAACGACTCGGTTAATTTACCGAGCCATTGTTCTTGTTTTGACACGTTCATTTGCGAACGGTGGGCCGCGGGGGCTGGGCCGCGTGAAAATCAATGCGATCCTCGGTGCACACGCGGACGGCCAACGATTATTGATTCCGCCGTATCGCGGCCCGGCGGCTATTCTTTTTCAATATTTACATTAACGACACGAGAATGCGCCGGCAGCCGGCTGTCTATAATTTATAACGCGGCCGGAGCTCCTCGCATCCCCCCTTTACCCCGCGAGCCTCTTGGCCGCACCTCCTTCCTTCGTCTCGTATTTTTATTAACCGATCGATCACCCGTTCCGGTGGAACGAATTGTTTTGTAACAAAAAAGAAAAAGTAGGAGAACACGCGACGCACCCTCTCGTGAATCCTCTCGTTCATCGTCGGCTTCTTTCTCTCGGCTCTCTTCACGTTCAGGATCTTCACCAGCGGCTTGATCGTGATACCCTGAAAAAGATAACGGTAGGGCCGGTCAGTTTTCGTGCAACGGTTCGCTAGCCGCGGTTCATCGACAGCGGACGCTCTATTTGAACAGCTGCGACGCGCTACGTGGGCGAGCGACTTCGGAACTTCGGGATAGACATGTTCGAAAAGTTCCCAGACTGATTTTTTTTACGCAGTGCAAGCCCGATTTATGAAGTTACGGCGGTACTGTGGGAATTTGTAGCTCTCACAATTTTCTTGTTTCACGACGTTCATTCGTTTCGATTTTTGGCAAAGATGAACATGACTGTTGTTGGTAGACTGCGGATTTTATGCGTTCACGGCAGAAATGAGGGTTAAACTTCATCTGACGGGACCACAAATTTTGAACCGTTGTTTATACAATCCTGCAGACTTTGCCGCGAAAATGCCGAAAATCCAAGTTTCAACGTTAGGAATCCACTGATTCAAAAGTTACGAGTGAATAACCCTTTGCATTTCTATGTTCAGTGTTACTCGACATTAGTTTCTATCTCAGGAGCTCCTTCGCCGAGTCAATAGTAATTACAAAATTCGAAAAATATATTTAAATAATTAGCGAAATTAAAAAAAATTGTTAAAAGTGAGTAGCGGTCTAGGAGCTGTCCTTTGAAACAGTTGAGAGCTGCCGGTAATAAAATTGAAAAATACTTCGGAGTGAAAAGTTCAGCGATCTTGACCGTTAAGGGCGCCGCCATGCTTCGAACGTATCGTGCAGGACCTGAGAGTGTGTGCAGTCCGTCAGCGATGACGTGTGAACCTTAGATATCTGCTGAGGTAGAAGAACTATGGCAGATGAATATAGTACCAGAAGAAGCTGATGATAAGCGTCTCCTCGAATGAAAGGAACTGCGCATGGACCTCTAAGTATCTAAGTAAGTCGTGTCAAGAGTAGTTCAGAGATGCCAACCAGAATTTTAAGATGCTGAAAATGTGTGCTCTTCGTTGTCGAAGAAGGTGTACGAATGTCGGATATTAGGCAAGATGGAAGGAACTATCGAGAAGACGAATATACAGAGGTACCTGAAGAAACCGATAATAAGCGCCCACTCGAACGAAAACAATTGATCCTTAAGATCGTATCAAAAAAAAAGGAGAAAAAACTGAAAAATCCGCAAATGCTCAAGCTAAAGAGAACGAATCGGCGACGAAAACATTTTATCCAGTAGATACAATGGAGGAAGAGAAAGAGCGAGCGCAAAAGGCAGCAATTCAAGCAGAAGAAAGATCGCACGAGAGCGAGGGTACTCGTAATTGAACATGAATAATCGAGTACATCAAGTACCCAACGGTGGTAAAGCCAAGTCGTGAATTCGCGCGGCGGCGGGTACCGTCGCGCCGGAAAAATGAAATTTCGATCGGCCAGGCCGAGGAGAGAAATGATTCTAAAGACGTACCCCCCCCAACCCCCGAGCACGCAGGGGGTATTAAAATAAACGTTGAAAGTTCCCGGGGCACGAGCACGCGCGTGTGCATAGAATCTATACATTACCGTGCACTATTATCGGTGGTAATACGAAGCCCCGCAACCAAAAAAGAATCGCCGAGCAGCTCTTTAGCGCATAAGTTATGCAGGATCGAGCGAGCGACCGAGCTATAGAGGCGGTTGTCGCGAGCGGTGTGCTCCGAATGCCGCCATCGATATCGAGTTTCCGATCGACTGGCCGACAAAGTCGATGGTGTTTTTAGAACTAATGGAACCACCGAGTTGGTCCCACTCCAATCGCAAACAGGACGCGCCTTCAGGATGAAAGCGGGCGAAGGGGTGTTTTTTCTCCCCGTTCCACGGCCGCGCCGCTCTTTGCCCTCCCGTGACGCTTAACCTTTCGCAATCTAATTGCGTTTGTATTTGATTCGCTCTTATTTTAGAACCGGTTTTAATTCCTCGCGGAGGAACTTCTTGGAGAATTAAAAGCGGATCATTTTGTCCGTGCCAGGGGGTGAGTGGGCGCGCAGAAGGAAGTCTACGGAGAAGCGGCGTTTTGCTTTTCCAAGGACGGCTAACGGGAAACGTCTATCCCCTCGGACCCGTTGTTATAGGACGGTCTCGCATATAAAAGAAGAAAAGAATCTTTCGCGTCGGTTGTATCCGGCGCGCTAATATCACGGGGAGATATACTTGCGGTCACTAGACCGTGTATCGTGTGTATCCCCGTAAAAGCCTATGCCCGAGGTCGAGTTTATCCCCCTCTCCCCGCTAAAATGACCGAGCCCGGTAATAAAAGTCGCTGCGCCAACCCCCCCGGAGGTGGGGTGGATGGGGGACGTGTAACCGTACAAATTGCGGTAACGGTGCATTCTTTTCTTAGGCAGAGAAACCACCGCCCCCATGCAAAATGTTGCTTGGCTGTTCCTGCCAGCCGGAATCTAATCGAAAAGCCCCGGAGTTATAGCTCCGGCGCGCAACGATAGATAATAAATTTCAGAAAACTTCGAGGAGCCCACGTTCTACTACTTAATAGAACATTAATTCCTGTCAAAATTTGGCAGCTCCTGACCTGGAAACTTTGGGCGTTCCGGGCGAACCGAGCCCCGGGATGACAACGTTTAATTATTTGAAGATTGCGAAATTACGGGAGCCAATAATTACGGGGAGTTCTGAAATTAGAGGATAATTGAGCCCTCTTGGCCGCGTTGTTTCGATAGGTTCTAACATTTAATGCGTCCTTTTATTAACTCCTTCGTACACGAACTAAACGAGATTCGACGCGACCAAATATATTTATTATTTCACTTGTCGTTCGTGCGAGTTTAACCCTCAACGGGGGTGTACCCGTTAAATTCTCTTTTGAAGTTCTTGAATGTTTTTGTCGACGAACAGCAAAATTATTGTATACTTTCCATGCTCTTGAAAAATACGTGTTGAAATTATAAAGTGCAATACATCCTTGAATATCGTAGAAAATTTTTGTTACCGACGTAGACAATGCTATCCCGAATTCTCTAAACGTTTCAATTAATAAATAGAATTTTAATTTTACAATTCGAATAATTGAATGTTCGTAGGTTTGGAAACGTAGGAATTGAAACAAAAAAAAAATTCGAGAATTTAGAGTCTCGGAACTCCAGTTTTAGGGATGAAGCAGCGAGGACAATCACCCGGTGAGCGATCGCGGATTTCAGTGTGACGGATCGAAAATTTAATAACAGTCAATTCGGCCGGTTTTATTGAACGGTTCCCGGGTCTAAATCAACATTTCTGAAAGTTTGCCCCTGCGGAACCCGAGCGCCGAGTGCCACACTTCGGGGGATGTTGATTTAGAGAAAAGGGATTTTCCTGCTATTATAGTACCCTCTTTAAATCGAACAACCTTTATCGTTATTCTTCTGTGTACCTACATTCGTGCTCGGAAATTTTCGGGCAGTTACTTCGAGCACAGCCTCCTCTATTATTCTCTCGAACGTATTTAGCTCGCTAGCGCCCCGCTCGTATGTACGTCGATATTCTAATTCGATCATTATAATTTATAATACCGACATTTAACCCTCTGCCGTGGCGCTATGAGTGTTTTGGAAAGGAAAATTATTCTCAATAGGAACCCGTTCTCGTCGATAGTCGTGTGGACATAGAAAACAAAAACATTCGGCTCTTCACTCTCTATTGAGTAAATAAACGATATCATTTGCGAATTTACTACTTCGGCGAATCAAGCAGAAATTCGAGACGAACCTTCGTAACTGTAAGCATTAGGTTAATGAATTTAAAATTTAATTAAGCGCCGGGAATCTTGATAAACGGAGCACAGGACTGACTGAGCCACGTTCATTAACAACGTTAACCGTTCATTTTCTGATATTGCACTATCTTATTCGAACGCATCAGACCGATAATTATGATTTCGAACTACGTGAAATCTACGGATAATATTCAACTAATTTATTTTTCTACAGAATATTCTTAAAAACACGACGAAGACTAACAACACCGGTGAAAGTCGTAAAACAATTTTTCCGAGTATGAAGAGGCAAGGGTTAGGGGATCGAACGGTGCTCGAATATTTCGTTTTTCCCGGGGGGCGTGGGTCGAAAGCGTGCGGCAGAGAGGGTTCATATCTTTAACCCTACGGTGTCCCTTTGACCGTAGCTGGCAGCTGGACAGCTTGGGAAACGCGACACCGGCTGTTTGCTGAGATAATGCTACAATATTTGTTCTTCCGCGCGGCGCCTCCCCTGTTATCTCTGTTCGAAGCGAAAAGTTCGGTTACCTGAATGAACACGGTGAAGTAGATGACAGCGATGGTGGTGGTGACGAACATTGGCTGCAGGGGCACGTTCCTCGGGTCGATCAGGAGCACCAGAGCGAAAGCGACGGCGCCCCGTAAACCGCCATAGGACATCACGAATTTCTCCACCTTCTCCAGTTTGTGCAGACGGAACTGGTTCGCCACGGCAGACAGCACGATCACGCCTGCAACACCGGGTTAATGATTTTCGTTAGGGTTGGCCCCGTTTAGCCCGGCCCACGACGTGGCCTTCGTGAATTTTTAAATCCCGGCATCGTCGTCGTCGTTGTCGTCGTCGGCGTCGGCGTCGCGCCGGACAATTTACCGGTAAACTGTCAGTAGAATCGAGAAGCCGTAAGCCAGTGACAGTAATCCGCGATGCGAACTGATGGTTGCGGAAGGAGGGACGAATCCTTTTAAGTCTCCCGAGATTTCGTAACTTAAGAGACGCCGAAACGCCTTGAATAGCGAAGCAGCGGGCGGATCTTTTGTCCCCTTTGTTCTCCTACCTATAGCTGACCAAAACGTCCCGTGTCCCGATAACGGTCGCCGCTTTGCTACGTATGTACAATCGTGAATACATACATACATACATACCACAGCGAAGAAACGTTCAACGAATTTCCACGGTGAAAAATCAGAATACCCTCTCCCTTCGGCCTTCGGCCCCGTTCCGGCGTGCTCGCGTGACAGTGACACGTATTAGATCATCCTAATCTCCCCTTTTAATACTTGAAACGTTTCGTTTCGTTCCGCGGCACGGCCGAGTTCGACGTCGAGTTTCCGTCGGTGTATTATTAAACCAGTCTCTTCTGTATCTCATAAATGCTTATGACACTTTTATGAAAAAAACCACCTCCGCGAAATCGCATTATACGAATGCGATCCAAAAATCCCTCGCGACCCCCTGGGCAATAACCGCATTCGGCTGCATTAAAAACAAGTTTTTATATTAATCCGACGACATTCCGTATATATCGCATGCCGATAAGCTGATATATAGTCGGGCTGAGCCGAACCTCTTCGAATAAACTCTATATTCGCTCCTCCCACAGCGAATCTTGGCGGAAAATTTCCCCGAAAATCGCGCGTTCGAAAATGCATAAAACATGTCTCACCCTTCCACTCCCCCCCGCCCCCCGCCCGACCCCGTGCCAAAGGTCCTCCTTCTCGAACTATCGTCGTCGCTGGCCGTCCTTGTCGGCGCGGCGGCCCGGAGGATCCATAAGAACGATATTCTTGGCACAATCCCGTAACCGGTAAGTGACACACGATAAGCGGTGATTGGTTTAGCTTAAGTCCCTTATCCCGTAATACCATTAGCAAGTCGAACTCGTCGGAATCGCGCGGGAGGCATTACACATCCTCGCGAGTGACTCTGTATTGATTCGAACGACACGATTAGGGGTTTTCCCCGAGCACCCGCCAAGTCGTGTCCCTAACCGCGGCCGACCTTGTACATACACTGGCGAAGCGATTTCGAAAAACAGGATCAAACGCGATCCGATCCCACCGGCTACTCGTGAAAGCTTGTTTCCCGCTACGAACGGTATCCTTTGCGCGTCAAAATAATCGCACCGACAGAATAATTAATTCGCGGAACCGAGAGAACGCTGTTATTAATGTTACGAGGAAATTATGTAGAAACGGAGATTCTTCGGAAAGATTCCCAGCTCACCCCCTCCCCCTGTCTCTCTCTCTGTCTTTCTGTTTGTCGTTCTGTACTCCAAAGATCAAAAAGAAATTCGCCGTTTGAGTCTACAGGGTGTCCTTAGGGAACACAGCGCGGAGGATAATACGGAGAGAAAAAAGAACCGATGTAACATCAAAGACAAATGTTCAATCAAATAATGGTGTTCAACTGAGGAGAGAATATCTGTGTCTGCAATCTTCAACATGGCGGCGGCGGCGCGTCGCGTCGTCGCGCGTCGTCCTCTCTGCGAGGTTTAGTGACCCGGCGAAGACGTCGGCACAGTCGTATCAAAGTTAAGCCAGTTTTAATAATACTAAACTTTGATCTTTCGAGAAAATTTCTCCGGCAAACACGGCCGGTCATGCTGACCTTTATTTTATCATTTCCATCGGTACCTTTGACATTCCGTTCCTGGTCTACATTTTCGCTGTGATCGTGTGCCGCCGCGCCGCGCCGCTTTTATTCAAACTTCTTTTTTTGTTGTTTTTTCCTCCTTTAATACACACTTGAATTCGAGCCTGCAGTCGACTTTCAACGTACTTACTGTTACACTGTAAGCTCCATGCATTTATAGTACCACCGATCTCAAAAACCTGGGCACATGGAAATGTTCAAGAAGGTTTAACATTGCTGCGATTCTTGGTTGAATTGTGCTTTTGTGAACCGACTGTGAGAAAAATAAAGAAAGGGTACACACGTCGGCGACAACTTTTTCTTTATACACGTTTGCGAAATCATCTTTGGCGTATTACGTAACCGCGATCAGGAAATTCTTCGCGACAATTCTCTTTGAAAAATACTGAAAACATTCTCCTTCGAAAATCAGAGAATCAAAAGTGTTATATTCTGAGAAAAAAGAAAAACGTGTCCGAATAGTTTATTGTTTGCAGGAGTAAATTATTTGTTCGTATATTTCAGGGTTTTGGGTTAGATAATCTCAACTAGCGTTAATGCAGAGAAGGAACAGTTTGCAATCTGAATTGTTGAGCATTATTGTTTAGAAACAGGCCTCGGATGCACCAGTAATAGCACAATAGCTGTTCGGCCCGCCCCGGTGGCTCGTGTGGGACGAGCCTATAGCGGCGGCTAGAATGAAGTGGACAGCCGTTCTAAACAGGTCTTTAGAAAAGCGGACTATAAAGTTCATGGCACGTTAAAGCGACCAGTTTTCGCGCATAAGCGGCGTGCAGTTTGCAAGCTAGGACTCACCGACGATCCGATAGACCGAGCAGAAGACGATGGTCGTGAGGACAAACCATGTGTTCCAGTTGTGGGCGTTGTTCACAGTGGCCACGCCGAGGAACATGAATATAATGGTCTCGGATCCGCTCGACAGCATTTTCATCGTATATTTGACGGTGGTGTGCGACTTGTGCGATATATTGGCCTCCACGTAGTTCTTCATGGTAATGCCGCAGAAGGTGATCCTGCGATAAAGAGGCCACGGATAATGGGGGGTGGAAACCAGGGGAGAGAGAGAGAGAGGACGCGTGCGAGCTCGGGAAACTCGAGTTATCGATCGTCTCGCGCCGTTTCCTAAACGCCGTCGAAATTAATTCGGACATACGATCCGGGACGGCGGCGTTTACAAAATCGATGTTCACGGTGTTAGGGGACGAGGCCCCCTCTCTCTCTATCTCTCTCTTTCTCTCGGCCTGCGGTTATAACACGAACATCCCTGCCGAGAGATTTACGGGGGTGGGAACGCCTTACGTGGGACCCTCGTTAGCCGGGCTAATCAACTTCGTGAAATATAAAGTCGGAAAACACTTACGATCACCGACATTCTATTTTAACCCTCATCCTCTACTGCAGTCAATTTGACACATTACTCACCGGCAAACCATCGGCCCACTAAACACCCGATTTTTGGAGAAATTCTTGGCAAATATAATCTTTTTGATCTTTTTGATCCGATGCCGCACATTGAAAAACGTCTGTGAAAACGATGGAAAAATTTTTTCCCTTCCACTTTAGCGTCCCCCATATCGAAAACCAGGGACAAGTTCCGATAGAGCTCTTACGGTGTACATTATACAGTACATTATGTTGCTGCAAAGTTGGGGTGAAAAAATGAGTATGAAATTTTGGGGATCGTAGAAATATACAATTTTGAACGTTCGTTCTGCCGCCATATCGATTTTTCACCACCCTGCCGATTTAATACCAAGGGACAGATTAAGTGGGAAAATGAGGGACGCATGGCGGGTTAATGCGTCAAACGTGAACTAAATGTCGACGGGAATTTCTGCAGAGGTCGAAACCACACCCTGCTGAAATAGAGGCTGCGAGGACACGCGCGGGTTCAACGTATTTATTATCTGAGTTTTCTTCTTCGGTATAAGCTCGACCGTTCGAATTTCGCGTGTTTCTCTGTTGGTTCGTATTCGATTTTTCTCAGGTAATTTTACGCGGTTCGCGGGTGCATTAAGCAGACTGCATTTAATACGAGCATCTTCTTAATAACTCTAAGTATAGCGAAATTAATTAATAAGTATGTTTCCAGGGTACTACGAAAGTACCTCTTAAGGGACTCGTTAATACGCAGTAAATGCAAGAGCTCTGTAGAAATTAGAGCTCGAAACTTTGAAGCCATCCAAACCCATGCCGTTGCGCGTGAAGTTTCCACTTCGGAATACCCTTAAATAACCGTAATATTAATTGCACCTGCCCGGGAGGTTGAAACAATTGAGTGTCAAAATGATTCTGCATATTTCCAAGTTTCGGCTGTCACGAGAAATGATTAAATATGTCCACCGTCGAAGCCGATCTTCCGTTCGGAATGTCTGTTGAATTCTGCGCATGAATTTCCAGAAATTAAGCAAATATTTTGGGAGAAACATTTCGGAAATTTTGTCGAGCTTAATTCATCGCGTTATGGGGTTATGCGGCGCGAACCCAAGGGGTTGTCGATCGTGTGCCGTCGTTTCTCCCTCGCACGAACCGGTGAACGTGACTTTCATTTCTTCTGCTCTCGAAAGTTCTCGGACGCGTGAGAGACGCGAAATATTGGAAACTCCGTGTTGCATTGTCCATTACTACTTCGTTGTTGTCGAAGAAACGATGAATTATGCATAAGGCAGACGCGCGCGCCGCGCTCCTCTGATCGAGGAACTTAACGCGCGAACTTCTACCCGACAACTATTACGGTTCGAAGGTGAGTTGATGAAAATATGAGGCACCCCGGAAGTTCGAATGGTATAAATTTACGGCGTCGGGGAACTTTAAGGAACCGACCCCGGGCTCTCCGCGCGCAACTTCACCGCGAATAAATTTTGAGAAATCGAGGCGGCTTCATAATAAGATATTCGAAGAAATCAGAAACTGGCAACTCGTTCGCGACGGGAGAGAGAGAGAGAGAGACGTTTGAGCAACTGAAACATTTGTATTCCGCGGCAATCAAAGTTTAAGGTTCGGAAGCTAACGTGCCGTCTCTAAGTCGACGGAAACTGCTTCACCACGGAAAATATTCGATCTGAATTCTGAACATTGTTATCACAAGCTTTACATATATGTTGGTCTATATTAAAAATTATATGATTGCCCTTAATTTATTTCGAGTTTTTTGTTATAATAATCGAAAAAATCCGGATAATGTTAAAATACAACAGCTTTTTTCATGTTCAATTTAGTAAGAATTAATTTAGCCTCGCCGTTCAGTGTTTGCAAATGAACAATGGATTTACGAACAAAGAGCCACGAAATTATACACCTAATTCAAATGTAAATGATAAAACAATATTAATTATAAATAGACAGCGGATTTTATGAGAAACATTAGTACGTGCAATTTAAAACAGCAATAATACTAGAAAAATTTAAAGATACCGTTATATAATTTTCAATCTATAAAACATATTAAGAAAGAAAATGAATTTTTATTTCACTCCAATTTCGTCGTAATTCGCGTGAAAAACTTTGTATTCTGTAATTTATTCATTGTCGACACACTCGGTAACGTAAGAATCGTTTGAAGTGTCGATGTGGTCGAGTTTAGTATCGTGTCAGAGTGACCGTTTCAGTGCGGAGTAGTGTGTTCATTCCGTGGCAAGCCGTTCGTACGACCAGTAAAGGTCAAACGTTCTGTTTGCCGTGACGATTGCGACAGTTTGCCGTTGCATTTTTCCAACGCCACCGGTGTAATCAGGTTCGAATGTCCTTGGCGTACACTATTTCTTAACCGTCCGGGTAAACAAAGCGGTCGAGAGGGTGGTGGGTAGCGAAATTGGTTAAACGACGGCGAAACACGTTCGAAATCCGTCTGTTTAACAATCAAACAGACCGCGTGTATTCCGTTTAACCGTATAGATAAAAATCGACTGGGCCGAGCAGGAACGGTCGATTACAGGGTAAGCATATTTGAACAGTTATTACATCGGACGTACTTCGCATCGTGATCGATCATCGTCGGGTCCGACTTCGCCGAGAAACGTGTAAATAATAGACTTTAACGAGAACTGCGCGGCGCGGCGCGGCGATCGCCGGGGCTTTAAAGGATTTACGGATAGCTTTCAATTATATTGATAAGGGTGAAGAACCAGGGCCGCGGCCCGGCTCTACAAATCGACGGGTAATTATTAATTACGAGAGAAAGAAAGAGACAGAGAGAAAGAGAGAGGGAGAAAGAGTGGGAAGGATGGAAAAAAAGGAAAAGTGAAGAGACCCGGAGGAAGAATCTTCGTGGAACTTTTCTTTCACCGGCGATACGGCCACAGGGTTCGATATTAAAGGTGCTCGCCAACTTTGTTTATAATTGACTGCAGTAAAGGGTAATTAACTAGTTTTAGAAGCTGATTAAAAGCACGCCGATCGTCTGCTTGCTATTGCCGGTGAACATGCACTTTTCGGTAAATATATGCGATAAATCGCGTGAGAATCGGCCAGGCCGTTCCTCAAATTTATTGCGACACATAATTGGGGATGTCTAGAAATGCATCCCCGAGCTCGTTTATACACCCCTGGCGATGGCGGACACGTGCGCGCGGCGCGCACCGTGCTCGTTGGTGCGAATCAGGGAAATATCACAACAGCCCCCAGTACATATTGCGTACGGTTCGTGTTGCCGCGAAGAAGAAAGAACGCGTAATAATTGGAGGACTCGCGACATTTTGCTAATCTACGCGGAAAATCGTTGCGAGCTGTCTCTGCGCCCCGTTTGTCGACGCCGTAGGGACGTTCGTGGTCTGTTGCTCGTAATACTACTTTGTCGTTTAGACTTTCGATCGATGGTTTTCTCGGAACAAAAGTTTTAGTAATCCAGAGCTGTGTTATTCAAACTATGTTCCACGGAACCCTGGGGTTCCACAAAATGTTTTAAAGAATTGCATAAACATACATAAAATATTCAAAATAATACTTTTTTATATTATGTTAATATTAAAACGTTTTTCTTTATACGTACTACCTAGATTGTGAATATTCGATTGTTTATGATCCCGGGTTAAGGGTTCCTTAAATTGACAAAGTTTGAAGACCACTGGTCTAGAGCATCGCTGTAACAATTACGGTTGCCGATGGCACAGAGAAATGCTCGGCGTCCCGAGGGTTGAGGTTCGAGTCTGCAGTGAACGGTGATTGAAACCTGACAGGACAGATTCTTTAACCGGCACGTTCGTGTTCCTCCCATTTCTTGTTAAGCTATTGCGAAACTGCTTTCTGTTGCAAAACGCACACAAACGACTGGACGGACGGACAGATTGTACTCACGCCAGGATGCTCGACATGTGGAAAATCTCGGCGTTCAGGTAGGCCAGATACGCCATCACGAATATGAAGATCGGCTCGATCACACGGACCTGATGAGTGAACCTGGTGACGAAGCCGGTCGCGAAGCCCCATATCACGCCGATTATGGTACCGCCGATGGCCACGACGAAGAACGAAGCCAGGCCCGACAGTAGGTCCGTGTAAAGGATCCTCGAAGGTCCCATCTCGCTGTACGCCTCGAACATGTGGTATAGCACCTGCGGGTCATTAAAAAGTGACGACTTGCGTGGCTAATCGAGCGATTCGACCACGGTTGCACGACGGATTACAAAGCCATAAGCGAAATCGTAGGGTCCGCGCGAGCCAAGGACGTCTTATTAATTATCTTCGCGCACGAATATTTCTTCGATCTCGCATTCCTTCGCACGCTAATGCATTATTAATGATCCGCCAATCGAAAAGTCGATAAAAATATGTCCGGCGGAATTGAATTTTAATATTCTTCGCACACGCGTGCTGACGACGCGAAATACTCAGCTATGCATTCTATCCACTTATCGCAAATATTAATCGTAATGCGTCAATAATCTACTAGATTTCAATACTCTCCGTTTTATTGGCTGTACGAACAGGTGATCATTTTAAACGATGCCGTTTCATTACTTATGCTCCGATGAAAATGGCAACTATACGCGTCTCCAGTTCTACAGAGTTTAATCTTGTGCAGGATCTCGTTCTGAAGTTTATAGTTGCTCGAGGTAGTTTTATCAACGATTATGTACCCCGGGCTTTGATTGAGATCGCTCGTTATCCCCGGATCAGAATGAAGTGTTTCGGAACGACGTTCTTTTGTAGAACAGGCGGATACTCACGACGGTAACGGCGTCGTTTAATAGACTCTCTCCGAAAACCACGATGTAGAGGATCTCGTTCACATGGATTTCCTCGAAGACCGCCAACACGGCGACGGGATCGACGGCACTGATCAGCGCGGAGAAGAGGAACATGTCCAGGAGCGGTGTTTCGCAGCCGAAAAGGCCGATTTTCCCCAACACCCACAGCGATGCGCCTAGAAATAAACGTGAACGACTAAAACAACAGCCCTCGATTAAATCAGCTCTAAGCGAAATTTTTCTCTTCTATGAATTTTGAATTAGTCGTGGATAATACGCCAACATCGCACAATTCTTCCGACGTCTTTACAGTTTTGTATCTGACCAATCCAATTGTGTCATGAAAAATTGGATCGGATGCGAAATCATGTGTGCACGAAGTTGAATCTGCAAGCGTTAACCAGCGAGATCGAAGTCGAATAATCCGAGCTAATTGCTCGAAACAATCTCGGTATCGATAACGAACCGGAAGATATTCTTATTCCCGTAATTTCGTCAATTTTATCTGTATCCGATAAACTCGACCGAGTCGCTCGAACCGAACCGGAGATTTTCGATCGAAGTCGCTCGAGATGCGTATCGGTAAACAGCTATCAGCGACGGATTCAAGATTAATTAGTAGGAGCACGGAGGAGCATCGCCAGCGGTTTCGGGTTTAGGTAATTTATCTAACGTTCCATCAGGATCGGGCCGGAATTGAAAGCAAGTATTTTCCAGGCCGGCGACAATACTGCTCGGAACAATGCAAACATAAAGCACCCCGATACTCATCGAGGATAGCCATTATTTGGTAAAATAAAGCTCCGCCGATTGATAGGAAGATATCAACGTGAATGCGTCGATTCTCTTTCAAAGTTCATCGACACATACCGGTGCGCTTCCGATAATCGAGCAAAATGTCCCGGGAACAAAGGGACGAGAGTAGCAAAAAGAAAAAGAAATATATCGGAAGATACGATCGCGGGGTGGTATCAATCCTCGAGGAAACGATCGCAAGACGAAAATCGGACGAGCGTCGTGGCACGCGACCTCGGCGATTTTTGAATCGCCCGCCTGTCCTAGAAAACTCTACCTCGGCGGACGTTCGTCGTTAATAATAACGGGTTTCCCCGAAACTCGCGACAGGTCTTTAATTATCGCGGACGTATGCCTGTTTCCGCGTCGGATGGAGGGAAAACGTCATCGGGTTTCGCAACGACGACCACGCGTTTTCGCAATTCGCGAACAGAAATCGCGTGGGCGTTCCGACAAGTTTCGTTCTTGGTCGCGGTGGGGGGAAGGGGTACCGTGGAAACTCGACTTGAGCGCTTCCGTGTTCGAGCAAATGTGAAACAGGTGATCGAACCTCAACTTCGACCGGTGCACGAAATATTTACCGTTCCGGTAGAGTTCTGCAACGCAGAGTCGCTTGCGCAATCTCGGAATGCGCGTGTCAGTCGATCGCATGCAGAACGCGAAATAGTTTTGCGCGCCGGACCCGTGTGTATTTTTGAACACCTCCCGATCGTAAATTGGCTTGGGAACGGCTTGGTTGATCAGTAAAATTGACAGCGGAACGTTGCTCGAGAGAGAGAAAGAGAGAGAGCGAGAGAGATAGAGAGAAAGATAACGTTTTCGGGCTGTAAATTTCCACTTGCTGATTACGTAGGACATTACGCGTTGCAGTAAATACGTGTCGCGGGTACTTCTCGAAATTGCGGGGCCGCTGTTAATAGCTTTATACGGCGAAGGGAACGTTCCTCTGTGAGAAACAAATTTCGTTTGTGCTTTTATACGTGTCTCAATGCGTGGCGACGCATTGAAAACAAACAGGCTGAAATAATAACCCCTTGACGTACGAGCTAAATGAAATTTCATATAGGCGAGTGAATTTTTGTGTAGGTGTGTCACTGGGATGATGATAACAGACGCGTTCGCTGGTAGCGTAGGTAGTTAATCATTTAAATGTGCTGCTGAAAAATAAGAATTTTAATGGAACGTTTGTAACTCTTGAAACCGCCACCGAAGGAGGGTTTAGGATGAATCGATAGTTTGCTACATACATGTGTACAATGTCATTGGAAACGGAAAACGTTGGAGACGACGTTCTTCTCTATGTCAAAGCGTTTAATTATAACGAGTAAAACGTCGCGCGGCTCGGCGACGCGGCGGTCCGTAGAAATTTCCACGGCGAAGCAAAATAAACTCGGCGGGCGCCGCGAGTTGCTGGGAGCGGTTCGACGTCGTCCAATTAAAAAAGGAAGAAATCAGCGAGATACGCGGAAAGAAGGTGGGCAAACTGAAATTCGACTTCCAACGTCCGGATAATCTTGCGCGGGCCGTCGTCCCCGTTGCGCAGGCGTCGAACAGAAATAAAAGGACAGCTGTAAAAAAGAGAGGAGAGCAACCAGCAGGTAAACGGGCCAACGCGCACGATGTTAATCCAGGAAACGAAACGGATTAAAGCTGGCTGGAGAGAGAGAGGAAGAGGTCGCACAGGGGAGAAACAATGAAAATAAAAGATCGAAGAAAAATCCGGTCGCGTGACGTCGGCGAACGACGCACCGGTGCCGTTTTATCCGTTTCACCTACCTATCGACAGCGTGTTAAATATAGTCCCGACGACGGCGAAGAGAAGTATCGTCCCCAGGTGGTCGAAGAACAGTCGGTTCGGCATGAAATAACCGGCGTCCAGGATAATGGGCGGCAGCATGTAGAGGAAGAACGTGTCGGGTGTGAGGGGCGACACGTGGACACTACTCGCCTGGAACAGTAAGACACCAACGACGACGCCGACAACGATCAGCAAACAGGACTCCGGAAAGATCTTGCTGAGCCGCGGCGTCATGTGGAAGCCTGCACGTACAATTGTAACTTAACGGTCTCCCGTGGAACCGTTCTCGTTCGTGACGTTCGATTGCTGGCGGTCCCGCCGTGAATCATTCCTATATCCACCCCCCTGCGCGCGAAATTCTATCAACCTACTCACAGACAACTATCGGATAAATGCGATTTCATATTGTACACGGAAAGGATTTTTTGTTATTGTTAATCTCCGAGCGATTGCAATTTCTCGGGGTACATTCTGAACGAAGGATTCGTACTTCGAATTGTGTCGGTCGATTTTTATGGGGAGCAACGGAAAATGTGTTAGCGGTAATTATTTAGATTGAGGATTTTTTGCGTTTTTTTTACTCATATACATATATTTAAGAAGTATTTACTCATACTACACTTGTACGTTTAACAATTTATTAAACACGAGAACTAATAATGCGGGGACTGGTTGGAATTGTAGTATTGTTCTTAGTGGTGGCTCAGAGTCTAATGCATGAAAATACTGTGAGTACCGATGTGTAATAATAGCGAAATCTGATTGCTTTGTAAACAACAAGGTGTTTCGAGAAAGTTGATGATTTTTAAGTATCGATGTCTAATAATAGATGAATTTGTTTAGCAAGTAGACAATTTGGATGAATGTTGTGTAAAATTCTTTGAGGCATCAGAAAAAGTAATAAGAAATTATAGAAAAATTTTTTTTCGAATATTGTTGAGGAAGTGCTCGATCGTCAAAATCAGGTCCGTAAATTTTCGCGAAAAACGCTCGGAAATGGTAAGAGATTCGGTCTAAATCCCTAACGAGGACATAGAAATTGTTTCGGCCGTGTCCCCGGCACGGCGAATCGATTATCCCCGGTGACCTACGGCCAGTATCGGTTTTCGCGAAAAAATGAGAAAAAAAAGACGGGTGGCCGGCGAAGAAAATGGAGAAACACGGAAACGTATTTTGGCAGCCAGCCGCCAGCAACTGAACGTCACGACTGAAAAGGTCGTGTGATTGGGAATAAAAGGAGCGTCGGGTAGCTCGAATTTCCGTGGCGCGCTCCATTGTTGTGCGCGTTTCACGAAGCCGCGGCGCGTCGTTATTGAAAATTCTGAAATATGTTTGCTATAGTTAGATCGAGATCGATTCTGGCTTGGCCAAGGTCGCCGACTAGTCACCCCCTCCACCGTGTCGTTCGGCTGTCCTTGTGAGTCTAGTCACGCTTTGCATCGCGTCCCGTGGAATGCAAAAATAAAAACAAAGCGGAGAGCCGGCCGAGGTTCGAATACACGTTAAAACGAGTACGACGACGCGCGAGGATCTCGAAAATTCGTCGCTGGAAGAACATGTTCCCGAAATGATGCAACAACGACGCGGGCCGGAGAGCCGAGAATTCGGCGTTTTGCGGATATCGTAACAATGCGTTCACCGAAACAGAAATCGTTCCCGGCGTGACACGGAACGGAGGAAGTGACCCCGAATGCGCTCCAGAGAGAATCCGACCGGGCCGCGCGTCACCTCGCAGGACGCAACAACGTTCGAGCTAACCACAGCGGATACCAACGGAACCAGCAGCGAAGCGCTTGTCGAGGCCGCTCGACTTCGGATCGGGTCAAGTTCCACGAGTGCCCGTACCTATTTTCGCGATGCTGGCGAAGAAGATCCATATGCCGATGACGAACGGGGTCTCGACCCGGTGGAACTCCACGGCGATTATATGGTACTCGGGCTTTGGTCGTTTAGAGCCGTTCCCGCCGTTCTCGCCCACCTGAGAGGACAAATGCGACTCAACGGGACCGTCGTCGTCGTTTCCAGCCGAGAGGCTGCGGAAGGAGACGTCATCCGGCAGAGAGCCGTCGATCGGCCCCATAGGGCCGAAGCTCTTTCCCGGATACGGCTCCCTCAGGTCCCTCGGGAACTCCTGGTCGTCGACGATGGGCCCGTGGACCGCGTAGTCGTCGGCGGGCACGCGTTTCTCCGGAACAGCTTCGTAGAATCTAGCGGAGAACGCGTGGCCGTGTTGCGGCCAGCACGCGGCCAGCATCAGCAGGCCGAGCACCATCATCGGGAGGGCTGCACGTGGAGCCATGACGACGTAACACGTGGACACGGGAGATGCTGATGGCGGGGACTGCGCCACCGGTTCTGAGTCACTCGTTGTACCATCAGAAGGGACCTCCAGCTACGTGGAAGCTGCAGGGTCCGTGGCTCCCGCTGTTCTCGTCGCCGGGGGTGCTCACCCTCGTCGCCGGCTCGTTACGCCCTCGCTTCCTGCTACTCGCACGGGGGGCTCTCTCTGTTGTTTCTGGATTTATAGAGGGCACGCACTGGCGACGACTCGAGTGCACAGGCCTCGCCTAATTAAATAGCATGATTCCGAATCTAACGTGTGGGGACTCTCGCTTTATCGCACACACGTGGAAGACGATCGGTTCTCGAGATTATTGCTATCGCTCTTCCGTATTTATCAAATTCTTATCGGAGCTACGGCCGTCATTCCCCGAATAGAAACTGTAGAGCTTCAGTCGTGTTCTCGTCGATGCTTCCTACCGACAGCTTGTGGAGGTCTCGCTTCAGGGACGCGTGTTTTGGTGGTCGAAGGTCTCCCTCCGCGAAGCTGGTCGATTCTCATCAGCAGCGTCGTCGTCGTCGTCGTCGTCTTCGCGACTGTCTATATCTGTCACCCGGCGACCCTTTCCGGTGTCAGCCTTGGACGATTTTACGGTCGAGTCAACGAACCCTCGGCGGACACCTACACGCGGCCAAATTCACACCCGTCCGGTTATTAAAAACGCCTAACTCAGAGGAGACCAACACAGGAGAACAACAGACAGAGAGATCACCACCGGTGTCGTCCGGTCGAACGGTGGTGGATTTGTTTTGCTACTTACCGTGTTGCCCTTCGACGGCTGCCTCGAGATAGCGCCCCGCGTATATCGACCGGTTATCGACGGGCGAATTCCCTCTTCGTACGCAGCTGCGATAGAACGCGGAACCGGGGACGAAACACTGGCTCTGTGGAGCCTCTCCTCCAGGTAATTTATTTAACGCATCGTTGCCCGCGAACCGAAAGATCCACTCGACGCCACCGCGACGTTGCTCTGCGGCCAGCTTCAGGGAATAGGATATAGCGCACCCTGGACGTATACAGCGAACGTAGACTTTATCGTCTCTCTCAGACTTCTATGCGACCCTTGGCAGCAGGACACTCTTCTCGCAGTCTACCAGCCCCTGTCGCAGGACCACTCGGGTTCAGGTTTCTCGGTGTCTGGGATCGGATCCTCGAACGTCGCAAAGATTGATCGTTCGGAGAATGGACTTGCCTATAATCCGATGCGATGGCCCGAACCGTCGGATGAAACTCGGGGATACTCGCTCGAGAGCGCGATATCTATGATGTATCCTCCGTCCAATCACGGCGCTGGTTCCGCGGGGATGGTGGTTCTATAGCGCGATCCAGGTATTGTGACACACAGGTCGGACAGTTGACGGGTCGGCCAAATCGATAATCAGGTTCACTGTGGGATCTGGTGGCAGGCACACGGGGACGCGGCGCTCGCGTTCTGCATACGTAGCTGGCCGAGAACCACTCTGCTGTCGAGGTAGCGGCGAGGACGAGGCATCGTTGCATCGGAAGTGCGGCGTCGTTCCCAGGTGCGCCTCGATCGACCGTCACACCACCACTGAGCGAAATTAAATCGCCGCACAGGTCGGCACCGCAACACCGAGAAAGAACACCATGGCCACGGCTAAGGGCACGCAACAACGTTGCCAAAAACGTGCGTAACTGCCGACCAGGCTATCCATGACGTCGCTAGTGATAGCCGATGGATGCGCGCGGCTCCTCCGTCTCTGTTCTACTAGCTGGCCCCACCGTTCCTCCGCTACGGTCGTCTCTCTTTCGCTCGTTGCCTCGCCTCTCTCTTTCTCCCTCGATCACGGGAAGCGACTCCTCGCGTCCCTTCGACGCTTTCCAGCCAGCTGATCGTTGCGGGACCCGCGCAGGCGTCGCGACGCTCCGATATAGAACGACACGACGCGGGACGTCGTTGGGCGTGCTTGAAACGCGTAGCGTCGCGTCGCGTCGCGTCGCCCCCGGGATCGTTGTTGAGAATTTCGCCGCTGGAGGCAGCCCCGTATCGCGTCCGCCGAGCCTCGACCATATAGGGAAATTGTAACGGGAATTGGAATTCCTGGCCCCCGCTGATCGATGATGACGATGATGGCCGCTTTGGGGGCGAACGGATTTATACACGCGACGATGTGCGTTCCCGCTCGCCGAAAAACCCGCTCGCTGTCGCGGTGTTTTCTGCTCCCGAAGTCCCGCCGAGGGATGATTTATCCCATTCGATAAATTCCCCGTGTCTTGCTCGTTACCCCGCAGCTTTGTTATTTAAACGAGCACTCGGTGCCGCCGCCGCCGCCGCCGCCTTGAATTTATGAATGACGTGTCGCAGTGCCTCGAGAGACATTCGAGTGCTTTACCTACCGAAGTGAAGTTTTCAGAATCGCGGGATGAATTGTATGTGCCCGCTCCGCCTGGCCGCGCGCCGCGCCGCACCGTGCCGTATCCCGCAAACCCCGTTTCGCCTCTTTAACGAGATCGTCTCTTACCGTCGCTCTGCCATTTTGTTTTATTTTTCCCGGTGCGATGGCTTATTAAAAAAGTTCGGTCACGTCGTTTATAATCCAACGGGACGTCCGGCTCGGTTTCCACCGAGGTTAATTAACCGCCTCCGTTTTCGATCTTCGAATGCATTAGACGGTAAATGTTTTATACTTTTTCCTGTCTGTCTGCCTGCCTGCCTGCCGACCGGCCGGCCGACCAACGCAACGCAGCGAAGTTTGTAATCCCGTAAATAATTAAGAGCGCAAAGTGAGCCAGTTTCCGTGACTACGGCGGGTAACTCATGTAACACGCTGAAAATAAGGCGGTTTTTAGGAATGTTTTTCGTCGGAACTTTTCCATCGTATTTTCGACGAAGCTTTTAGAGTGTGTCGGTGCATATTTTAGTAGAAAAATGTGTTTTCGGAGGGAGGGGGAAAAAAACATACGAACCACCTATCGGATACCGCGTCACCTATCGCGCGAAACGAAAAAAAAAATTCAACGGTTTCGGTTTCTTAACGAACCCACGTGTAAAATTGAGGGAAAAGCAGGACGGACATGGTAGACGGAGAGAATCTATTTATCTACGTGCACGTCTCGAGACAAGGTGATCGATGAAATAGTTCCCGACTTATTCTGCATAATTTCAGGAAAGCGCGTGCGAGATATTCGCCGTGGAAATTCCAACGAAGTGAAGGTAAATAGTCATAACTCCTCCTCGTGGTTCGGTAATGATAATTTTGACATTTTTACGATTTGGATGTTCGTTTCCGTGGAAATTCGAGTACGTCGTTACGTTAAACGAACATGTTTTCTTTTTTAACTTCTCCACGAGAGAATTAACATTTCCACAAAATCTTCTTACGTTCACATCTTGAAATCGCATTGTCTACCTTTCTCGCCGTAAGTTTGTCGGTACGTTGCAATTTCGGGGAGCCTATTCTCCGGATCCAGCGTTGTTGGTTTATGCAAGAAAATCGAGCTTTTCAGACCGGCTACCGCGTGAGTCGCAGCCCTTAGCTGGTCAGCCTCTCTATATTTTCGGTGTCCGCAGCGTACGGAGTTCGCCTCATTTATTTATGCATTTCTGGTAAGTGAGTCGTGAATTTTTGAGGCCGCTGTATAGAGCGTACGTGGGTCAAGTTGCAACACGGCTATACAGACCGAAGGCGACCTTAAACCAGCGGCGTCCCGACGCCGGATCTAGGAGACACCCCGGCGTCCTTGACCTTGTCACTGTTGCGCTAGCGAAATGCTCACCTCGCCGCGACATTCAGCTCCGCAGTCTGCCAGCCTTTTCGATCATGCTCCGCCGACCTACCTCTCCTCACGCCCTTCTTCGCTCTCATACTTTACCTTCACCACGGCCGACCCGCCGTAATCGGTTCATGAACTTTTAATTAAGGGCCCGCGAAGCGGCGCGGCGTCGGTCTAGCCTAGATTTTTCCCTTTAATTTTGTTTCATGCTCGGCCGGTAAACGAACGCGCGATAATTGTTCTGTTTGCGCCCGCGGGATAGGTAACGTCGAAATAATTAAATGGTCGATGTCTTTCCACAGGGTTTTCCTTTGTCCGAGAAAATAAACACGTTTTCCCGCTGTTGTTTTTAACCGTTGCTCGAAACGTTGACAAAGGCGAGGAGGCGCCGCGGGAAAGTGGACGCTGTTGTCATTATTAAATGGACGATTCTGGTGGGACGGGCGTTTTTTTTTTATCTAGTTCGAAAGAAACAGGATATTTTTTGCCGCGCCTATTTTCTGCCCCGTGCCGCGAAACCGTGCCAATTATCATTGCGAATTCGACGTACGGTCACCTGTTGTGACGACTCGAAATTACTGGAAAATTAGCGCCCGCATGAAAAAGCATCCCGAATAAAAGCTTCACGGCATCAAGCCGACCGTATGACGCAATAATTCCTTTTTTACTATCAATCATTTTTATCGAGGTACGGAGACCGCTTTCAGTTTTTTTTTTGTTTCTTTTTAAATTGGATACCCAATATTTTTTTCCCGGGTATTGATGTAGTTTCAAAAACTACGGGAAAAAATAGGATTCGCCGTTACGGCCTTTCGAGTGAATAATCTCTGGAGATTTTTGTGAAATAACGTAAGTAATTTACCTGTTGTTTCAAGGCGTCGTGTGAAATAACTCTCCGTGCGTATGCAATGTGATCGAAGTAATTGTTGCTGTTTAAAAATATTCCCGACCTCCGCTCGCTGGTGTTGCTCGTCGATTAGTTTCGTAGATTCGCGACCGTAAAACTTTACAACAATCGATTAATCGTGCGTGAAAACTCGATGCACCACGGAAGCTTTCACCTTGGGATAAACTTTTCGTGACGATTTTACGTGCACCCAAGCTTGTTTATTTTTTAATTGAAAGTGCTCGCGTTGGCACGATTGGGCAACCAGTAACCAAAAATTGTTACTTATAACGCCGATTAGTAAAGATCGAGTATAAATAAGTGTATAAATAAGAGTATAAATAAGAGTAAACGATTCTTACGCGCAAATCCGTAAAACTCACGCGGCCCTCGACGAGTCGAAATGATTGAAAGTATATAGATAAACAGAAGCAAACAAGAACATTATCAAGAAAACTGAACTTTCTATATAAAGCAACGTGACCCCAGATTTTTTCAATAAGTGTTTATAATGGAGACGTCAGATTTTCTGTTATCGCTAGACTGCGGTATGCAAATGAAAGCGTTCCGAATTAATTGCAAGAAACGGGAGTTAAAAGAGAGATATGTGTTCGTTTAACATTTTTCTAAATTCTTTTGTCTTCGGTTCTCTGTATTTTACTTGCCCATTTTGTAAGAATTGTTATCATATCTTATCACCTGTTGTGGTTAATTTAGTGGATAATTTGTAATTTCTATAAATACATATATCCGTAGTCTAGTTGAACTTAATTATAGCTTTTGATAATAATCGAGGACACTCCTAAACATTCTTTGGATGTCAAAACCGTGCTGTTCGCTTGCCGGTTCTATTTACCGCAGACCTAAACCTGTAATCCAGAAGTACCGACGGAGCCTCTATATTGTCGTAACTACCGATTGTGCACGAGCTATTCGCAATCCAGCAGCGTCCAAGCGAAATGACAAACAGCGAATGGTTCGCGGGCTGTTTACAATCTCTGGCGAAGACGTGCCATTATAGTGTCTCAAAGGCCGACGTTAAATGATGTGTACAGCACCGAGAACGGTTTACTTTCCACTTTTCTGTAGCAAAGCTTTAGAAATTAACAATTACTGATGCCTATTCGCCGTTCGTTCTCTCGAGTACCTGCTTTCGACCACATATTCGCTACGTGTCACTATCTGTTTTTTTAAAAATCGTCCATCAGTCTGTTCATTTGGTTCATTTCAAATCTAAATTTCCAATCAATTCCAATCTATTTATGCGGAGTCGAATAAAAATCAATATACTATAAAAATATATAATAAAAATTAATAATACTGCAATGATTAAATATCTCGCAATCGCCTCGAGAAACCACCTTCGAATTCTTCTCGGATCGGAGACATAGCGTTCGACGACTGAAACGAGTCGGGCTAAGCCGCCTGGGGCAATTACTCTAACTGCTAATATTAAAGGCTCCTACATGGCATTGGACATCCTACCGTGCCCCAGGGCGATCGTAGTCGCGCGAAATCTCGTCGATCAAACAATTACTCAGCCGTGGGACGAGATATTGTATTTTGTAATCGTAAATCCGATATTTAGTTAATCAATTACGCTCGGTAAACTCTTTATCGCGGTAATGTATTCGAGCCGGGTCGGGTCGGGCCGGATCGGCGGAGAGCCTTACGCCATTATCGTTCTCACTTTCAGCAATAAATTTCTTTCGCTCCGGGGACCGTAAACTCGATAGAAATGATTAAGTCCCGGAGCCCCGTTCATAATGGAGCGGCTCGGGCAAAGTGACAAACCAACGATAAACAAATTGATAAGCAACGCACGTCACAAAATTTAATTGCCGATGAGCACGACCGGCCGCGCGCCGGATACAGCGGGGAGGAAGGGAGACAGGTGGATAGAGACGAACCTGCATCGCAGCGGTTGATAACAACGGGTTGCGTAACCACGCTCGGATAGACGGCCATTCTCCGCGCCGATTTTACTCTGCACACGATGAAACAGATATTCCTCTGCCACCGCGATTGTTTAACCCTTCTGTTCATAATCGGGCAGCCGGCCGCACCCATTTCAGCTAGCGATTTTTCGTGATCCTGATAAAATACCCTCAAACCCGTTCGGATCCTCATTATTTCACTCATTTTCGTACGGATACATTTTTTATCTTCTAAACATTACAATTATTGCTTCACTCAGTCGCACAGCTAGGAATTGGTTTAAATTAGCCTATTCTTACAAAACTATCTCGTCTATACAAAAAAAACTGAATGCCTTTATAGAGCAACCAAGGAAGAATTATTTGTCAAACAAGGAATGCATATTTTTCTTCAAATTGCACTTTCATTGAAACCCGTTTCGAAACTTTTGGCGGGCAGTGTATATTCGATTTATTTTTTATTATTAACACTAAACCTACCGAGCATTAAAAGCGATGGAAATGTTCAGCTTATAAAAATGACAGGGCTCTATTTAATTAGATTTTTCGTAATTCTAAAATTTATCGAATCAATTTCCATGCAAGTAAACACCTATAAATATGCAGACAGAAGGTTAAAAAAATTTCTTGAAAAACGGCCTCGAAAGCCAGAGTATTATTTCGTCTAAAAAGAAAGCGATTCGATAATTGTTGGATTTTGTTTAAAATCGTCGTCGCGGGTCTCGTTCGACGTTGGAAGGGTTAACAAAAGCAGCGAGCGTTTAGATCGTGTCCAGCCAGCCACGCCGAGCGGAGTGGAGCGGAGCGTAGAGCGAGCTGGCGCACGCCTAGAAGCTTCAGATAAGAGCTTATTCCGGTTGCTTGCGCAGCGAATCTATTATCAGCGATCAGGCCAGATCGCATCTGGTTCCGACCACGGTTGACATGTTTTATTTACAACGTCGGGATGTAATCGGGAGACCCAATTTCTTCTTGCCCTTTCTTCGGTGGATCCCGAGGGCGGGAGCGAGACAGCCGACCGCTCTATTGATGACGGCAATTCCGACGCCGTTGAAGGAAACGGAAACCGTTTCGATTTCGAGGCCGTTCCTCGAGGCTCGTAAATAATTCTGCCTCCGCCACCGTGGCTGACGGAATGTAACGCGGCGATCGTGGAATGCTACCTGTTTCTTGCGCCGTTGTCGCGTAATTAATATTCTGACGGGCTTCCGGAATCGTACTTATGCTCGTCTCCGCGGCGTGCGACCGTCCACCCCCTAATTGACGATTTTTGCCTCGTGAAACGTAGCCCGAGAACATTTTTGACGTTGTCAGTTGGACGGCTTTTTAATACGTACGAAATTGTACGTGGTTTTAAAAATCTTTTATTCTCTTTTTATCAATGCGGTTCGAGTCTCAAGGAAGAGATTATTTTACAGCATTGTGGGGATATATTTTATAATATTGTGGACGCAGGACTTCAAGGGATCGTTTTTTAAAATATATGAAATTTACATATTTTGTACAGCACATACAAGTTTCACGAAAATCGAGAGAGATTAGATTTTCAAGTATCGAGTCATCGCTATTTATAGATTCAAGGTACATGCCAATCATTGCGAGACAGTTGCGCAAATAGGTAAAATAATCCCATTATATTTCCTTCGTTGAATAGGATGTCTCGAACGTTTATAACTGTTTTTGATTGTCGAAAAGAATTTTCCGAGTAGACTAGGTGGCGACGATGATTCTGTGGTTGTAAGGAAAAACGCTACATATCACAGTTTTAAAAAATTTGAGTTTGTGCATTAATTGAACTTTAGAGCGTAGGATTTAATAGGATACAACTCAACTGATGTTCTATACAAAGAATTGATGATCAAAACTTCAAACGGCAATATCTCGAAAATGAAATTATGCGATGTTTTTCCTAGCAACCACAGAATTGTCCGCCGGATCCTGTTTCGTTGATCGCGTGCTAAGTTCGTTAAACGGAGGTACATAGAAGTTCAGATTAAGGAACATAACTGAACAGATTTTAGGTAAATATTTGTGCAGTTGAGCTTAGAGGCCGGACAAAAGCGATTGTTTGGCTAAATCGCTTGACGTAGAACTCCGCGCCACGTGTGGCTTAGCGGACTAAGCTTGATGCACAAATGTGTGACATAGTGTGACCTGGATAGATATCATTTTGTACAGGATGATTCTAAATCAAGGCGCTGAAAGTTCATAGTCAGATTTTCTCGCGTAGTGTCCACAAAACACCAGGAAACAATTTTTATTTTATTATTAGATAGAGTAGCTTCCACGTTGATGTTAAATGTGGCCCCAATATTATGTTTCAAAATAAAATAAAACTATATTTACTGAATTAATTAAATTGATCGTACTTTTAGTTCAGGTAAACATAATTTCTGCATACGTGGATACATAACTTTTCGAATATAACGTTAAGTAACTTATCACTTGTTTAACACAACGTCAGAAGATATATTTTATTTGACGGTGTACCACGCGGTCAGGCCACTCTCTGGATATACAAATAAACGAACCGCCAGCGTGCGTGTTAAACATATTTAATATGCTCATTGTAATTACGTAATGACATACTCCAATGATGACAATTAATCGAGGTAATCGATACGCGCGACGGCCATTCAAGCTGGATAATCTAAATATTATTTAAGCGTGCGGTATCTATTCGGTTTGCGACAATTTGTTCCCCTTTGACGTGATAAATCTTTATTATAATCAATTAGTTGTCACGGGCATCGTTATAATCAATAACGATGTATGTAATAACCGATCGCTCCCGAAACTATTGTACACGAAATTCCATTCCGTGCCGGATACATTCGACCACGGATACATTGTCCAACAAATTATTTATCTCGATATTTATCTGCCCGATGTCGGTCATGATTACTACGTGGCAAAGTACGAGCCGGCGCGATGGATGATTCATGGTGAATTTGATAAAGGCTATTTTGGCAACAAGAAGTTCGCTGACCCGCGTTTATCAAAACGTTTTTTGCCGGCGCTGCGCGGCACGGTCGAGCAAAATCTACCGCGAACTTTCCGACAGCTTCGATTCGTCTTGCATAATGATACTCTTTCTTCGGTTTACGTCGATACGCCCGAGAGGATCGTCTATTTCGCGAGAAGGATACGCTCTTGTCACCGAACAAAATGTTCGCGATTTAACGAGAGAGAGAAAGAGAGAGCAAAGAATCGCCGGGAATCAATTTCACGGGAACCGTTTCCGAGGGATTAATAGCAATTACCGACAGATTTCCAACGGGACGAGACCAGCACGGGATATGTGCACTACTGTGCGAAAAAAAGCACCCAGTATAATTATAAGACATAATGACAAACAATACCTCTATGCAGAAATTGTATTGTACAATTGAAGTATTAGATAATCCGCGATAACGCATATTCCCAGAACTACTCAATTAAACAGCGGAATTATGTTCTTATTTGATTTTTCACGCTTTTCTATTAATCAGTTAACTGTAGCGACCTCTTCTCAGAGCGCGCGCCTAATGTGTCGCGAGTATACTCGTCAAACGCAGAGTAAGTGTCGCTGTTAAAATATTGGAAATATTTTATTACTAATATTTGCTAAATGTAACTAAATTTGACGCCTGACGAGTATACTCGTCATGACACAAAATGCTGCCATTTCTCCATGACGAGTATACTCGTCAAACACAGCTAACTGGTTACATATGGCCGAGTGCTCCTTTCTTTTGCACAGCAGTGTAGTGCTCGAAAATTCAAGCGACTCGACCAACACTCGAACGAGCACTAAGTTTCTGAATACACTATTGTTTAAGACAATTGTGCGCCATTGGCCAAGCGGTCGACATTCGTTGCGTTCGGTCTACTCGGTACATATTCCGAAGCGTGAAATCGGATGAAAGTACGCATTAGAGCGTGGTTTATTAATGCGAAGCTCGCGCACGATATTGCGCTTGGACAGCCGGCGAAAGAATTCGAGGAACGGCGCTGGTTGACGATGCAAAGAATTCCGGTGTCACCGTTTCCTGCAGGCGTCACACTTCGTGCTCAATCGCAGGGCATTCCTGCGTTACGCGGACGACAAAGTGTAGGAAAAATTCTGCGAACAGAGAGAGAGAGAGAGAGAGAGAGAGAGAGAGAGAAAATCGTTCTTACATCGCGTTGTTGCACACGGTTTTTCTAGAAAACATTTGCAACGCGACGGCCTGTTTACCGAGCAATATTTATTGAGAAATAGCCGTGATACGCGAGGATCCGTTGCAGCAGAGACAGTTGCCGCGGCGAATATAAACTAATCAATATTTCGACGCGAGCATCGCCGGGAAAGATCTCTCGAAACATGGTGGACGAAGACGCGACACATAATAACGATAATAGTAACAACAACAATAATCGTAATCGTCGCAATTGCGGAGCGACTTTATCACGCAGTATTCTACCATACGGCGAATGTAAACTCGGCTAGGTGGGCGAGAGAGATATATTGCACGGGAACACTTTATTAATTGTGTAAACGTTTAACGCCGTTCATTAAGCATGTTTAATGTGGACTTTGTTAAAAAACCGAGCTAAACGTGCTTCAATATTTATTAACGTTCGTGCAGGCTTCTTCAGAATAATTTATATCCTCTTTGTAGGTATTCAGATGAGGATGATATTTAAGATATCGGTAGAAATATAAATTTCGTAGTAAAGATGTTTTCTGTTTGTGAATTTATGTAAATATTAATTTTATATTTATTTTTGTTATTCTATTGTATAGCACTGGCAGAAGTAAGAAAGAATATATTTAATTTTCTATAAATTTTATGTCGCATCAATATCTCAATTAGAATATTATATTTAAGTCCACTACCATGTGTTGACAAGTGAATTGGACATATTGGAGATAGCCGAGGGAATTCACGTTACGATCCAATAAATAATTAACTTTCTAAAAAGAAAGTTCGGTAAAAATGAGACAGTAATAACCTGTTCACCTAATGGATAATAAAAAATACACATCGACACCGTCGTGAAAAAGTTAATAATAAGATTCGCGCGTTTTCCGCGTTATTGCTGTCAAAGGTTCAAAATCATTTATATTTTTTATTGCCCGTTGTATAGCTGCATTAGTGGCGACGAGGCTTCGTTACAAAAACCGCAACAGAGGATTACACTTGCATGACCGAATATGATATTTCAAAGAGAGCGTAGCGCGCATAAAAGAACAGCAACCTCTTCAGCGAAGAGTCAACACCGAGAGTACATCTCGACACCGCGAGCAAGGAGCGAGAACTACTCGACATGCTTTTATTTTCCATATTATTTCAGCATCCCTTTTACGAGTACGACTACTACCGGTGTGGTAATGCCGTGTAGGCATCGACGTGCAATTTTCTTAGGACGCCGTGGAACACTGTCCCGGAGCCCGGAGGATTTTTCAACGGCGGCGGCGCGGCGGTCTCGGATGACGAAGTGGATCGCGTCTGACTCACATCCTCGTTATCATACGGAGACAAATCGTAGCAGGACGATAAAAGTAACGGGGGTGGGTGGTGGGGGAGGGAGGGGGAGGGGGTTAGGGGAGCTGTTGGCTGATATCGATTTTCCGTTACGCCACGTACCACAGCCTTGACTGGTTCCCGGAGTATTTTTCGCGATCTCGCGCGTCGTCTCGTCGGGTTTCGAGTTCCCTCTCGCGTTTTCCTCTCTCGCGGAAGGTCGTCGATAAATTTTCGCGGGCGACCATAATTCGCAACTTTCCCCCTGGGGGCCCGTCGCGCCGCGCCGCTGCCATCGAGTGCTACTCGAGAGTTGACGCGCGATACCGCGTTTCAAGGTGGCTGGGTTCGACAGCGGCGAAAGAAAACAGACTACCCCCGGGGCCGGACCGAGAGTAGGTGGCTGCTAGGTGTGCCTGGCCTCGTTTCGAAACTGCTGGATTTACAACATTAATATTCCTGATGGACAAGCACCGGTTAATGGCACTTTAATGACCGAGCACTCTATTGAATCAGGCTCGTTGACCATGCGTACCGTGACGCGTCCAAAATCAAGATTTACCCTCGTGACGCTGATCAATGACCGGCCACCGAGAACGATACACGAGACTTCTCCCCCCCACTTGGCCGTTCCGTGTGCTCGGCGACCGTGGATCCTTAGGATTCCTCAGTGTCATGCGAATCCGCCTGTGTCTCGGGTAGCATGCTACAGCTCTCCTACCTCTCCATCCCCGAAATTTCCGATCGTGCTTCGGAATTTCTTCGGGATGCCGACGGTTCAAAGGTTCCACGGTAAATATTAGGCTATCGGAGACCGATTCATTTACCATAGAAATGATCGGGCCAGACGGAGGATTGGCCAACGTTAGACACACCGCCGGTGTTTATGCTAAATAGTTTTATAATCGGGGAGAAATTCTCGGATCAAATGGAATTTTAGTTCCCGCAGGTTTCGGTCGATTGGAAGCTAGATGAAAATTCACGAGATTCAGGTATCTATTTTAATCGGTTTTTCTTTTTATTGTATACGAAGATTTGCAATTTAATTATTCCCAGTGTATTGTAACGCAAGCGAGCATGAAGGTAAACATGGAACTAGATTGTTAAGTATTGTATAAATAAAGATTTGCAATTTAATTGTTGTAATCGTAATAGAGAAGCATGTAAGAATAAAGGAAAATATAGCAGTGGACTGTATGCAATTATATTTACTTTTGGATAATCGAGTTTAGAATATTTTCAGTTTAAAATTCTCAGTGAAGGTAAATTAAGGCGAATCGTTATCTTATTAGTATTGTGAAAATTAAAACACATATTTCTTGCAAAACAGTGTAAATTATTAGTACAATAAATATTTCCAGTACTGTACGTCATCTGCGAGGTAATCAGCGAAACGATTAGATGATCACATGCACTGCACTTGATAAGGATTCTATTATGAACGATGCTGCTACAAAGAAGAAACAGAGTGTATACGAATAAATGAATCTGGATGTAAAAGTAACTCGAAAATATGAAATAACATTTCGTTGTCCGAGGCTTTCTTTCCGGGAAAATCGAATTTGAAGAATCCTCAAGTGGAGTAGGTATCGGCTGATGCGTCTGATCATGACCTGCTGGATCTACTTCTCGTGCTGCACGAGAACCTGTCGACTTTCCAAAGCTGATTTTCTTGGAAACGAAGTCTCGTTGAAACAATTTTGCTACTATATTCTCGGCTTATTATTATATTTAATAATATCAACCGATGCGTCTGATCAGAATCTGTCGCATCTACTAGCCGTGATGCAAGAGGACCAGACGAATTTCCAAAGCTGTGTTCCCGTTGGAACAAATATTTTACATTGTCGACTTACTGTTCTATTTAATAATCTAGCATTTACGAGTTTATAAAACCGAAGAAGATTTCGCGCGTTACAGGGATATTGAAATTATTTGTCGAATCGTTCGGTTCACCCGGTGCACCGGCGAACTTTCGTCGCGAATAACGCTGTAAAAAGTAACCGGGATTCCTCCGAACGTAGGTCCTGGGGGTGAGACCGTGGATGCTAAAGAGTTCGGGGGTGCGTTAACGGTGCGCGGGTCTAAGCACAACTCACGATTTCACCGCGAATAATATAAAAGTAAAGTTCAATTTCGCGCGAAAGTTATTCCGGTGGGAGTGGCGGGAGGGGGGGAGGTGAAATCGTCGAGGTCCGTGTGGGCGACGGCCGGATATCGGGGGTGCGTTCTATGCGGAACGCGTCGCTCGCGGAAACGTTCGCGTTAGCCTTATATAATCAGAAAATAAGAGAGGCATCGCGGAGATGAAAACGGGCGGAGGGAGCGGAAAGAGCGAGCGAGAGAGACAGAGACCGAGAGAGAGAGAGAGAGAGAGAGAGAGAGAGAGAAAGAGAGAGAGAGAGAGAGTCGGTTGGTTCGCCGGCTCGCGAACTTCCCTTATTAAATTGATTGCCGCTCGCTACGGAATAAAATTAGCCGGGGGTATCATGATTAAAGTTGCCTGGGTAAATCAACGAACGGAGGCCCGGGCTAGAACCCCGCGAGTAGCAGAAGAGAAGTAGGAGTAGGAGGAGGAGGAGGAAGAGGGTGACTCCTCGCGAGAGTCCAAGGCAGCCGAGGGACCTCTCAGCTACTGCTCGGTGTATCGAAGTCGCGGCGCGATTGTTTCGCCGTGCAGAGAGCGATGCAAATATAGGAAGAAGCGTTCGGATGCATCGATGTCGTCTGTAATTTACGTGCAACGCGAAAACTTCTACAGCCCGCCGCGCCGCGCCGCGCCTCCACCGCCCTTTCTGTTCCCTCTTCTCTCGCTCTTCCTGCCTCTCTCGCTTCCACGCGTCCCGTTTCCCCCTTGTGTGTTTCTTGTTCTCCGCATTTGCTCCCCTTTGCGTTCAGCCCCGACCGTTGCAGGGCTCCGCGGGGAGAGACCGGGAAAAACGAAAGCCAACAGAGTGTATCCGCAGGGAGAAAGTCGGAGGGATGAAAAGAGAGAGAGAAAAGCCGATATATGGAAGCAAACGAGCGCGGGGGAGGGGCGGGGGTGGCGGTTGGCGAGAAGGGTCGCAGAAAATGGCGCGATGACGTGTCTATATTAAGATCTTGAAAATGTGATTGCTTAAGCAGAGCCGAGGCTTTGGCCGCGTATCGGTGACACGGTTCCCCGCGAAAACGTTTTAATGGCGTCCTTTTCGATTCCGTGATCGTTTGCCCGGCAGAGATGTCTCCTTTAATGAAATGAGACCCGCGATGAAAAGGGCGCACGCCAACCGTGAATACGCACGCTGCTCGCAGCCCGGCCTCTTAGCCGGTTGTTTGCCCAAGAATATTCGCGGTAATTGCGTCCTGGAAATGATGCGGGAGTTATTTTCGTTTAGTTGATAAGCGCGTTTCCGAAACGACATTTCCAACGGCCGCGGCTGCCGAGCTGCTGCACCGCTGGGGCCCGGCCCCGGTAATTACTGTTAACGTTCGCCCTTATTGTTCCGCCGGCGATTTACGCCCCCGGCAAAACACACAGAACCGTCCGCCCGACGGTATTCAACGCCGTCCGACCACCACCCCCGCGCTATCACTTATTTTTTTCCACTGTTGCGTCGCGTCGCGTCGCGTCGCGTCGGGGGCAACGTATTTACGGATTAACGCGACGAGAATCCACCATCTAGCCGACAGAAGAAAACACGCTGATTCGGCCGAGGATTAATTGGTTTTGTGCACGTTGGTTAATTGAACGCGCAGCGGCAGGTTTCCTGGCGAAAATCGAAGAAAATTTCTTTTCGTTATTCTCTGAATATTTGTACGCATTGAATTTCATTTAGGAATGATTGAATCGCGAGTTTTCGATGATTTCAGTTTTATTTTTATTCGATGGTCGAAATTTACCGCTACGCGGCAACAATTATTTATCGGAACGTTATTTTCGATTCTACCTTTGTAATAATCATCGCCGCCAACATTATTTTTGCTTTCATCCCGGTGGTTAATTATCATCCTGTGAAACGAATTGCGTCGAATCCATATGTCTGTAACAAAAATTGTGGCGAAACCAGAGGCTGCCCGAAGCTGATTAACACTTTTCGTTCAGGCGCGATCGTTTTTGTTGCGTAAGACTCTTTCCGTTTTGTGCGTATGGAATTGAAGGCTTTTGTGTGTACTGCGCCTGCAGTTTTAACATGGTCATTTTTAATAGCGCCTCGGACTCGCACTTCAATTAATACGCTATTCAGAAAAGTGATTTAGAACATCCACTCATTTAATTTTTAACATTAAATCTGTGCAGGTCGATTTCCATTCGAAAGCTCTGTTAGTAAATTTTACTTGACGGACTAAAATTCGAAAATCCGATATTGCTATTAGAAAAATTTATTAAGTACAAACACTTATTTATTCTTGTAACGCTAAATCTTTGCTGGCAGGTCGGTTTCCATTCGAAAGCTGTTAGTATATTTTATTAGATCGTGCTCGATATAAAATCTTACTTGGCGGACTAAAATTCGAAAATTTGATATCGCCATTAGAAGAATTGATTAAGAACTTATTTATTCTTATCGCGTTAAATCTCTGCCTGCATTTCCATTTAAAAGCTGTCGGTACAAGCTTAACTTCTCAGTCCGCACGGCGAAAGAGGAGTATAATTAAAAACGAAAGTCCGCTGTCGAGTCTGAATGGTGGAGCCGGCGAGGGTTAAATGACGCGAAGGAGGGCGCGGAGCGTTCGTGGTAAAAAATTAATGTCCCATAAAATTTTGAGAACGCCGGGGAAACACGTTGGTTTCCGCGTCGCGCGTCCCAGCCGCGCCCTCGTGTATTCGATTTAAGTCTGAATCGCAGCGACACGGATTAATATTCTGTTCGTCAAGTCGGGGACGGTTGTTCGTTGGAACCCGGCTCGTTTCGGGGAATGAAAAAAACACCAATTCGGAAGCGAATAGCGCGACCCTTTTCCGTATATTTTTTTTTTTATTTTTCCACGGCGAATACAACCTTTTGAAATACTGCGGGTGGCAACTTTTTGCCGGCGGCTGTTCACGTGTATCATGCTTTGTTTACGGGTTTGCGGCGGCTGTTGGTCTGTTAGATATTTTACGGGGAATATTTATAATCGTTGACAGTGCATGTGATACGCCATTTTATTCCAGTTTATTTTTATTTCGCTGGCTCGTTTCGGATAAAACAACCGCTGCTTAAGACCACTGCTATTCGCCGACAAGTGAGAACGCATCCGTGCGATCCGCCGAAGCGTGGCGACGACGACGCGGACCTTTTGCATGCTGCCAAGGTATTCGCCACAGTGTAGCGAGACTACTGTCATTACCATCCTGAACCGGGCTGCCTAAACTTGTTAAGCGGATAAATTCCAGCGAGTGAAGTCTATTCCCGTAGTGTGTACACGTTGTTGTCATAAAATTTCAACTTGTACCGAACGGTACACGAGTACGCGCACAGCACAGTTGATACAATTTGTTAGTTTTCCGAAAGAAAAATTCCGAGGATTTTCCGTCGCTCCGCCTCGAGTCCACAAAAATTGACAAAAGGTCCCACCCGATCCTCGATACCGCAAAGGGACAGAAATTTGCATAGCGTTAACATATTTCCTGACAGCGAGAGAGGGAAAACCCTCGAAATTGGCAAGCACGCAACTCGATCCCCGCTCAAAATTCAACAAGTCCCGTGCACGCGCGCAACCGTCTACGGTGCGACACGTCTTTTTCAATATTTCTTTAATGTATCGCCTGCACACGCCGACTCGTGTTTTCCGCGTTCCTCCGGAGCCTCCTTTATTCCGACCCAGTTCTCCGCATGCATCGCACTGCGAAAGTGAACTATTTAAGCAATTCCGTTTCAGGGGTCTCGCTCTGACGTCTATTCGCACGTAATGTTTCAAATTAAGCATTAAGTAACCTCGTTATTACTCAGACATTCTATTGTCTATTCTAATTAGTCCCGAACGTTGCACGGGTTAAATGGGATTTGTTTCCCTAAACGATACAAACAATTAGCTCGAGGTCTCGAGCCTGCAAAGTTCAGACACTCCGAGTAGCGCTGTCTGTTTCGGGATCGTTTGATTTATAGATTGCGGGAACGGTGCTCATCTCCGAAAGTCGTGCGATTTTTCGAACATTCTTCGACGTTATTATTGCGTTCTGCAAAACTTTCAAGTCCACATTATACAATGATCGACTGTTCGGAGACGGTGTCTCGTCGTATCGAGTTACGCTTGCTGCTCGTCAAATGGTAAATTCATTAGAATATCCGCGGAGCAGAAGAATTCTGCCGATGCGAGAAGTATCTAAAGTGACTTGAACTCGGAAAGATCAATCCGAACCGGAGCGCCCGGTCTCCGAAGTTAAGGAACTAAAATATTATTTCAACGCCGCGGACGCGCGGGGCGGAGGGGAACGAAGTGGTTTTTTATTTTCACGAAAGTTCGTTTCGAGCTCGCGAGACCTTTCCGAAGGGAATCGCACGCTTCTTCCCGTGACCGGTTTATTGCGTTCGCGGGCAACCTGACGCGCGAACAAGCCACTTTTCGCAACAGAAACGCAACCGTCTAAAATATTTCCCGGAGTTCGTTTTCCGCGCCTTTGACTCGTTCCCACCTCGTTATCGTTATCAGGCTAGCTCTCGTCGCTGTCGTCGTCGCCGCGGCTGCGTCTTCGCGTCTTCGTTCTGATCAAAGAAACGGGGCGTAGAATGCGAGAGGTCGTGTTACATCGAGTATTAAGGAAAACAAGTCCCGCGAAAGGGAGTCCTTTGAACCTAGGAAATGAGAACGGCCCACTCGGTCGTGATAAACGGCGCCGTTCACGCTTTGATTAATGGGACGCCTCGTGATCAAAGCGTGATCGACAATAATGAAGAGGGAGAAATCGGAAAGAAAAACGAGCCGCGGTGAGAGAGAGAGGACGACGAGCATCGTAACCGTTTCGGACGTCGGACGTCGCGCGTCGCTTCCAAGAAAATCCGCTCCTACAGGATCTCGATGCGTTCGGACACCCTGCCGCCGCGCCGCCGCCGTCGCCGCAACGCGCGCGCACGCCAGGAATTAATTAATTACACGCGACGCGAGCGGTAATTAGTTAAGTAAGCTCCTTCGAGTCGCCACGCTTCACTTGCTGTTTCGTTTTCCACGTTGCACACGTTTTCCGTAATCCCGGGGCTTGATCTAATGGACAGGTAACTTCTCTTTTTACACACATCTTTTGTCCCGTCCAGTCACATTCGCAAGTTGCTGCACGAGTTCGTAACGTGTCGCAAAGTTACGTTATTTCAGTCAGATACTGCTGCGACTTGTCGATCGGATTGCAAGAAGCAATGGAGTACGTAGTTTTTCCTTCCGGAAACGAAGGTGACCTTCGATTCTTTTAATGGAATATATAGAGAATATACATAATACATAAACATATACATAATATTTTCCTATACCTTTAAGATCATACAAGGTCAGAAATGGATGATACAGATTGTATTGAAACCGTTTATAACGTTTCGTCCATTCACTCGAGAATAGGATTTGATAGTTGGTGTAATGTAACTATCTAATGTACTATCTAACAAACTATTCTGAAGATTTGTTTCTAACCAGTTCGCAAGAACGAACGATCGATCAGAAAGCAAAGAATTCCTTCTTCCAGCCGATTTATGTAGCTTCCACTTTCGAGGCTAACCGAGCCGGTCGTCTAATTAATTCCAAGGGGGCAAGGTACTCGGGAATCATCAGTATCATGCGCGTCTTATTTCCCATCGGGATTGATCGCGTTGGTCAATGTTTCCCGACCAAACAGTCATCAAAAGATCGGGAGCACGGCGCGGCGGAGCCACGGCCTCGACCAAAGGAGTAGAGCTCGGCGTAAAAGGGAGGAAGCGAAAAAAGGACAATTGCTATCGCGGAGGGAATGCAAGCAATCAGAGGATTTGAAAACGCATAAACACAGTCGAAGGTGAGAGGGCGCATCAGCTCCAGCGAAGTCATTAAGCGAGTGAACCCGAGGAGGCGGCCGTGAGTTCGGCACTAGCGGGAACGCTCGAAGGTTTCGGGAGCCTAATGAATAAATACAAATCCATTTCAGCTAAATAGTACGAGAGAGAGGGAGAGAGAGAGAGAGCGAGAGAGCGTCCATCTGTCCGCGCGCTAGCGCGACGTCTCCGGATTAGCTCGGCGTAGCAGCTTAAACAATCGCATTTTCGAGGCCTCAAACGAAGGCCGGCAAAGTCCCTCGTTATTTTCCTCTCCCTCCCCGCCCCGTAGCGCCGCCCCGGTTCAGTCGACAGCGGCGAGACAGGGTGCACAGACAGGGGATCGGGACTGTGGGCAGCGAGGAGGGGACGAACTTCGCCGTAGGAAGAGTTAAGCACGAAAGCGCGTCCTATCCCCGGGATTTTGTAATTGAATTAATACCGGTGACAGCCGTCCCACTTCAGAAGCGAAAAGGGACCGACGGGATGAGAGCTGAAAAAAAATGTCAGTCGACTTTCTTCGGACTCGAACGACGGGACGTTCGAGTGGCCAATTCTATCCTCGATGGAGCTCCCGTTTCGCCTTGAAGCGCTTTCTTCTTCGTTCGTCGTCCTCCTCCGCGTCGTCGTCGTCTGCATCTAACGCCGCTTAGCTTTTTCCGCTAAAGAAGTGCACGGTAACAGATAAAACCGGATAATGGAAAAACTAGCGGGTGAACGAGGACGGCGGGGGCGGGGAACTGGTTGGGGAAAAAAACCGGGTGAAACGGCAGAAGAAGATGGAAGGGATAAGAGCAGGTAGTCGTGGAAGTTTTGCATCGGAGCTGGCCGGGGTTGGCTTCCACGGAAAACGCGCCGCTCCAGAGGGAGAGAGAGAGAGAGAGAGACCCCAGCCACTGAAAGTTTTTCCTTAATCAAAGAAACGACGAATCCGTATCGGAAGGGGTGTACTTCGTACGGAAATGGTAATAATTATTTTTTTCCACCGCTGAACAACTGGTTCCGCGCTGCCTAAGCTCACAAAGGAGGCCCCGTAACCCGGCGTGCTTCCTTTTTCTTCCGGCCGCGAATGAAAAATCTCGGCCCGACCCGGACCGGCCCGGCCCGTCCTGACCCGACCGAGGCCGAGGCCGATTTAAGGTAATTAAACTGCCATGCCGGCCGCGGCGGCCGGCCTCTTTCAACTATCGTCGTCTAATCTACTTTAAAAACAAGCAGAGTGCGCAACGCGTTTGTAATCCCTCCGTTCCCCGCCACCGCTAGCCGGCGCGGCGGCGTTTCGTTAATTAAGTTCGTTCTTTCAGCAGCGGCCTCGCGTGACGAAGTGCTCTGATTGTCTTTATTTCTGCGCGTCTCAACGGAGAGATCCACCGATCGGGGCCGCTCGTAAATAGACCCCTGCCTCGCGACGATGAAAACGGCCCCCGAGGACAGACGATCTGGTTTGGAATATCGACTGCCGTCTGGTTTTTTCGAATTTATATTATTGCGCAGTTGCATGCGGACCAGAGTTATCCGAGCACCGGCGTTACAGGCAGGGAGAGGCGTGGAGACACATTTGGAACGATTATTTAGTTGGAATGGATTATAACATGATGAATAACATTTTTCTTTTTTAGATAGACATCTTTGAGCGACTTAAAAGTGGTCGGTTTTTAGAATGAAATTGTTTTTTCGCATGATTTTTCACCCTTTTAAGGGAATTTCTGTGGTTAATCTAAGTTATTCAAGGTCATTCGTGGTTTCGGATAAGAATTTCTCAAATATTTTTTCAAGCTTTAGAAACGTTGGAATTATTTAATTAAACGGTATATTATGTGCTTTTTTAAATAACATTTTGGAAAACCTTAAAGTGCAAAAATTACATGAAACGCGAGAGTTCTCAGTGTGCTCGATAGTCTCAAATAACAGGCTGCCACGGTACGGCTGGCATATAGTCGTCTACATTAAGAGCTCGAGTAACGTGTAAAAATTACCGTTGTGCTCCAACACTAGATCACGGTTCCTGACACATCACGAGCCGGTAATACAAAAACCGGCGAAAATGAAAATTCCGTATTTTTAATGAAGCGCGCACCGCGCCCCGAAAGCTACTAAACTAATTACGGGGTAGTTCTACGCGCAGCATCGGGTAATTACGTCGGAAAATTCATCGGGCATGGCGTTTTAATGAAGTGCGAGATCGCGGATGCGTTATTAGAAAAACAATAGAGTCCACGCGGGTACGGTAAATAAAATCCCGTTTAATTTCGTTCCCTATAAGTCGGCGCGGAAAGTTTCGCGTCTGCGTAAATACCCCGTTGCTAATTACCTCTCGACCGACGACGTCGCGTCGTGAGAAGCAGCTGACGTCTGGTCGCGTCGCACCGAGCCGAGCCGGGACGAAGATCGCGCGGCGTTCAATTTCTCTGTGCTCCGATTACCGATCTGCGACGACTATACGCTACGTCTTAACCGGAAGTTTTTCCTGGCTGCCGTTCGTCCGGTTAAAAACGGAATCGCCGGGGGTCGGTTTCGAAACCGGCGCGGTCCTATTACCGACGATATTCTTCCCGCTGCGGCGGCAGATTTTGCTGTATATGCCGAAAGGGCTGCGTCAGGGTTTCCGGCTGCCTCTGGCACGACAATGACGCCGCACGACAAAACTCCGCGGTTCTCCCCTGTGCGAAACGGAGAAGCTCGCTCCGACCGAACGACGAGTTCTCACGGTGTTCTCGTTCCCCGATTGGTCCCGGTTGCAGAAAGTCTGTTACGGTTCGAACACACCGTATCCATCCTCCGTTCTGCCACAAAGTCGCTGGCATTCTATCCGGTGGAATCAAAATGGCGGCCTCCATTAAGCTTCTCGTGCTTTCACGGCGGCTCGCAGGGCTCGAGACAATGCTAAGGAGCGAATCCAAGAAGATGAAATCCAAAGAAATTTTTATCGTAAGACATTAGCGATACAATGTAGCTTGTTATACTGGCCGCAATTTTTATTAAATATACGAGTGCATTGTTAAAACTGACGCGAAAACTTGACCGAATTAAATTTGTGTCTTCTTAACCAGCAGGAGACAATACTAAAGTATGAAATCCAAAGAAATTTTTATCGTAATACAATGTAGTTTGCAAAACTGACAGCAATTTTCATTAAATATACGAGTTCATCGTTAAAGCTGAAGCAAGAAACTAACTGAATTAAATTCGCGTGATCTCAACCCTGCCGATGGAACCAAGATGGCGGGTCCCCTCTATAGAATCGCGCAACCGGCCCTCCATTTTTCAGAGTCCCGTGATACGTTTTCAGTTTCCAGCAGACTGCGCCGCTTCCGGAGCACGGGGTTCCGCGAGGAACCGGACACCGTGAGAGCTTGTTCCGGAATTATAGAGCTCCCCCTTTTGTCGGCGTATCGAGCGATATTTTCCAGCTGGGTACGGCTTTGTCCGGCACCGCCACAGGTGCGACGGTCTCGCCGGAGGTGTCGTAACTCGCGAGCATTGAACTCGCTCGCGGCCCGTCCTTTTATTTCGGCACGTGGACCCGCTATTGTTTAGCGTTTCTATCCCCGCGGACGCCTTGAAATATTAAAAAGAATGCGACGGGACTTCCGCGAGAAGCCCGCGAACTTTGACAAAGCTGTATCGATAGAAAACTTGTACCGCGCGAGCGCTCCCCAATACCGCTCTGCCGGTGAACGCGCGGCCGCGGCCGTTCCGTGCGCGGAAAAGTTTCGCTACGAAGGTATTTCCAATATTTTCAGGAAAGTATGTTATGCTTTGTATTATAGGAGCGCGACGACAACGCCGGGCCCTCCTCCTCCACCTCCCCCACCACCACCACCACCACCATCGCCAACACACACGGTTCGAGTGTTCTTTGATACGTATACGTGTAGTCGCGCGCGCGCCAGGGTGAGACCTGGAAATCTAGTCGGAGGACGTTCGTCACGCTGTAATTGTCATACGTCCAAGAAACAGCGATGAAATATCCGACGTGGGATTGCCAGGCTTGCAAAAAATATTACGAGCAAGCTCATTTCCCGTGCGAAACGAACTTTAACGGCCGCCACCGTCGAGCGGCGACCTCTTGCCGTTGAACCTTCTACCGGCGACCGTTCTGTCAACCTCTCTATAGGTTCTTGCCAGCCACGGCTAAATGCCATCGGGAGTCGCCGACGCGCCGTCTTTTCGCGGGATTAACCAACCAATGAATACTGTCTTTGAGTCCTCCGCACGTCTGGGGAGCGTCTTTCGCTTTGATACCATCCGCCAAGAACCGCGAGATCGTTCCGACGCGTGGGAACCCATCGGATTGCAGTCACGACGTTACTAGTCTCTGAATATTATGCTTGCGCAGTTCAAATAGCAAATTAACTAGACTATCTTCGAGTAAGCTGCGAGACCGTGACGTCACCTATGCGACGACGGTGGTAACGAACGTTTTATAAACGCGACGCAACGACGACGACGACGAAATGAAAGTAGTTAGTTAGATCGTTCCCGACCCGGCCTCTCGGAGAGATTGTAAAATTGTTCCACCAGCGGGATCACGTTTACGGGCACCGTAACGCTTCCGTAGCACGAACGAGCGTCCGTTCGGCCGATTTCTGGGAGGCGTTCGTTAGTTGAATAAAAAAGAGACAAGCGATAAAATTTCTTTCTCCCCGGCAGTAACGTTCTCGCGACGACGCGACGCGTATCGTCGCTTGCTCGCTCGCTCGCGCGGGTGCGTAGTCGCAGGAACCAAGCGGCAGGAAAGTTTTACAAAGGCATAAAACGAAGGCGCTTGTTCCCCATACGAAAGGAACTGTGACGTTTATAGCGGAACCCCCTTCCCACCGCCCCATCCGGTACCCGTTCGGAGTTCATAATATCCCGGTGCGCGTTAGGTGCGTTCAATATTCACAAGGAGCCGCGTTAGGATTCGCTATGATGGGGTGTGCAAGCCGCGCCGAAGATCTGTCAACAAAACTCATTTCTCGCGCAAAATGAACTCTGACGTTTATGGTGGAACGCACGGATAAGAGAGAGAGAGAGAGAGGAGAGGAGAGTGAGTCAGTGTGTGAGTGTGCGTGCGAGAGAGAGTTTTGCCAGGTTCGGTGTTGTCGCTGCTGGCTTCCACCGGTGTCTCGGGGAATTTTCTGCGCTCCCGAGGAACTGCGGTGGGATTTCTGTGACGTCTGCGAGGCCGCGTTAAGGAGACAACAACAAAACTCGTTTCGCAACGCGAAACGAAACCACTGACGCGTTGATGGCGGGACGTGGAACGAGAGAGCGCCGCCGTGCTGTGCCGCGCCGCGCCGCGCCGCACAGGCACCCGATGAGATTCCATGGAATTGCAACGGATACGTGCAATTGCGTTTGTTTATCGTTGTTCCTCGGGCAAAGAGACGCCCGAGACCGTCTTCGATCGGGACCCGACGCGTTAGTAACCCCCTTCGGCCGACGTCGAACGACCTCTCAAACATATTGGACCCGGAAAAAATACATTCAACCCCGCGGGCGTCTGTACGGGTCACAATGGCGGCCGAGCATGTCCTCCGGAGACAATTTTTGGGCGACACCGCACCGGCCCCGTCCAAACATCGATTTTCCCTCTGCGTACGTTCGATGATGCAGCCACCATTTCGATTAAGAATGTAATTAAAAACTTGTTGAAAATCTCTGGTTTGTATGCCGGTTAAAATTTTAACAGAATCGAACAATTTATCATTGAGATATCGTGGAATAATTTCGATAATAATAATACCCTCTCTCTCTCTCTCTCTCTCTGCCAGGAGTAGTCACGTGACATTGTGACGCACGCACGACAGAGACGAGCCGCGTCACATGACCGGGTCAGAACGGTGGAGTGAGGGTACAAGTATGAATCTGGCGATTCTGATTTCCAGACGGATAATACGAAGATCTACTTACTCTAATTAAAATTTGCACAACGAATAGAACGCCGGAAACATCCTACCCCACCTACGGTCCCAGAATCGGCACAAAGTAAGATTGCCTGGCCAGTCCCAAGCGGGCTAGCCGCGAGGAGGTAACGCAATTTCGTTGGATTCCGGCACTTATAGAATATCCCGACCGAATTTTCGTAATTTCTAAGATTTCAATTACGATACACCGCCCTCCCTCCCACGCCTCCCGCAGCAGATCAGCCGGAAGTCCGAGAAAGCACCGCGAGGGCACGGTTACCGCGGCAATTATCATTTCACAAAAGCCCCGGCAGAACACCGATGGGAACGGAAGAAGTCCTGACGTGGCCTCGCGGAATTTGTAGAAAATTTTCTGCGAAATAGACCAGCAACGACACCGTTACGCTGAAAGGCAATTCCGAGTTCCGGGCGAGTAACGTCGCGGCCTGGCCCGGCCCGGCCCCGGCCTGGCTCGTTGCGGTGGCGAGGCGAGGCGGTTTCGTTTCAGGTTCGCTTCTATCGTTTCGTGTCGATGCTTCGCCGCGTTTTTCTCCGTGAAAACGAAACGAAAGTTTCGCGGGTCGGGTAACGACGCCCGGGTAACGGGGAATAGAGACGGAACGCGCGATGTTCCGTCATAAACGTCATCGTGTTCGTTCCCGCACACGGTGCGAAATGGTGGGTCGACTATACTTCGCAAATATTCCGAGTATTCTCGCGCTTTGTTCTATCATCGCCATTCCGCTGCTAGCTAATAATTAATGCGGCACAGAATGCGGATAAAAACACGGAAAGGGCCGTAGGTCGAATCGTTGATGTAGATCCCGGTTGCGAAAGCGTGGAAAAATCGCACGCGTGCTATTACAGTTTAGATCTCGAGATGCTGAGGAGAGTATCGCCGCGTCGGAGAACGTTGTAAAACACTGGTGAGATATTTTTAATCGATAAAGCTGTGGGGCAAGGCGAGGCAAGATGGGAGCGCTAAGAAAAAATTGATTTAGGGTACCGTATGTGTGCCAACGTCTACTCGAGAAATATATACATGCATACGTATATAACGTACGTGACACTTTTCCATGAATTTGTTAACAGGAAAGTAATATTCTAAATAATTCAAAATCTGTTGCAGCTATTGTGGAAAATTTTCGATATGTTATACGCAATTATTGCTCCAGCAGATACATTTTTATTTTAATCACATAGCTATGCAATTAACTTGTGTACTGTGCAAAAGAAGGAAGCACCTGGGCGTATTTAATAAAAAAGCGTGAAAAATCAAAGGAGAACACGGCACGTTCTGCTGTTTAATTGAATAGTTCTGAGAATATGCGTTGTCGCGAATTATCTAATACTTTGAATGCGATAAATCAATCATTGCACAATTTCTACATAAAGATATTGTTCGTCATTATATCTTATAATTGTACTGGGTGCTTCTTCTTTTCGCACAGTAGCCTATACCGACCAAAATGACTTCTCCATACCCTAAAGTAACCTCATTCTCTTAGCGTGCACCTACCGATCGGGTACAAGGTACGACAGCCTTGAGAATGGTTATTCGTCCATCGATGTTCAACAGACTGCGGCGACTAAGAACGGAATCGTCGGAGCCGGAGAAACGTCTGAAACAAACGTAACACAAGCTTAATCGTAATCTGTTCTGTCTGTCCACTTCGACGCAGTCCTCGCTTACCTAGCGGCGAATGATTTCGCAATAATTATCCGCCTGTTGGATTCCGGACGGCATCATCGGAAATTCAAATTTACCCAGCGACTTTGCGGTCGTCGCGTCGCGTCGGACCGAAATTGTCGCCGCGCGAATTTTATTCGCCTTGTTAGGGGCGAACAAGCGAATCCTTTTTGCAGTATTAAACCTGGAACGACTGGCGGACGCGAGACGATATAAAACAAAGATTTCCTGGGCCATCTAGAGAAATAACGTCCGAACAGATTCAATGTTCTGTAGCCCGAGGGCACGGCGAGGGGAGGTGAGGGGGACAGCGGCGGACAATAAAGGGAGCCTGTCGGATCGATGTCGTACGTTTTTCAAATCATACGTCTTGGGCGACGACGGCCGGAGGGAAGGGCGGGAAAAAAGGATTCAAATAAAACACAGCAGGAGGAGCATGGGGTTGGACGGTGCCGGCGGCGACGATGTCGTGAAACAGGAAGTCGAAGATAGGGGGAGAACGGGTGTACGCTGCGTGAAAGTTTCGCGTGACACACCGCAACGGGTGCTATCGTTTCGTCCGCGCGCAAACAGGGTTCTGGCGACGGGTCGTTGCTGGGTCGTTGGAGGGTCGAAGAGTTCGGAGGGTTGTACCGTCGCGTCGCGTCGGCCAAGGGTTGGCGGGGTGTGTGGGGTGGCTCGGAATCTATCGGTAGGCCAGATTTCGCCCGCGTGTGCACGCGAGCCGGTAACCGTGAGCCCGGCCGTGTACACTCGCGGACAAAATGATAGCACGGCCGTGCTATCTTGAATTTCTCGTAGACATCGCGTTTCTGAATGAAACGGTATCGTAATTGCCACAATGCAGAGAGAGAGAGAGAGAGAGAGAGAGAAAGAACGGAGCCTGTTAGCAGATAAAGTTCGGCCTCGCTCGCTGTCCGAGCGAACAGAAGAAAAACAGAAATCTTGAAGGCGAAATTATAGTACGAGTTCGAGCTTCCCGGTAATATCGTTCACTAGTTCGTGAGTTGTCAAGCAATCAACAGTCCGTCTCATGCTGTAAAATTGCCGTTAAGACCGAGACCGGCCGAACCTCTTGCGCGCTACTACTTATTCTATTGTTACGGTGATTAGAAATTCTTCATTGTTTCTTCGTGGAAAATGCGAGACGACAATTATTACTATGCAGGGTGCCCTGTTTAAGTAGGTACAGCGGACATCACGGGTACAAAAGTTGTTTTGGTGGGGTGGGCTACGTCATGTAGTAATAATTCTTGTGCGGGGCGTGGTGGAGAAAATCTAAAGGTCAAACTCTACTGTTCTTACAAATGGAATGTCGTACCATACCACTGGAATTTTTCGTACCATAGATCGATAGAGTGTCAAATGCTAAGTAGAAAATATAGCCCAAAAAATTCGAGAACAACCGTCTATCTTTCTTCCTGATATGCAGTTTTCAAGAAGAAGATAGCACACGTGCCTACCATCATTTTGTCGAGGAGTGTAGGCTCGCGATGAACGCCGGAACGAGCCGCAACGAGTATTCGTGCGCGCTGATAAACACATGTAATGGAAGAAACCGGGCGGGTTCGCAACGAAGAGGGCCGATCCGCAGGAGATAAGGGTCGCGCGACCCCCTCGTGGAACGCGCGTAACGCGATTCCGCGAAAATAATTTCGCTCCTCGATCGACGAGGGTAGTTTGGAAATCGTCGGGTACGCCGCTCCCGATTAAAGTTACCTGTTACGTAAAGTCGACGGGGGCAAATAAAGGTGTCAATTGAATCTATCTGTCTACCTATCTCTCTCTCTAGCTCTCTCTCTCTCTCTCTCTCTCTCGCTTTCTCTCTGGATCCCCCGCACCCTCGTCGAATGGATATTGAACGCGGCGGCACAATGGGAGGGCGGAGAATATGAAGGTTCACGCACGTGGATTTGCACGGTGTTTGAGATAGAGGCAGTTACTCGAAAGGGGTTGAACGTAAGAGATACGAGGGTGGAGCCTTTGAATATTTTAATAGAAAGTTCGAGATAAAACTTGAGACCGGTTTTCTTTTTTTCGAAACGAAGCGGTGTCGCTTTCGGTTTTTTGGCCTCCGGAATACGGCGAGCCGTGCATCGATTGATTAAAAACTATCGGCGGTAGCAAATATTGGTTCGATTGATATAGTCTTGAGTTTAATTGCGTGTGGGCTCGACCGGCATCCGCGTCTACGGTGCCTTTCATCTACGTTATGGGACTCGCTTTCATTTCGCGTTTCTCCGATATACATACTGTATCTATGTATGCGAAGAGCGAGCTTCCGTCGCTACGTGCGACCAGCTCGAGGACGACAATGAGAAATAGAAAAGATCGTCGACCGATTTGATATAATCGTCCGAACAAAGTCGTATAAATTCGAGGACTCGGGGCCCGATCGTTCGGGAGAAAGATTGGCGAACCGCTCGCTGGCACAGCGATCCCGCGCGGCTTCTGCGACGGTGTAGCATCCACCCGCGGCTACAGGGCCACAGGTTTCACATTCACCGGAGGATTTATCGGCGAAGTCCGTAGCTCCGGAGGAATTTTCCGGCACGGCGCGGCGGACTTCTTGCAAACTAGCAATATGAATACACCGCGACAGATTAAGGATAGAAATGGACCGACCCGGCCCGGCCCGAGGTGTCTCTGTTCGAGCACCGCGGAAAATATCGGTTGTCGGCCGAGTAATTCGAAAGCCATTACCGCCTTATTTAATGACTTCGGAGCCCATTGTCGCCGGCCCGCGGGGCTGGCGCCGTACATCCCCGAGCCGCGTAAATGACGACCGCCATATATATTCGCCAGAGACCGGCATAAAAATCCCGGTAGATCCGAATCAAGAGACCGAGGGGACCGCATTAAGGAGCCTCCACGCCCTATCCATCACTCCCGCGGGACGTTATTGAAAAATGTGCAATTTGCCAGAAGTAAGTATGACGAAGCGACGTCACCCGCGAATCACACGTGCTTGCCGTCCGTGCAACTGCAATTTCTCCATCAAACCCTGGGATTATCATAGAAAAGAATGCCCACCTTCCGGCGTCGATCGAGCGACGCCATCTCGCCAAGAGAAGCGAGAGCCCACGTACCGCCTCCTTCGTGATAAAACTACGCTCGAAGTTCAATGACTTTCTTGTTCCCGGCGAAACGCATTGAACTTTCATTTGAATGAGAATTGCATGGAAATATTTATAATAGTCTTCGAAGAAAGAACGCTCTTTCCCGTGCTCGCGCGACTTCTTGCAGGCAAAGAAAATGGCGGCGCGCGCGTTCATATTGTCACGCGTTAAAGATTCCGCATTAAATGGCAGCCGGAGATGAAAAGATAGGTTTTGCAAGGGTTTGGAAAAGTTTTATTTACAGATAGTAAATGAAACTAATGGATTGTTCTCGTTTCTATTATTTTTATTCGAGGAATAGCAACGGAAAAGGTACAGATCAGCGATTGTCCAATTATTTCTACTTTAAATGCTTGATCTCAGAGGTAACCGGAAAGTATTTTTTCTCAGAAGCCGTCCGAAAGATATCTTGGAAGATGACGATGATCGTTTGTGAAATATCATCTTGCAAAATCGGACGACGCACGTTTAACCGAGTACATAGTAGATTGAATCGAGCACGCGCGGCATTAATAATTCTCAATTAACAGAGGATATTTATTGTTTTCGTTCTGTTCGCGTACGCGTCAGATCGTTCCTGCTGTATGATATTGCCGAAAATTCTCATCAAGTCGTTGCATGACGAAATTATAATTCACGATGCTGCGCGCCGCGAGCACCGTCGAACGTATTCCCGCATCATAAACGTAAAAATCGTAAACAACGGTCCGTTTCACGAATCGGGACGATCACGCAGCGCGTCGCAAAAAGCTCGCGCAAAAAGCCCTTTGTTCGGACGGGCCATCGCAACCCTTTGGTTCAATTCGGATTCACGGTCGAGTGTTTCGTGATCCTTGTTGCGTTTACGCGTCACGGAGCCGAGCGGAGCGGAGCCGAGCAGAGCGGAGCGGAGCGGAGCAGTGGCCAACGCAAAAGGATACTCGACATTCCCTGTCCGCCGCGAAATAATTCAACGTCAAATTACATACGAGCTATCAATAAACTTCATTACCCGCCTTCAAAGCGCGGAACAGCGACGCAGCGAGCCAACAGGTGTTTCGCGACAAAATTTTATCAAAAATCACGGAAACAGCCTTAACAGGCCCTGAAACGTTTTCTCCGGTACCAAAACTTTCCCGGCCGTCGGCTGCGGGCTCTCGTACGCAAAACCAAACGTGCTCGAAATGTATTCAAGGTGGAGCGGCAGTATGTATTAGGGGGTTGCATTAATTCGTGTCGTTGTTTCAGCTGGAATATTTATTAATTTCATAATACGTTCTAACACGATATGCGTTCACCAAAACATAATTCAGCAAGACCCACTATCGTTGCGAGGAACTTCGGAAGCAACGAAAGGAGACGAAAAAGAAGAAGCTACTGATTGGATGTTGTTTACAGAAAAACTTCGCAACACGAATTGGAATAAAATTCCCAGCGGCACAAATTAATGCAACTTCCCAATATAAAGCTAGGGGAGGTGGAGGGGTGATACGAGAAAGTAAGAGGGAGACATCACGATCTCGTATCCGCATTATAAAATCCCTCCGCAGACCGTGTAGTGGCTTCGACTAGCATCCGCTTGATCCTGCTGTCGAGGGTGTCCCTCTTTCCGTGGGATAGCGGGTCGCGGTATCGTGGTCGTGAAGGAATTGCCTTTGCCGGTATCGGTGGTGCTCGCGAGAACAATAGAGACCCTGTGCACAAAGGGCAAGGATGCATCCGCGTTGGGAAGAAGGAAGCGCGCGTCGCGCGAGTTCAGCGTTCCGAGTACATACAGTGGGGGGGTGGTGACGGTGGCGGTGGCGGCGATGCGTTCTACCCGTGAATACACCGATAGACAGAGAGAGAAGAGGACCACCCCGTTCGACCCCCTGGCACCCCTCGCCGTCGGCTAGGGGCAGCTCGTCGCCCTGGCAGTGGGGGGACGGTTGGCCTATCGGCTCGGGGTTGCTTGGAATCTATCGGTGGGCCAGATTTCACTGACACAGTCTCCGGCTTAGCGGGCACACGCGACGAGAGACCGATCCTCCCCGTGACTCTTCTCCCTTTCCCTCTCTTTGCGGTGCACGGTGGTCGCCGGGAGAGGAAACAGCGACAGCAAGAGAGAGACAGAGAGAGAGAGTGAGGGAGAGAGAGGGAGCGAAACTAGAGCCAGGTCCAAGAACAGAACGGGAACAGAACCGAGCCGAACGGGTACCGAACAGAACAGAACAGTCGTAGCGTGTGTGTCCCGGTGCGCGTGCGCCTGGTCAGTGGATGCGTTAGCGCACTCGCGCCCTTCCTCGACGTCCTTTTGCGAGGAAATTGATTCTGCGCGAGACGGAAGCCTGCTGCGAGAGCACCGCCAGACGAGAGCCGGGGCCCGCAGACCGCGCACACACCGCACCGGCGACGGAACACCTGCGTCTCCCTCGCTGTCCTCCGTGGTCCGTTCTTGGTAGACTGGCGCACGCTAAACCGGCCACCCGTCGGCGCCTCGTTATTATGTAAGGGGACGGTAGCGCGACGGTCTTACGTGTGTGCGTGCGTGCGTGCGTGCGTCCTATGCGCGGACACGCACCGTCCGCGGCGACACGTTGACGACGCAGTTTTGCGGTGACAGAAAGTGCGGACGGTGGCCTCGCGAAACCGCGAAACATGCGAAAGGACGCGTCGCGCCGACCGCGTACACAGAACCACCGACGACGCGTCGAGCACCGACCACCGCACTGAGAGAGAAACAGCAACGTGTGCCGTGCCGCCGCTGTCTCACCGGAGCTTCGATGGAACTGACAATCCTGCTGCTGGCTTGCATCGTGGGTGAGTGTGAAGATTTCCGGGGGGCAACGCGGTTAACGCCGAGCCGACACGGTGCGTGCTCGAGAGAGCGTCGTCGCCACGCGGCGTCCGCGGTCTTTCCGCCGTCCGTCGGATCCAGGCTCGCGGCTCCTGCCGTCCGTTCAACGCTCTTCGGCCCCCGACACGCTGCCCCCGGGGTGCACGGAGGGGCCCGTCGCGACCCGATCAACGAAACCAACGTGTGCCCGTGATCCCCGCGGTTTGCAACCACTGTTTGCAACCCTCGAATCACTCTGTATCTGGGAGCGTTACAACGTGGTCGAAACGTGCTCCTCGAACGCAGGATCCCGAGGACGCCGTTCTAGCGGCACAGTGCACGCTGGACACACGCTTCTGTCTCCCGAGGATTCCTTTCCTCGCCGTTATTCTCGCTTCGCGGACACACCGTGGCGAGAAGAAAGGGGGCGTCGGTTACGGAACGAACGGTAGATGAGATCGCAGGGGTTGAATTTTAAGCACGAGTCGCCGGGCTTGAGCACGAAGGGGGTTGTTAACCGGGAGAAGAGCGCGCGTGCAGTTCCCTCTTTGAGGGGATTGAAACACGGTTTAATTTAACTGTGCGTGAATCGCCGTGAGCCGCGCTTCTTCTCCCCGGTTCTCGCAGCCTCGTGCACACTCCCCCTCACCACCACCACCACGGTGCACAAGGTCGTTTCCAGTCGGAGGGGACGTTTTTGCTCGCGACATTCTGCATATTTCAGTGGCTGGCATTAAGGGAGGGAATCACGGTGCACGCGGTCGCGTTGGAAAAAAAGGAACACTTGGGAAAAACGGGAAGGGCGAGAGATCGGTGAACGGATAACGTCTTTCTCCTTCCCCCCCTCTCTCTCTCACTGTTGGCCCCCTCGCGGGTTGTTTGTCGCCGACGAGGCGACGCGACGCGACGTTGGCGTACGATGAAATTCGCACCGGAGGATCGGCTGGAATCGGGCGGCGCGCGGACCGTTCAATTAAAAATGAACAGGTGAAACGAAGCTACGCGAAACGGAGGATGCTCCGGCGGGTGGTCCCCGTCGATTATCGGGCCGGGTGCGCTGGCCTTCTCGCGCGCCTGGTTCCGTGAAATTTTGTAATTTCGCTTCTCGCATCACGTGGCGCGATGCGTATCGACCGCGACTCTTTTGATTACCGGCTGGAAACGATAAAAAGGAAAACAAGGGGACGAGGGGGTCCGAGAAGGAGAGAACGAAAAGTGAACGTACGCACGCACGTAGCGAGAGGGCGAACAACGCGCACACACGCGCGCGGATTCCGAGGGTTCTGTCCCGGCCGGGGACCAAATTGCGGAGTGCACCCCATCACGCGCCTTTCGCTTCTGCTTTTGCATTTGCTCTTGTAGCCGGAGCCCTTTTCCGAAAACAATTTGCGGCCCCGGTTATCAGCTCCGCGCGTAATCGGTGCTTGATAATGCGGCGAACGTCGCGTCGCGTCGTCGCCTTTGACGGCCGCGGCCGGTGCTCGCTATGCCGGGCTCGCACGCGCGAGTTTAATCGCGCGCAAAAGCCCTTGTTCCTCGGCCGAGTGAATAACTTTCAATTTGATTCTGTCGGACGTCACGTGTTTTATCTACGATCGCTCGTATTATAGCTCCCGGCGAGTAATAATCGCCGGGCCGAGCCGAGCCGAGCCGAGCCGTGCCGAGCCGTGCCGCGCGCGCGGTTTCGAACCGGTACTCGACCGGGGTTCCTATGTTACGTACGTGTACTACGGAAAACATAAATATCAATGCCGCGCTCCATGTTTGCAATAATGTGGATGAAGAGCACGGTCCGCCGGACAATCGTGTAGGCAAATATCTGCGGCGAGTATACGAGCAATTACGTTGATATATCGGTAGAAGCCATTATGTGGAACTGGCCGCTGCCAAAGTGTTTACGGTATTCGATAAACAATACAATTTGCGCTTTCCTCTAGAGTTAATTAGAAGTAAGTCTTCTGAAGAGAGAGGGAGGGGAGGGGGCAATTAATGAACTCGTTATGAATTCCGAGACTATGACTGCGCGTCGAAGACGAATCGATCCATCGGACAAGAGAGAGAGAGAGAGAGAGAGAAAGAGAGAGCACCGGCGTAAAATCGAATCCGTCCGTGTCTCGTGTTAGTTTCGAAATCATAAAGTATGCCGGTACTTATTGAGCCATTCAATATTTATAGTATTGGCGCAGTCTTCCCGGAGCTCTGATTACAAGGAGCTTTACGGAAGCAGCTTTGTTTGCACGGAGCGTCGCGGAAGCTCGGGGTCCCGTGACGCTGTAACGAGATTAAATAGGGGCCACGGTTATACCGGAATCCTCTCTTCTCCTCTGTCATTTCTGGTCTCTCCGTCTCCCTCTCTCTCTTTCTCTCTCTCTCTCTCTCTCTCTCTCTCGGTTTCGTTCTGGTTTTTTTCGGTCGGGTCACGCCACGGTATCGGGCGCGAACGAGAGAGAAACCGCGGGCGCGAGAGTCAGATGTCGAGGTCGTTCCGGGCGATACGCGATCGTCACCGACGCGCGCGGTTAAAATATTTGTCCTCGCAACTATTTATTTGCCGACGCGAATTGAACAGCTCAATTGGCGAATACGTTTGCGAACGAATATCCCGTCGGCAAACAACGGTCTGCCCGGCGAACGAGAAAAAAATTACTTCGCGCTCGCGCCCGCGCATACACGCACACACGCGAACAAGAGAAAATGAACGGCAGGAAAAAAAAGTTGAAAATGGGGATGAGAGATATATGGATGGAAGGGAGAAACAGAGAGAAGAGAGAGAGAGAGCGAGAGAGTAGGCAAAGAAGAGGAAGAGAGGGGGCGAGAGAAGCGAGAAATTTGAGGGCGCAATCAAGAGGGATTCTTATCCATTGGAGCATTGAACTCGCGGAAGTGGCTAGACGCGAGAGGAGGCGACGGAGCTGAAGGGTTCGCGGCTGCTAAAACGAACAAGCGTTTTCATAATAGAAATTTAATGAACTTGACGAATAATTGTGTCAATGGATAATTGCGTTAATGCCGCTCGAACGGGCACGGTTCCGAGGCTGCCGCTCCACTTCGCCCGATACAACAAATCACGCGGCTGGTTCGACGCCGCCACCGCACCGGCACCGTCGCTCTGGCTGCCTCCGCCTCCGTCGTCGCCTTCCGTCGGCTTATTTCATCGGCGCTTTATTGAATTTTTTGCTTCCGCTCTTTCCTGGCTCGGCGTCCAGGGGGAAACTCGACGCGGAAAAACCGTATCTCTTCGGGTAATCGAACGCGTCCCCCGGTTTTACGACTCCATGGCTCGACGGAGCAGAGCAGAGCAGAGCAGAGCGGAGCGGAGCGGAGCAAAGCGGAGTCGCGAACAGTGGAGGAGAGAGAGAGAGAAACAGAAAGAGAGAGAGAGATTGGAGTCAGGGTCTAGGCGGATTGTCCTATTCTCTCGCGAGCATCCTTTTCATCGGGCGACACGCGTGCGAGCGCCGAAGCGACGACACTCCCCCGCACACACGCCGATGCTGCCCCTGACGTGAAATACGACTGGTCTAGCATCGAACTGTCGATTCCATTGTAGCGATTCTCCATCGACACCGGGACGCTTCTTTCGCTCCGTGTTCCAACCCCCCTGGCCCGAGAGATTGTTTTTCTGCTGTCTTTTTGCACATCCGCTGCTCCGCGCTCCTTTCTTTTTTCTGATCCTATCACGACCTCGCGTGCAAACACAGAGAGACACACCGGCAGCGAATCGTGTGTCGCGCTCATAGTCGTACACGTACACAACTGAGTCGTCGGATTTTACAACGGGGAATGAAGAATGCGAGAACCGCCCCCATCCCCCCTCCACCCGAGTGTATCGCTGCACATCGTCACCCCACTCTTTTTTCCTCCCCAATTGCGCATCGTGCACGAGTTTCTTCCTCGCGGCTCCTTTTCTGTTACCCTTTCAGCTTCTTTTTTTTTCCACTTCTCCCTCGTGGTCGCTCTTTTCTCCACCACTATTTCTTCTGCCGTTTCTTCCTCGTTTGCTATTCTTCGGGAGGAAGGGACACCGCCATCCGCCCCTCACTCTCTCTCTCGCTCGGTTTTTCCCCCGTTTTCTCCTTTAACGAGTCCGTACGATTGTCATTTTTCTATGCAGAGCCGCGTTGCCCGGGATTCCGCAAGTGTCCGCCCGTTGAATAGGCCGGCACTTTAAATGCGGATCGTCTCTTTATACGGGATATGGAGTAATTCTCTCGAGCAAGCGACCCGATTTATTCACGGGCGACCAACGGTGCGCACCCTTGTGCCCCACCCACCGTGAAGAAAGCTTACGCAACGCGCCCGCCGACACCTTTGCAATTCCCCGGACCTTCGCAATTCCCCGAGACAGCCGGTCGGGCGAGAAAATTTTGTCTGGCAGCCGCGAGCTGCCACGCGAAAAGAATTCTATTCACTTGGGACGATAAAAGCTGCGGGCCCCCATTCGGGACGACCGGGGGTGGCGAGAGAGGGTGCGGCGGCGACTGGGGGGAGGGCGTCGCCCGACCGGGCACGTTTAATTACTTCCGAATCCACCGTCCTGTTGTTTCGCTCTAACAAAACACCGCCGCGAGATTTATCGTAACGACATCGCCGTGGACAGTTGTCCTCGTCGTCGCCGTCGTCGTCGTCGTTGTCGGCGTCGTTGGTGCGGCGGCCGTTCTCGTCGTGTGTACCGATGGCCGCTGAAAAGATTGAACCTGCAAGGAACGTCGCGCCGGTCTCCCATTCGTTCACCGATCGCTCTTTCTCTTTCCACGACTGCCCCCGGGATTGACGAGCATGCAGATCCCAAGTAATTGGGAGACTGATTAATGATCTTAACCCCCGGGGGGAAAATAATTGTCTCGCGCCCCCGCTTTTTACGATTTCGACCGGCGAAAATAGAATTCGGATCGGAAAACAATCCTCCAGAAAAAGACTATTCATCGTGGAGTGTCGCGCCTCTTTTTCGTAGCGCTAATGACGCTACGCGCACGACCAGACGATGGATTACAGCGGAATGTTGTTGGAGAAAGTGAGAATACAATTGTCCGATACAATTAATCTTTGCAAAAAATATTTTGAATGGAATTAAAGATATTTCTCGACTTATCCAATCGATAGTAATCGATAGACATTTCTTCGTCGATTCATCGTGTACGTTTACACGAATCTTGATGGTTTATTCGATCACAAAAAATATTCCATAATTGAACATATTTTCGAAACTTGTGTTAATTGGACGTTTTGAACACTTCAACCCCCGTGACACGGCAGAATCACCGCAAACGGTTCGGAAACACGTTACCGACTATTTCGCGGCAACCTGAGATAAAATAATTGGCGTGTTCGCGTCTGTTCAACAAAATAAACGACCCGATATATCAAATCATAAATAAATTTCCGCCGGTTAGGGGTTGAAACCAATACCCCATGGCGGGAGAGAGAGAGAGAGAGCAGCCCCTCAATCACCGAGCACAGCGATCCGCGCAAAGATGAAACGAGCCGGCGCGGCGTACTTCTGGGGTGGTTGTGTCTAAATTGCCTCGTGGCACCCCCTCGGAGAGCTTCGACGTTTTCGGTTCTCATTAGTGCACACGCACGTTTCGCCGCTATAACTCGGTCCCGACTCGATTCCCGATCCCGCTAATTTGTCCCGCAGTTTGTCTTACGGACAATCGAGCCCCGCCGAAGTCCCGCGGGAACCGTTTCGCGGAGCAACCCCGGGTAAAAGGGAGTTCCCGGCTGGTAGTTTGGGGTAGTGAAGAGGAAGGAACGAGAGGCGGGGGGAAGGATGGAAGCTTTCCCAGTCCCGGATCGACGAAACCTTTCCAACTATCGGGGGCCGGAGCTGTTTCCGCTAAATAGCTCCGGTCCTCGCTTTAATCGTCGTCGTCGCCTCGTAATGAATTCGCCAGGCTTTTCTTAAACGGGCGGCTGCAGCCACCCCCCCTCCACCCACGACCGGCCCCCGCTTTTCAACCCTTACGCCCACTGCTGCCAATTGCATCGACGATTAAATTACGACGGCCAGGCAAAGGTGAACTAGGCGAAGTCGCAAATGAAATTCCGGCGAACGGAATCCGCCAGAAATCTTAACGATCCCCGCTATCTCGCCCGGACAGCGTGCCGACTACTTCGACCGAGGTTCAAGGAAGTCCGTGTAATTTAAATCTCGACCTCCGCCCCTCTTTCCTTCGCCGCCCCCTCCCTCCTGCCCACCGTGCTAGAGCCGCCGTTGAACCCCTCCCTCCCCCTCGCGATCCTGTATGACGCTAACGGGGGGAATGCGGACGCTTAAAATGCCTCTGTGTCCGATTAAATCTTAACAACCTAATTTCCCGAGCGCCGCGCGGGTTCACCGACTAGATATGTTCCATGGGCTTCGATCCCCGGTCTCCATCCCGCCCCGCCTCCCCCGGACGGGATTTTTCGATCGCCTCCCTATCCCTCGAACCACCCCTCGTCGAACCACTTCGCCGGCAGCCTTCTTCTAAAGTGGCCGGGGGATCGGCAGAGGTGAAAATTAGACGTACGAGGCGCCCAGAGGGTCTCCCGGGGTATCTGGGAATAGTATTTCAAACTGACCGACCACTAGGAACATTCGTTCCGCCGGAAGATCCGCCAGAAAGATTGCTACGCTCGAGTGTCTTTGGTGAATTCATGGCCAGACGTTCTTTTTTTTTCTTTCTTTTTTTTTTTCTTACCGAGGATATGGCGGAGCGTGTAAGTCGTACCGATGCACTCTTCCCTACTGATAAGATGGTAATGCGGTTTGAATTCTCGCTGGCTGATAAAACTGGCGGGATGGTTCTGTAGAGGATTTTATTGAGCCGCTCGGTTGCTTTCCTCCGAAAATACTGTGGTAATTCGTAGGAAATTGCGGATTACTTGCTGGCAGGTTTAGAAGTTGACTTTGTGGGGCTATAGGTACCGGGGTAGGTGATTCGCTCTGGATTAGGGTGCTCAGAGATTTTTGGATTTGATAAGAAAATTCGGGAGAACCACTCGCTTTCCCGGTTGGTTTACACGTCTCTCTCTCGAACATGAGTTTTCCGATCGGTATAATTCGCATTTTCAATGGTCTCGAAGGACTAGATTTTATTTGCAACAACGATCAATAGGTGAGATAGAAGACACATGGAAGACTAAAAGATTTTTAGCATGCTAAAATTGGTTAGAGGAAGAGTTCTTGTTCTCGTAATTGATGTAGAGAAATTTTCTTTCGCATAAAAAGCTGCTCGCCGTTCGTCATGACTGCAGATCTTTGAGCAAGATGAAAATTGTCCGTTTCAATTGCAAGAGACAGGAGTCCGATGGAAATATCTTTCTTTCATTAATAAATCCAGCAGTCTAAAGATAATATAGCGACGTCTACGAATTTTTCGATTCTTCTACTCGAGACGTCTTGTGTTCGCCATTTTCGAGATCCAGAGAACTGCAGCACAGCTGGAACGTCTTGCACAATTAATTGACAAGTTGGTTATTTTAAACGTTATTTTACCGCAGGTAACCGCATTTATTGGGATGGCAACGAAGTAATTTCGGTATTTTAAGGTGAAAATAAAATATTTTAATCTCTCTGCAATCTTATTATCAAATGTCAGAAAGAAAAAAATTACAACCGTAAGAGAAATGATTGAAACAAAAAGAAAGAAAAACATATCACTATCTATTAGTGAAAATCGAAATAACTTTCTTGCCAACGCAATATTTTCGAATCGGGCACGAATCTGTGCGATCGCGCGCGCATCTAATAAAAATTTGGAACGTTCAATTTTCCGCCGCAGTGATTTCGGTAGCCAGGGTGGTCCGAGCGCGTTAATGAAAAATTGACAGCCGGAGTCTCGGTGCCGAGCAAACAGTTCTCTGAAGCATAAGCGGTTAGTTAGATCCGCGCGGCAGCGGGGATGTTCCTTGATCCGGCGCTTGTAAGAGCGAGTAAATTCGTATATCCCGCATGCTGATTTGCGAAAGGTCCCAGGCGTACAGTTATAAAGGAGAGCCAAAGCTTTCGGTTGGAAGCCTGTGGTGCTCCCGGCTCATCCACCGCAACGTATCAGCTCAGAGACTATAGGGCCCGGACCATCTTCTTCACTGTTACAGTTCGGGATACGGCGGAACAAGTAACTGTAATTACCATTTGGCTGCGCCCAGCCCCGTAAGTAGTCGGCGGGCAATGCCGGGCCGGTACGGGCCGGGCCGAGTCGAGTCGGGTCGGCGCGGCATAAGTATTTGGCATAGAATAATGTAGACAGTTGTAAAAGCTAATGGTCGTTGTCCCGACGAGAACGAGCCTGAGCCGCTGTTACGACGGCGAGCAAGTAATAAATTGCAGTTTCTAGTAAATAAAACGGGCGATGCCTTTCTTCCCACCGATAAAGAAGAATACGGTCGCGGCCTACTTGGGAGCGTTTCGGTTTCCTGGTAAGGCAATCTGCGTCTGGTTCAGTGACAGGGAAAGATGGCCTCGAATTTTTGCGATCGGCCTCCGTCGTCCCCCTTCGCTCCGCCATTCGACTAATGAGAACGGGAAAACCGTGTTTCTTTGATAAGCCGCGCTCCAAATTCTATATCTAGCCGGACGATTCAAGGAATGGCACTTGTTCTTTTGTGAACGGCCGGCCACTTATTTCCGCGGCGGGCACGATCAACTTTCCTAGCCTCCGTATCGACAGAATACTAATTTAAGCTGGTTCCTCTTCTTCTTTTTCCTCTTCTTTCCGCAAATTCAATGCTGTCGCTCGGAGCTGCGCTTCGGATTAACTGATAAAAGCGGAAACTTGTACGAAATTTTAGCATTACCACCGTTATGTTCTGTGTTTGGTATTCGATCAGACAAAACATCAAGCGTTGCGATTACTCCTAATTTCAATATAGAGAATATTTTTCTTGAAAACTCTCGTCGTATATGTACAATGGAAACGTTAATGTAGAAATGAATAGGCTTTGTTCCTTTATCGAACGAAAAGAATAATCTTTAAATAAGAAGGTCACGCAAAATATTAAAAATTAAAATTAAAAATTCACTTGAACGTTAGAAACCAATGCAACCGTGCTCGTTTAAATTACGACCGGGCAGTAGTGTACATCTATCTTCAATCGAGCGAAAGAGTTTCTCGAGTGGCGCTCGAGAAGCCGAGGATCGACAAGACTTTTAAATTCTTCGTACGGTGGGACAAGCATTTTTCAACACTTTCCGTGCCATTCGAGGGTTACGTTTTTGCAAAAACGAGAACTTGCGGGGCTATGTTCATCGCGCGCTATTGTGTTTCGAAATGGAGTGGCAGGGCGCGTTGAATAGATCGACAAGTGTAATTTGAGGTGCGCCGCGCCGCGGCGAGGGGGGTCTCTACTTCTGGTTCTAATTGGATACGAACTATTCGAAATGATCCGAAGTAGTCGTTGATACCCCCCTCCTCTCTCCCCCTCCGAAGGTCACAGTAAGATCCTATTGAACTGCCATTAACAAGTGTATTCGCGGGTCTAACAATACGGGCAAGTTGTATACCAACAGACAACACTACACACAGAGAGACGTACAACCGCGCGGACGTACGTACACACAGACGATTCTATCGGGTACACGACGACAGGACAGGCCACACACGTATATTCGGGACACGCTCGGCACACATAGAAACACATGGAAAGGTACACACTCGCGAGATATTGCAAGAGGCGGAGGCGCGCGGCCGCGCACACACGATGTTATTTGTAGACATACCAATTTCGCCGCGTCTCTGCCGAGTTAAATATCGTTAGAGCGCATTTTACCTAACTAGCCTTCACGATATTAAGTCCCGTCCCGTTCTAGGTCAACCAGATTCAGTTTACTCGGCGCGTGCGATACCACGGCCGCGCGCGTTCCTCCTGCAAAATATTCGGGGGTTGCGCTAATTCTTGCCGTTTTCTTTTTTTTTTTTCACCTACCTAGAATATTCATTACTCTCATAATGCGTTATAACGTCGATCAAAATATTTGCTTTCGACGGCTTTTTGCCATCTTTCTGCTAAAAGCTGTATAATAGTACGCGCACACACACACAAGGTACAAGTCCCACTGTAGACTGGTCTTTAGCTGCAGGGATTAAACAGTTTTCTTTTTGGAGATTTTTTTTCAGTGAAAATCACAAAAAATTTTGTTCGGGAAAAATCACCGACTTCAAGGGCTATTTCCACCCTTTCAACATGGAGGCTGACCGAGAAAAAAAGAGCATACGTTTGAAATATTTTTCGGGGAACCACCTTTCACACAAATTCCATCGAACTCCGCGTGCCCGGACCCGACACACATCGACCGTGTTGACCAGATTGGATTACGTTTCGAGGTTTTTGGCCAGGTTTCGGCGATTCGCGACCGCCGCCGAGCAGATGCATCCGAAACGTTTGATTAATTTTTCGAAATCTTCCCGAGCTCCCCGCTGTTGTTATTCCCGACGGGACGCGGCGCTGGCCCGCCCACAGGCCGACTTTCGTCGTCGCTTTTAAATTCGCCGAACGACCGCCGTTTGAAATACGCGCGGAAAATTACAGCATCGGGAGCCAAAAAACCGCACACAAATTCCGCGCGGCGTGACAGCCCCGTTATTCCCTCTTCGGGACTCGTAAAGAATGCGGTGTCGCGCACGCATTTTTAGCTTTTCCGACGCGACGGCATATTTAGTAGCCGATTCTTTTATTCTCTCACTCGTTTTTCTTTTTTTCATTTTTTTTTTTCGCTGGCCGAGACGACTGCCGGGCCGAACACGAACGCGGTTGGCGGTTTCTCAATTATCGCCGGTGCGCTCCCCCGTAATTCTCGCCGGTTTTGTAAGACAGCATTCCGGGATGCTATGAAATCCCGAAATTTCTCTCATCAGGAATTACCGTTTTTCGGGAGGTACCTCGCTTTCGCGGATTTCCCGTCGCCCTTTCAGCGCGACGCTGTTCTTCCATGAAAATTAGAGAGTTATAAATAGACGGATTTTATGCATTTATGACAAATATCATTAGATGCCACTTAAAAAAGTAAACACATTAGAGGAATTTTAAAATACCGCTATACAGTCTAGTTAGAAATTACGATTATCATGATGGAGGAGTAGAAATTTGATTAATCATTTCAAAAGTTCAATGATTCTCGACTACTTTTGTCGAAACGTTTCAGAACATGGTCAATCGATTTTAATTGATCGAAGGCAACGTGATTTGTCTAGATTGAAAATTTTTCTCTTAATATATTCAGGTGCGCAAAGTACAGAAAGATCGGAGCATTGAACGAATAACTTTGATTCGATGGAATTTTCGTAGTTGCCGAGTCGGCAGTCAAAGTGTTAAACGATGTAGGCAATGGTAATCAGATGGAGCGATGTCAGGCGAATAAGCTATCAGTCACAGTTCCTCCATCACAGACATCGCGAACGATTTGAGTGGCTTCAGTCACGGTTTTTGCAAGATTGAAAGCACACAGCGCTGAGTATGCAGTTTACCGTTTTGCAACGGTACACATTATTGATTTATAAGGTAGGGGTTTTATTTAACTATTATCCGAGCGCGTTCGAACACGGCAAAGACCGGCTAAATATTTCCACTGGGTAGGTACAGCTGGTTATTATACGGAAATAAAGCGGAACGAGTTCAGTTCTCCTGCTAATAATCTCTGTCCGCGGATTTTTCAATGAAATTGTAAATTCAATACCGACGCATTTCATTAAAAACGCAGGGAACACAACGCGGGACCGTGGAAAACGCGTATCATCGTAATTTGTCAAAGCTCGCGTTTATTAAATTATCGCCGAAATTTACGGTGCCAGATGCGACTCCGCGAAAATATTCGTTCGTCCGTGGAAACGTGCATCTTTAATGCCGCGAATCTAAAAATACGACTTTTCCAGTGTGCGGAGAGCGCATCGTCAGAAGAGCGAGGAACCCGTATTATCTTGAACGTCCACATCTTCCAAAATAAATACAGCTCTCCGAATATACAAGTCGAAGCACTTCCGATTCGCCGATTAATATTGATAGGGCGTGGTTTATTTTTATAACGGGAACGCCGTCACGTTTCGCGCGGTCCGAAACATTCGGCCGGAGTATTAGACTCGTGCGGTGGCGAAAATATATTTTCCGAGGAAAGCAATCGCAAAAATATCTTCCCGGAACGGTTCGCTTCCCGGCGGAAGCGAGGGTGAATCGCAATTGACAGTCGAACCGTTTGTTTGCCAGACAGAACTCCTATCAATTTAGCTGTCCAAGTCGTCAGCAGGAACGTTGACGATTTCTTCTTTCCTCCCTCTCGTCCAATTCTTTCTGCCCGAGTTTCGCTTGAATGCCGTAGCAGATTCGAAAACAACTACCACTTACCGGCGGACTCGTTCAAGTGTCTCCGGGAGTTGAGAATTGGAAACTTTAATGAACAGAATCCTTGAGTTATACAGATATCTGCGAAAGTGTTATTGAAACTACAATAAAAGGCAACTAGGCGACATTGTTTGACAATTAACAGCGCCGAGCGGCGAGCGGCGAACGAACGGTCCGTGCGTTGCGACGCTGCAAAAATCCCAGTTAATTATAGCCGGGTACCATCGAACTTTCTAATGGCCATTCAACGCTCGACACACCATTCGGATTCTCATTCATAATTGATTTATTATCGAAGGCTATTGGCTGAACAAATTTATGCAATATCGAAGAAACTTGAACGTTTCGCGCAAACAGCCCATCGCGCGCTTCCCCCCTCCCCCGAGAGTATTGATCACCCCTCGAGCATTGACACTACTCGGGACCAGTCGTTTTTTCCCCAAAAGTCTTCGGCATTGTAAACCATCCCCCCGCCCCTCCACCGTAAATTTATTTTGCCGTTGATAGACGGCTCGGTGTGCTAGCAATCACGAGTGTATGCAGTATACGTACACCGTCGCGTCGGAAGGATTCCGTTTTAATGCGCCGGGCGTTTCTCTTCTCGGAGGAACTCCCAAAGTTACCATTTCCCCGCGAAGACATAAAACTAACCCCTTAAGTTTTCATAGGTATGAATGATAGCGTCGAAAGAAATTGCGCAGGTGTTTGTGCGGGCTCAAGTGCGACCGGAGCGGTGCTAAAAAGCACCGGAACTTTTGGGCACACGGAACCCGACGGCTCCCAGCGTGTGCTAGTTCAACAGAACGGCCCGGACGACGAGGAGTTGGTCAGTCTGTTCAAGAATTGTTAGTCTTTGCCGGAGACAACTGCATTGGCCCGCCTTTGTTTATGTCTGTCTGTTATCTCGGGCCTTCCAAAACGTACACGTATTTCTGGTTTCTCGTTTGAAGAAAAAATCGTTCTTGGCGTTTCCTTTAAATATATTTCGAACATTCCTTGACTTTCGGTTGGTTTGAAAGTTCGTTTCGTTTTTAACGCACGCAGTCACGTAGCGCTGACCCTAGGTTTTGTATGATAATAAAATAAAACACAACTTTTATAAAACAAACTATTCTCGGTTTAATGCATTCAGAAACGCTCGTAGTATTACCTACTTCTGCTATACGGCTAATTCTGCGCTATGCAAATACAGAAAACATTAAGTTTTCAAACAACGTAAAATTATAAGTTTCGGTGAGAGGAGGTTCAGAAAACAATGATATTCATCGGCGAACAGATGATCGCGTTATTTAGGAATATTAAACATATGATATTCGTTGAACGAGATCACTTACTAATGAAATAAATTTCACGCGGGAATTAATCGACATTACAATTTTCTATTGTAGTTCGATGCGGATTTCGAGGTAAACAGTTGAAAAGCTTGAAAGCGGGAGCGGATTGTATCGCGTGCGAGCACGCACGGACAAAATAGAATTCTGCGATACCGTAGATTTTCATCCCCGTCGGGGACAAGCATGAATACTTGTGCAAATAAAACAATTACCATAAAAGGTATATTTTGCCGGTGAAGTTTGCGCTGCACGGGAGGCACCCGCGTATGAGAGAGCACGTGTAATTACTTCGGTAAACAGAGGCAAACAACTTTGCAAAGTTGCAGTTTGAATATCCTTTAAACTAATAGTTTTTTGCGCAAGTAACCTAATAGCTTCTCCGCTGATAATTAGTGCGCCGCGAACAACGGGCCGCCATTAAAAGAAATGCCGCTCGCAACTTTGTAACTTTGTTTTATGTATCTGGCCCGCGCCATTTTCACCGCCGCAACCCGTTTATACGTGTTACACGACACACCCGGTGTTGAAATGCTTTAAATTTTAACCACTATTAATACGATTCGCATTAACTAAAATTCTTTTTCGCTTTACAGGATATATGCGCATTTCCGATAAAACGCTTTCTAACCCTTTCAACGCGGCGACGGCGCTTTCGAAATTCGTAAATTCGCTGAATTAAACACATCAGCGGAATAAATTTGAGAAATCTTTTTCATCGAAGCTTTCAGTAAGCACACTCCATTCTTTCATTTTGCTGCGCATTTTAATACCAGGTCGACCAATATCTCTTACTCGACTTGATGGTCGTTTTTTTTTCAAGTCTTTTAAAAACTGAAATCCATTTTCTGTTTTTCTTTTTCCTCTTTTATTGCAACTTTATCGTGTTTGTAATTTCGCTGCATTCCCTTGTGAAATAATAAATAAATTTTTAATTACGAGAATTTTTATTACGATGTTAATTTTAAAGACCGGATTAAAAAAATGGATTTCCGGCGCGGGCAGAATTTCCACAATCATGGCCGTTTCCAAGCATTTCGGCAAAGCCAGAGGTAGTTCGTAAAATTCAATAATTAGAAAATTCATTTTTTAGCTTAAAAAGATATTAACAGAGAAGATTGAACGTTCCACATAAAAATAATGGAAACGAGTTCGATTCGTCAAAAAGTTTCGGGATCATTTGATAAAAACCGAGTAATTTATTTATTGTAATAAATAGTGAGAAATTGAGATGCGTAATATTAAGTGCTCCCTTCATCCGCATGTATTTTACAGATCCTAACGAACTTTGGGTCACCGAATTAGTGGAAATATTCATATTTAAATCAGAATGGATATTTTTGTCCTCTAATTTCTGGCGATACTATTAATATTACTAATTTTTCTTAAGAGCATTCATATTAATCTTTTCATGGTTCATATGCTGTGCGAGACGTTCAACATTGATTTTTGCACGAACACTTTAACAAATTTATATTATATTCATCAAGGATGCCATATAATATGTAATAGCAATTTTAGTATCTTGCTAGGGTCCTAAATTGGTTAATAAAGTCGTATATATTAACTCAAGTTCTAAAATAGAGGTGACGGGATAAATTGGTCTTAAAGGATTTAATTTCGGCTACGACGGTAGCGATTTTCGCCGCTATTTTTCGGTCCGAGTGCAGGCTCGATAGCGAAAGTGCTCGACACACCCCCGCGTCCTTCCGCGCGATCTTTCAATTATGTCTGGCGGAATAAGGGGGCTGAAAAGTCGGAGGCGTCGAGTAGGCCGGCCGCTAAATAGAAACACCTGTCTGTTGCAGGAATTTGCTCCGGTTTGCGAGAAGTGCGGATCCAGATACCGACGGCCGTGAAGAAAGGTGACTCGGCGATACTGAACTGCTGGTATGACACCGAGGGGGATCCTTTATACGCCGTCAAGTGGTACAAAGGGGGTCGAGAGTTTTATCGCTACGCCCCGAACGAGACCCCGGTCGTCAAGACTTTCCCCATCGGGAACTTGACGGTGAAGGTGAGCATCTCCAACCCCGGCACCCCCCTCTCCCGGCAAACTCACCCTCGAAAACTCATCCCCGCAGTTGGTTCACCCTATCTTTTCTACCCGTGGCTCGGCGGTCGAGCTTTCGCGGGGATCTTTTTCGTGAGCGACCGTCCCGACTGCGTCACAGTGGAACGAGACGCCCATTTTCTTGGACAACAGCACGATATTTCATTTAGAAAAATACGTATGCTCTCGAAATCTCGCGAAAAAGAAAAATATTAGGAGAAGATTGTTCGCTGTCGTGCGACCCGACCCTTAACACAATATCTTTCGGCGATATTTCCTTGATTTTTCGACGTTATAAACGACGATTGAGGATTTTTTTTTGAATGTGTATATTCTATTCTTAACCCTTTGCTGTCGTATTAAGTTTACGTTTAAGTTCTGTTTGTCGTTACTACACAATTTGTAAAATATTATTTCGAATTCTACGTATCGTATCTCCGAAGCTTCAAGATCAGTATGGTTCTTTGCTGCGGTGGCCGAGAATAGACATACAAAGGGTTAATAAAATTGTATTATTATTGACAAAAACAGGATATTTCATTTAAAATATTTTTAATTTGTTTTAAATTTGAAAAATCTACTTCTCAGCTCTCGTCGGACGCACTTCCCCTCCCCCTCCCCCGAAATAACGTAGCTTTGTCCGAAACCATTTCGCCGTGAAGTCAGGAACAACGGAGGCAATTGGCATGGCCAGTTGTTTTTCTTACTCGTTCCACTGTGTGCCGTTCCGCGCCGCGCCGCGCCGGCCCGACGCCGACGTTTTCACGAAAAAACGCCGCCGGCTGCGGCAAGACCAACGTCCGGGAATTTATCGTGGCCGGGGAAGTTGGATGGAACAATAACCGAACGTTTCTTCTGAAATATGGCGGTCAGATACCGACCCTGTTCCCTAAGGACTTTCGCGAGACTCGAGCCGGAGCGGCGCGGCGCGGCGTCTTAATGAGCGGAAATCAGAGCGCGGGACCGCCGGTGTCATTTAAGCGGAGAATTATTCGAGCCCTTTTTACGAGGGGTTGAACGCGTTTAGGGGAAACTTGAGCCGCCCTTGAGACTATGAATCGATTACCGTGACGCTTCTGTCATTATCCTCCGCGATATCGTAAACATTGTTCTCGATAACTTCGCAAAAAAAACCAAATTTGTATGGAAAAGCTCGATAAAAAAAAAGATGTGCAAACGAGACCTACGAAATGGCGCTCAAGGCGAGAAGGCAGCGGATGCAGCTTGCTATAAATCTGTTAAAACAGTTTCAGCGGGGAGACACCTTCTTTCTAGGAATAGAGATTATGTGGAACAAAACCTTTAACCGGATTATCTTTAGGATCCTGTTGGGTCGTATAAAGCCGGCCGGATTTACTCCGGTTGCTTATGACATTTAATAGCGATGCTTCTAATCTGCTCTGGATGTCAATCAAATGTCGGCCACGCGCGACAGTCCGGCGAGATGGTGAAAAAATAAGTTTCGGATTTGTTGCGAAGGCAACACCGAAGTACAAACGTTCCTCACCGTCCCTCGAACGTAACGAGATAAGAATTTACAACCTCCGCACTCCAACAATTTCGACTCTGACAGACGGACAACACATGCGACTGACCCATCGAAAACGATCACCGGACGTACCCCCATAAATCACGGCATCGACGACCAAGACAATACGAAAAGAAATCCTGATAGAATCCCACTCCTCAATCTAAAAATACTCCCAATGCACCCACGTCCAATTAGCTATTTTTTCCCTACCTAAATCGATCCTCAACCAAACACGACAAAACCGAAGTGACGACAAACAGGACACGACAAGACAGAACTCAGAAGAAATCGGAAGCACGAATTGAACAAACTTATCTTATGTAAAAACTGTAATAAAGTGTATATATAGTACATAGTTTACGGTGGTTCGGAACCCACCTTAATAAAAAGTAGGTCCCGCTTGAAATTAGGCGATAGTTGAGGATTGGTAAAGGGAGAGGTGGTAGAATGGATTTGAAACCCTGAGGGGACTAAATATCATTACATATATAGTACATAGTTTACGTTTCTTAACAACCAAGGTGCTTAGTATCGAGTAGAAGATATTGAGAGAAGGCATCAACGCTAAGTATTCAGTGCCTTCGTATACAGGATTCGTGGACGTGATGCAACTCGTTGCATCGTCAGAGGAGTTCCCTAGTCCTTCTCAATTTTTGAGTAAGCCGTTCTTAAACGAGCCCTCTGTTCCGACGCATACCTCCGCAAGGGTCAAGGGTCACTAACGGAAATCGTCCGTTACACAAAGTGCATTAAGTGACGAGCGAGTTAATGTCTTTCTTAATGTTGACGGCCAATACATAATGTAGTAAGCGGAATAGTCGGGGCCACTCGAGTTTAATATACTCCGTGACAAGTGAACGACGGGACCGAAGTGTCCAATGAATATTCTTGACGCTTTGCTAATTTGATGTTGTTCCATGGTCGTTAACTCTGTGATTATTGTAGCAGCATTATTATAGTAATTGCGTAGGATTCCTCGGACTAATTTGATTGGTCGCCTCTAATGAATTTCATATTGATCCTCTTGTGCCTTGAATTATTAAGAAGCCCATTACATCGATGTCTGCTCCTTGTGACCGTGTCACTGCTCTTTTCGAATATTCAAGCACTTTCTGTCGAGCAGCAGCGCTTGCTAGTTTCGAGTTTATAGGACAAGGCTTCGGTTTCATATGTTTGCTTATGAAAGTTTCTAATTTCGTAAGAAATTTCCTGATCGAACGCTGAAAAAAATACTCGATCAGCCTCGCACCAACAATTCCGTTTCAATTCGTCGATCGTAATTGTCACGGCGCGGCGACCCGACCTCCATTCGACTCCGTTTAATCAACAATCACCCATCTCAAGAATAAAGCAGATCACCGGATCAACACGAAAATTCGCGCGCTATAAATAAAACATCGTGCATCGGCGTCGGCGAAATCCGTATCTCATAGAATCCGTCAATTTCGGGCAATCCGTTCCGCCACAAAAAAAAAAAAAAATTTCCCCCGGAAACCAGAATTTCCAGGTAACAACGCCCCCTACGCCCTCTCCTCCTGCGGATATCCCGGGACACGCCGCAATATTCCACAAAAGCTTTCCATAATCCTTCGTTTACCATGCAAGTGTCTCGTTATTTTCGCTCCCTCTGCCGCGCGGAGCCACATCCCTCGCCCCTTCCACCGATGTACCGGCACCCCTGCGATCCGAAAAAGGGGCCGTTACAAAATTACGAAAAAAGGGGGGAGGGACGAACAACAACGTGGAAAAGTAACACCGGGCGCAAAATTGCTTTTCCTGGCTTAGCATTAAATCCTCGGCGGAACGATGTTGCTTACTGAGTCGCGCGCGCGTTATTGGTCGGCAGCGCGTGTACGCGACAGGATTCGCGGGTCGAAAAAATGAATTTTTTGAAATTGTATTTTTTAATGGTGTAGAACCTCACGCATTTCCCAGAATTTTATGGTCGAATTGTCGCTAGTGACATAACTCGTGTCTGTATTGTATGCGTGTGTAAAATTTGGAGAATATTGATCAATTCATCTATATTACGTTGTCCCAAAAGGTTCGTTTCGTTTCCGACTAATGTGCTCGATGGAAATTCAGAGTAGTTCTTGCAAAAGTCAAAGGCATGGTTAAGAAAGAGGAAGTGTTGTTCGTGTACGCTGAGGTTACCTAACAATATGGAGCTTTAGATATAGTGAAAGAAACTTTTAGGAGAGCCTAATGTATGGCAGCCACGAAAAATGCTGTGGGAATCAAACAATAATTTCAGTAATAACAAAGATAATTGCTTAAAAATTACACTGTGACGTCTTGAAATATAGCCAAACATGTATGCGAAATTTTAAGAGTCGGAGCCCTGAAAGTGACTGATTTCACGTAAATTTCTAAAAATAACGAGTACGCGACCATCCAGATTTTTAGCCATTTTTAATAAAATCTCGACAATTCTTCGCGGCTGCATCTGTAGAATCTCGGCTCTGCGAGCTCAGTTTTGCGGGGTCCGCGTCGCGGGGGTCGCGAGCGAATAAATCGCGCAATGCGTCGCGGGATTCTGCGGAACTGGCCGACGGGACGCCGCCGTTACGAAGCGTAATGTTGCTCGTAAACTGCGTTGGGGGGCCCGGCCCGGCGTATTCCGCGAGCGTGAAGCTCTCTGCCAGGGGGGCTAGCTGACTAGCCGACGCCGACGCTGGTGCCGACGCCGACGCCAACGCCGACGCCGTTGGCCAGAGTGACTGGCCGCCACCGACGCGACGGCCGCGCCGTCATTTCGAATCGATATCGCGAAGAGGCGAACGCTGGTCCAGTTTGCCGTCTTCGCAACCGTGGATTATTCAACGACCGTTCCGCTGCCCGACGGAACAATGCGAATCGGCCGCGGGCCTTTGTCTTCCGGTCGATTGATCGATGCTCGCTAACCACGCAGCGCACCACCACCCCCCTCGTATACACACGTACACACGTCAGTACGCGCGTATATAGTTCGCCCGCCTCTCGCACCCTCGACATCCCCCCGTCGCCCCGACGCCGACGCCGATTCCTTTTTTTTCGGACAGCCCGTGCGGCGACAACGTCATAAATCCACCACGGCAAAAGCGTATCGAAGGGACTGCGAAAAAGACGCTCGGCTAACCGGCGAAATAATCTGGATAACCCGGATCATGCTGGGGAATATTGCGCCGAGGAATGTACTGTGTTAGACGTCTGTTTGCCTACACCCTCGAGGTAATTAAATTCATACAATTAACCCTTAGCAGTCGAATGGTGATTCAGAGTGATCACAAAAAGAAATTGCTGTATTATTGTTCTAAATATCGTTTATATTATCGAATACGTTGGTATCTAATTAATTACAATACATTTGAGCATTGTATGCGGTGTTATATGAATTTCCTAACCATAAAACGACAAAAATCATATTCTAGAACGGAATTATTCTAGGTTGAAAGAAATGTTTAATCGTCGAGTCAAAATAGCTTAGAGTGCAAAGGGTTAAACGGACATTGTCATCGGATTTTATCGGGACCGATGTGTTTTTCGAGAATACGTGGAACTATCTCAGATTTCTGTGGGCGGCGATTCGCGTTTATGCAAAATTTTGTAGAACACTAATTTCAATTCCACGGTTGCTTAGAAATTCTTTCCGCGGCACGCGTACGAGAAAAACTTCACCGACGCAAAACCGAGTGGAAAGTCATGAATTCCAGCGAGCAGAGCCCAGTCAGCGTGAAAACTCCTTCGACGAGCGGTTTTTAAGTAGCTTTTATATTTTCCAAATAATGCCCGTAAGCACAGTTTCCCGTAAATGAACGCGCCGGTCCGTCTTTTCACCCGTTGAAAGGCTGACCTCGCAGTGCTCGGGACCTCTTAGCCTTTGGTTAAATTCAGTAACAGTCGTTCAGACTGACCTTTTGTAAGCTGGGATACCTGCATTTCGGTCTCAGCCATAACCGGAAGCGCGCAATTCCGCTCCGCGTTCCCGCGTTAAGACCGCTGAAACTCGTGGCATCAAACTCGCCGTTCCCCTCTTTCTGGCTGTTAAAAAATTACTGTGTCGAAGGGCGAAAGAAGCTGGGTCACCGCTAAACAATCCCAACCTTTCTGACTCCAATTCGGCCATTTTCAAACGTTTCCCTTGCTTCTCCCGCGATTATCAAAATTATGAGAATGTGTTTCATTAGTGATTTTCCAAAACAAAAAAAAAATACGACGTAGTTACAGCACCTCGATTAACCGAAAGCTCTATTGTCCCGACAACGTTCAAACAGCTCATTAAAAAGCGATCCATATGCAACGCTGTTTATTACACAAATCGATACGGCTTGAATCCAGCGATTTAATTAATCTACAGTTCTATTATACGAGTAATCACGGTTCTACTGTGTCTACGATACACCAAGCGAGAGAATCGGCGCACAGAAAATTTCGCTGAGCTAGTCGAAAGCCACCGGGTAGCCAATATCGTCGTAGGCTAAAATAGCCATAGAGCGTCCCGGAGGGCGTCGCAAATTGAACTAGCTCTACGAAAGTTCTCGAGGAAAGGTTTTGAAAGGGCGGTCTCGGTTCGATCGCGATTATCGAGAACAGCCGCCCGGTGATACTAATCCTGTTTATGCCAGTTTCGTTTGCTGGGAAGCCGGTGACAAATCGATCGGTGCTCTCTCTCTCCCTCTCTCTCTTACTCTCTCTCTCTCTCTCTGTTGCAGAAAACCGAGAGCAACGCGACCCAGGTGAGCCTGACGAATCTGGAGCTGGACGCAGCGGGGGCGTACAGCTGCGAGGTGTCCGCGGACGCGCCTTCCTTCCACACGGCCATAGTTGACGCCACCATGAACATAGTCGGTAAGAGAATCAAGCAAACAAGCAAGCGTGTTTATTAAGTCGCACCGGAACTTTACGCCGCGTCGCGTCGCGTCGGTGCAAGCGATACGAAAACGTGTCGCGTTCGAGCTTGCGGCCCGGGCATAGACTTCTCTCTTCTCTCTCTCTCTCTCTCTTTCTCTCTCTCTCTCTCTCTGTGTGTGTGCGTGTCTCTCTGTCTCTCTTACACACTCTCTAACTTGAGCCTCGCAGTTTCGAACTGCGAATTAATACCAGCCACAGCCTGGGTGGACTTAAGGGCTTACGTGAATCGCTGTGGACCGAGCCGAAGATAATACTGCGGGTACACGCGGCGGAATGAACGGGAATTAGGTGTTTTAGGCGAAGACGAATTAGGTTAGCCGTGTTTTTCTTCTTCACCCGATGATTCGCGCGATCCGGCCTTCTTTCGTTCGTTCGACGCACTCGATCCAGCCAATCGGTGGCGTTGCAGCAGCCCCCGCGCGCGCCCGCGTTGCAAATTGCCCTTAAGTGGTCTCTACGCACATTTGTTTATTAGGAGGTTGTGTTAATTCGTGCAACTGGGAATAGACGGCTTCAGATAATTGTACTAGTGGCTCGCATCATACTAATACTCGTCAGCAACAGTTCAGGCAACTTGGTCGGCCTGGGTTCATCATTCAGCTCGCTGAAAGTTGTTCTCTCTGTAACTTGGATAGACGAGTTGATACATCCGCAGTTCTGCAGTTTTAATCGCTACGCGAGAATAATTCCGTCGATCTGCGAATGTTAGACCTCGGATTTTCATTGCTTTTATGAGGAGATTAACTGGGCCGAGAATATGAAACGGTGGAGAATATCAAGAATCTAAGGATATTTGTTTTGCAACGCGAAAACACTGTTAACCCTTTCGAGTGCCGACCGAAAGCATCGTACCTACGCGAAGAATACCGGATTAATTTGACGGGTTTGTTAAGGTTTGGGAAAAAGCTCATCAAAAACAAAATTTGGTTCAAAAAGGTGCATATTACGAAATAAAGGGAGAATAAATTAATGCCAATTGTATTTCAATATTCGTTGAACTCGCGTTCCGAATAGTAAGGCGCCATCGAACACGCAACGATATTGTACACGTCGTCGACACTTCTCGCGAGCGTTGCGAACGACGATATATCGTTGACGCTAAAATGATTAAGGGGTGAAATCAATTTTTATGCAACTTCTGCTTCCCACAATCTATACAGAATATTTTCCGTAAAGATCCACAGTTAAAGTCAAAACAGTTAGTCATCGGATAATTTATTTATTTGTTATTGCGCGTATAAATTAATGACGATTAAATCCAGAATTACACGATTTTCGCATTAAGCGGCTCGCGTTATGAAAATAATAAATATACCTTCGCTCGACTTGTCGGCCGAAGTACTATAGTCGAGTGCGAGATAGGCTCGAGGCGATTAGGGGATGACGGGGGTGTCGGCCGATGCAGGTGCGTCGGGCCCGTCATCCGTTCGTCCGTTGCTCATTAATTTATCGGGGAATGACAAATTGCGGGGCCAAATGGCGCGAAAAGCTGAAACGCGGCGCGCCGTATAACAAAGCCCCGAGGTGGATTAAAGATAGTTTCCCAACGCTGTTGGTCCCGCGACGCCGCGCCGGCCCGTTTACGCTGTTGGTATGGTAAATACACGGCCTCCTCCCCGTAAATTCGGGACCATCTCGTTTCATTGTTGCGCGCTGAATGGGAGGCAAAGAAAGCGACGAACGGCCCAGGCGAACAAATAGCGAGAATTACCATTCCGCCGCCCGGAGCCCACCTATTATATAATTGCTATTTTAGCCGACTGTAGGATACCGGTTTAATGATCGTTTTATGACGCCATTACAGTCTTCGGATACGCCTTTGTCTCGGTTAAGCTGCGCGACAAAGGGAACGGGATTATGCAATAAATTTTCCGCCACGTGGAATATTCGCGGATCGCGGCCACGCCGCGCCGTACAAGACGACTCGTAAATAAAGATCGCGACGGAGGACGTAATTATGTATAAGGTTAATAGGCGGCGTCCCCGCGAAACGACCGCCGTGCCGCGCCGTTGCCTGACACTTTGACGGTCGAATGGCGCGAGCCCGAAACACTCGAGAATAGAAACTGGATTAAAATGTCATTCGCGATCACTGGACTGCGCATCTTTATGCAAAATAACAATTGTCTGCGTCGATTGCAAGACATAAAAACTGAATAGAATGTTATTTCTTTCGTTAATAATTTTGACATCTTTAATTTTTCATAATTTTCCAACGGTTTTGAATTTCATCTCAATTTTGCTCTAAATGCATAAAGATTCGCAGTCCAGTAATAAAATAAAATTTTACCTGATTTAAAACAAACTGCAATGAAATAGAAATTTATTTTCTTTCTTAATATGTTTGACAGGTTCAAAATAATATAACGGTATTTTAAAATTTTTCCTAATGTTCTTTCTGTTTTTAATTATGCTTACTCATTTTTGTCACAAACACATAAGATCCGCTGCCCACTGGACAGTGTCCAGTAATCAAACCGCGAGTAATGCATTCCGTTTTATAGAGAATCTTGTTGCAAAGGCGTTGAAAATTAATTGTCCCCCGAGAGTGGCCGAGATATCCACAGTAACCGGAAAATGCACACGGTGAAAGGTGAAAATATGTTAGCGCAACTTTTAAAAAATTTTTTCGAGTCGGTGGGTAATTTCGCGCGCAAGATAAATGCACTGTAAACGCTGGTTTACGGCAAGTGCGGGGGGTTTAAATCAATAAAATATGAACCGCGCGTAATACACGGGGGTGATAAAGCTCGTGTTATTAAAATCAAGATTGATATTACCCGGCTCGTTAAATAAAAAATGCGGAGAAAATGCAGGCAGTGATCATAAAACATGATGCATGCAACGAGACCGACACCGTTTCGAGTGAAACAAGATATCTCGAAATATGATAGACTCGCCGCGAAACGCGTCCATCATGAAATTACCAAAACACTCTTACAAACGTATCGACGGGGAACATTAAGTGCTATAATTAGATTAAACACGGATTAGCAATTACAATCGATACCGGGCTATCGCGTAAAGCTCTGCTGCGCTGTGTTTACGGATTTCGAGTGTTCTTACAGATTATCCGAATTACGTTATTGCCCAATCACTTCGCGTGTAATTATCGCGCGCAGAAGTTTAGACAGATGCTCGTCCGATGGGATTCGTTTCATCGAATTTTGCAATAACGATTTTGTCGCTGCTGCGTGGAAAATTTATGAAAAAAAATGTCTCTGAATTCGAGGAATCGATTCCGCGACGAACACGTTCGTCCTCGTTTAAAGACAGAATAAAATCTGTTGACGCAGGATTTGATCGATTCGGCAAGCAAAACAGATTCCTCTCTAGCGCATAAATTTGCCAGAATTCGAAAGGAGGTTATCCGAGGGGATAGAACAACAGGAATTTCCTGTTCGGCGAATTCCGGCGACCTCTGCTCGAGATTTTATCGTTCGACGAGATTCGCAAAATAAATTCGGCCAGGTGCCGGGCGCGCGAATGGGAACGAATGCGCGGATAAAAATCTCCTTTAAAAGCGGCGCGATATTTAAATCGAAACTACGGCCGCGGAAACGATAACGCGCCACGCCGCGCCGCCCGGCTGCCTGCTGCGCGTTCTCTCACCAGAACGTCTCCAATTTCTCGGTTCGCGCGCGGTGTCTCGCGTTATGGGAATATACTTATGTTCGCGCGGAATCAGACCGTCGTCGCGTCGCGTATCAAACATACCCGAGGAATGGAAGGTGGGGGACCGGGGAAACTTTTCTCGTGCGATTCTCGATTCGAAAACTCGAATGGAAAAATCTCCGGTGCGGGTAACTCGCCGCCACGGGAAAGAATTCCATCGGCGATCCTTAATGTCGGCGACGTTCGAGCCTGTTAGAAATTTTCGGCTAATCAGAACTTTAGATTTCTACGGGACGAGCGCTCGAACGCTGTAATCGTTCTGAAACGCACTTTTCATTTTGCCAGACACAAAAATATTGTACATACATCTTTAACGTTAAATCTAAAAGCGATAAAAATGTTTCAGCTTCAACGAATCGCAAGGCTCCGTTCGTTTAGATTTTGAATAATTTTTATCTCGATATGTGTTTGGATAAAAGAAATTTGTCGAATTAATTTCCATGTACTGTGGTGAGACAAGAAGTTGACGACGCTGTCCCCGACGCTTACGACCCGGTCACGTGACAGGTTTCGTCTCTGTCATGCGCGAGTCCGACACTGGTACAGAGAGGGGGTAACTTTTCTCCTGAATTCGTACTCCCTTCCCTCGCGGTAGCTGCCAGGGATCTTCTTGTCGTCTGATCACGACCAGCAACTTCGTTATTTCAATAATTGCAAAGTGATAAAATATAGAAACGGTCGTTCGACCGGCGGTGGTAGGTTAATGGGCGCGGTCGTCGCCCGATTCTTTTGTCGTTACATCGAGCACCGTCGTCATCCGTAAATTCTACGGAATAATCAATGTTCCAAGTCTGAAAACGGCAAGGATTATACTGCAACCTGATACTCGAAACACGCCGACGTTAACAAGCCATTGTACTTCCCGGGCACCGGCAGCCCGGACACGGCTATGAAAATTCTCGCGACTTTTTTACGGTCAGTCGAAGTCGAAAAATTACGCGGCGAAATGTCCCGGGGACAGAAGTATGGAGTTTCTCCGGCAGCGATCGCCGCCAGGCCGGAGAGCGGTATTTTGATAAAACGGCCGCGTGTTTCGTGCACCTACAAGTTTTTTAACGAACACAATAGCCTCGCAGTGAGAGGGAGAGAGAAAGGGAGAGAGAAAAAACAAGAAAACGCGTACACTCGGAACAGGATAGAGGTGGGCCTCTCCGGTTCGCGGGATCTTGCGCATTCTGTTCCGCTTTTAACAAATCCGAAAATTCCGAGGGAGAGAACAGTCGTATAATCTTGTCCGTGCATGCAGCAAGTGCATGGGGAGAGAGAGAGGAACGCCAAAGGGATGAAGCGAGTAAGAGAGAGAGAGACAGAGAGAAAGAGGGTTTCCTCGTTTTATCAACGTAGGATGTTTCTTGTTTTTACGGGAGAGGGAAAGGTTCTCTCCTGTATTTTTCGCCGTGTTTGTTCTCCGATGAATGCTTGCGGTAGTCGCTCGGATGTTTTACATAGAAGTCGAAACTACGGGGGTTCGGAGAAAGGGAAAGGAGGAGAAAACGGAAAGAGGGGGAGACGGGGAGAGGGTGGTAGGGGGTAAAGGAGGAGGAACGAGAACAGGCAGCTTGAAGAGGCTCTTACGGATCATAAAAGCGATGGGATACGACGCGGCGCGGCGCGGCCTGGCGCGGTATCCTCCTACCGAAACCCTACGGTGTATCTCGCTCTCGTTATCCGCTCCAGGGGGAAAACGAAGTTCGCGGGGGCAGAGAAGCTTGCCTGTCGGTCCCGATTCTGCTTTTGGTTCTGGTTCGGGCTCTGGTCGTTTGACTATGTTGGTCGTGCGCGCGTGAATTTCCCCCCCGATACACGAGTTACACGCGCGCGGCCCGTTACGCTCCGAAAGAACGAGACTCGGGGAAAAAAAGTCGAAAAGAGGGGGCGCGAGAGGGCGGGAGGGGAGGAATATCAAACGCACGGTTCGAATACACGGATCGGCAAAATATTTGGCGCAGCGGGCGCTAGACGCGACTCGCGGGCTGAAAGAATCCGGGACAATAGTGTCCCTCTTATGAATACATTACTCCGATATCGAAACGCGAGCGCGAATTGCCAGGCATAAAAGAAGAATTTTTCATCAAGCGCGCAGAGAGAAAGAGAGTGAATCGTACAAAGATAGAGAGAGAGAGAGAGAGGGATAAAGAGACTAGTTGTAGAGAGAGAGACTATATCGGTATGTCGGCGTATCCGAGAATCTTGAAAAGTTTTTCCATCCCTTTTCGTGCGATACGTGCACACCGGGCAGGGGCAGCGAACGTCAAAGCGGTGTTTCGAGCATGCCTCGCATACTTACGGCCCCCCATACCTATATGTATACACGGCCGTCTCTTGTTCCGCAGAATTACCCTCTCAAGGGCCGTCGATACACGGGTTAAGGAGGAAATACCGGATTGGCGATATGTTACGTTTGAACTGCACATCCGGACAGAGCAAACCCGCGGCCAATCTCACCTGGTTCATCAACGACCGACAAGTACGGGTTTGGTATACTGTAGGGAACAGAGTCTGCGAATTCCGCCGCTTCCGCCGCAAGACGCAACCGATTCCCCGACCCACCCACCTCCACCATCCACCCCGCGTTTCAACAACTCTCGGAATGATGGAGCCTGTGCTTTGCTCGCTGTTGGTTATTAGGCTATTTAGGTGTACCGACGGCTAATCCGCTGCGCCCGTTTCTCGTCGGCTCGCACTTTAAACCTGGAACCTGCGCATCCTCGGAAAAACGACAAACACGCGGCGCCGTAGCCTCGAAAAATTAACGCCGTCACCGTCGACTCGACAACCGTAAAGATCAGATGAAATCGCAGCCACGTTAATTTGCGCTGTGATTTATTTTTCCCGCGTGACGAGTTATTCGGGTGTCCTGTTTCAAATGCCTCACCCTGTATATATCTCGTGACTATTTATTACACTTCGAAGAAAAAGTGTACCTTCGACATTAAGATAACCAAAACTGCCAGTAGCAAGGCAGCGAAGACATAATTCTCGTTCCTGAACGCACTTGACACACAAGTTAGACATGCATGCACTCCAGACATATTGAGCACACACACTAGACAAGCATCGAACATACACACTAGACATTGATTGTACGCCGGGTACAAGTTTGATCGTGGAGCATCTCGGTTTATTCTGCTACCGACGGCACACTTTTCATTAACGGCGCGATAAAACCGCAAGAGAAAATTATCGCGGATAAACTTTTCAGAGGTAATTGTGAAACGGAGGCTTTCCTCGAAAAGGCCGCATCGAAATGAATATGGAGAAGATTGTTTGAACTTTGTACAGTCGTTTGAATTTGTAAAATTTCACGAGCGAAAAGTAACTTCGGTTCTCCTGGCCCGTTTTATACCGAAAAAGGGACTTTGAAGAAACAGACTTCGGGGACGCGAACGTACAGAACCCAGCCTTTGAAATCACAGGCAGAATATTCCGAGATTTCTTTACACGAGGTTAGAGTGTCCCTTTAGTGTTCCTTTAATTTTATGGAGTAGCGTATTTTTCTTTTCGGGGGTTGGTCGATCACTCGATGGTATATTTAACACGTTCGTTATCACCGCCTACTTTGTATTTTGCGGCGCGGAAAACTAATTTTCCCGCAGCTAATACCACGCTTTATCGCATCTGTATATTTGATAAAAACATGGAAATCTGGGCATTGATAAAAATTAATGCCATCTTCAATTTTATCGAAATCCTTTTTGTTAGGAAATGAGAATTTTCCCTTACGCGGATTTCTGTAAAATAATCTATGCAGATGGGAATTTGCATAAAGAAATGCAGGCTGCTTATTATTTAAAACCGTAGCGTAAAATGTAAATTTCGGAAAGTTAATGATATTTTTTGTTGCACTGTTTAATATTTCATGCAGAAGATATGCTACCGCATCACGTGAAATGTGGCTGCGTTTCTGCGGTAGTCGGGATGAATTTCATTTTTGGCAATCAGCACGTCATTTGGATGTTGGGAGAATTATACAAAAACGTGTCAGTCTCGGGTGAAGTAGTTCAATCATTTTTCGGGGAGTTGTTTTTTCGACAAAAATGATTCGCCTTCTTTTCGATACAGCATAAAATACGATCATTAAAAAATCTATTCAAATATGTACTTGCAGTAATTTACGTTTGACCGTGTTTCCATTGTCATAAAAATGAGTAGATGAAATACAAAATAGGTAAAACGTTCAAAGGATGTTGAAGCAGCTATTATTTTCGAAAGACTTCTATTATCTTCGCTCGACTAGAATTATTAAGACAATTCTCGTTTCACAAAAGAAAGAAAAAAAAGATCCGCAATCCATTAATTGCGGAGACCGCAATCAAAGTAGATAGCGGTAACGAACGTGTTAATCGTGACGTCCGAGCAAGCTATTACAGAGATACAAGTGATTTGAAAGGAATATCCTGCCAAAGAACTGAACGTATATCGAAGCTAAAAAAGTCGCCAGTAATTTTTCGTTAAATTGTTTCGAAGATCGTAGTTGGCAGCGTTAATGGAAGGCGGTAGTGTTTCGCGGAACAACGCGAGATCTCTTATTGCCTTTTAACAGTAATTTGCGGATGAAAAGTATCGAATTGCCAAAAGAGAGTTGAGATGAATGTGCGGGCAAATTCATGGAGCGCCCGCGCGACTGCATGACAGTTGGCGAGCGCGTCTGGCCAGTTCTCGGTGTTTCTACTTGTTGTGGAACTCCGGTCGGGCGGTTCTACCTATTTCGCATTAATTCTGCCAGTCTGATACTGTCGCCTATTCATTCCCGCCGCGGAAAAAATATTAACTGGATGGGAAGCTTGCGGTTGTTGACCAAGAATCGCAGTAGACAGCTACTGGCGTTATATGTATAAAAAAGTTTGAACCCGGTCGTGCACTCCATATTTGCCAACTCATCTTTATGCATTGTATTAAGAATTTCATTTCGAACGAAAGTTTGCCAGGGACGAGAATGAGAATTTGTCTCTCTGCTTAATGGAAAGCCGCTCGAATTTATGCAACAACCGGACAAAAAAAAAAAAGAGAAAAAGAATAATCCACGTTTCTGCAGCTTCTCGTATTAAACTTCCCTTTATTACCTTTATTAACGGCATTACCTTTTAATCATCCTTTCGACCGACGAACTCCGGCGGCCGTCTTATTTTTCGAGGGGACGACGACGCGCGACGGGATCTTCCCTCTTCCACGAGCGTCGAATGCGTTCACGGACAGGTGTGGATTATACAAGCGGCCATAATGCGGCGCCGCGGAAAGTAGCTTGCTCTTAAAATACGATTGTTATTTGAAAAAGAAGGAAACATTTAGCTTCGGCTAGAGGCGACGGCGCGTCGAATAACAAGCCTTGCACGAGCTCTCGTTATACGTACATAGACACGTATACTCGATGCGAGATTTTCCGTTGGGGCACGGGCGACGAAGGATTTTTCCCGTCTTAAGCATTAACCTTTTGCGGTCCAAATATTGTTCCAACCGGTACCACGGAAACGCCGACATTAGCCGGGAAGTTTGTTATCCTTTGTAAGTAAAACACTTCTCCCGGTGTATAGAGAACACATACATTTGCATCGCCGTCGCGTTTCCTCCACCTTTGTCTCTTTATATTTTCAAGTACCGCCGCGTCGTCACACGGGATTTAATACACCTCTCCGCGGACTGAATTTTCCCGGTGCGACCCGTCCCGGCCCGGCCCGGCCCGAGCCGTTCGTTCAGTTATTTAGAAAATTAGAGCGGACCATGCGCCCCGTTCGGCTGTCATGCCGCGGATAAATTTTCTACGGACAAACGGTCCGTTTTCATGAGATTTTACGTCTTTTTCGCGGTGTGTAGCGACGCGACAACCGCGCCGGTGCCAAGGCAATTGCAATTTCAAACCTGCCTAGAAAAAAACTTTTGCCCGCTAGAATTGCATTTCGAACGTAACTCTGTTCGCCCGCCAATTTTTTTTCTATCCCCATTCGGCCAAAGAGTTATAGCGGTCACGGATATCGTACGATCACCCGGTATAAATCCGTTTCGAAATTGCGCGACTGTGAAAAAGAAAAAAAATACCGATGACAACGTCCTATAAAAACAGAGCGGCGCGCGGGCGATAAAATTCTAATCGAATCAACAATTAGCCGCGGATATTTCTTACGCGTCCCCCATCGCTGCTGCTGCGCAAAAAGGGCTCGAAAACACACTTTTCAATTAATCGCAAATCAAATTCCACTTTGTTTTACTTATTCAAATATCGTTCTCGTCCCGCATTTTCCTTTTCCGCGGCGCACTGTACCGCACCGGCTCGAGAGGATACAGTTAATGAAACGCCGGTGACGACTTGTTGTTGCGCGGCGGCGAAACGAAACGAAACGAAAAATAATTATCAAAACTGGAGGCCTTATGTTACGTCGTTAGAAAATACCTTTCTCCCGTTCGATTAATTGCGAGGCCCGCGTTCCGAGCGTACAATTCCGAAATTAACCGAGCCATCTCCGCTCGCGAGATCTGTTTCGTAGCCGCTCGGATGTCACCTGTGCCCGCTGAAATTCCATCGACGAACCAATCGACCGCGATCTACCATCGACGTACACCGATGGAAAAATCCTCCGGAGAAGCTGTAATCTCACCGTGAACCGATCAATAGCGAGAGGCCGCAAAGGGTTGAAGCAACAATCCTTAAACGTCGAACAAGCGAGATTAGCCTTGCGGGGGGGGGGGGTGAATTCCGGGACCACGGCTACCGGGTGGGCCGATTAATCGTGGAAATTTGTCCTTTAAAACGTCGCCAGCGGTGGCGGCGGCGGCGGCTTAATTCGCCGAATTAATTAGCGGAATTAAGTCGCCGTCGGCGCATGGCGTCCCGGTGGAAGTGTCGGCGGTAGCCGGGGAATTTTAACAGGCGTTCCACGCGATCAACGGGATTCCAGCTGTTTAACCCTCTTGCTGTCAGCCCCGAATATTCTTCGTCCACGAGAACGCTCAAAATTTGACAGGGTGGCAACGGGGGATCTACGGGACTTTTATTGTAGAGCGTTTGTACGTCAATACATGCCCCTTTAAGGGTTCGTTCTGATCGTCGCGAATGTGGTGGCACACACGCACAGCCCTAGAGCCACATACACGTACGCGAGGATTGGAAGGATCCATGAGGTCACAAACCATTTCTCGATAATGCACAGTTGGGGATTCTAAATATTTAACCTTTGTTTGAAAATTGTGTAAAAGGGTGATGGCTACTGACAGTAAGTATAAGGAAAGAATTAAAGAAAACAGGACTCGTTATATTAAATGTTATCGATAATATCAAGTGGAAATCCACAGTGCCTATACGCGATTCGCCACTGTTTTACTGTGTCGTAGGCTCATTTGTTTTCTTCCTCGATTTGGGGCTATTACGAAGTATTCGGTATGTAGATACCTAGAAGAGTCTCTGTGCCTTCTTCTCGTGGACGAACGATAGACGAACTATGCGAACATTGCCGATCCGACATTCGCGTTTTCACGAACGAAGCGAATCGGTCGTCCTCGCCGTTGCGGCACCAGAAAGCCTCGACAGCAAGAACTGTCGGATGCCGAATGCTTGAAATCTCCGGTTCGGCCCGTGGCAATGTTCGCATAAGCAGCGAGTGCCGATCGGCCCGCTGACGGCTAAACTGTTACACGATCTTCTCGCAATGATGTTCCGCTGTTCCACTGTTTTCGCTGTTGCGATCCGACCACGCGCATGCAGCCGGAGAAGACCTACGTCCGCACGTACAGCCCCCTGGACACCAACGAGTCCGAGTGGCATGTCTCCCAGATCGGCCTTCAGTTTCTGGTTACGCACGACCACTTCAACGCCGGGGGCAAGCTGAAGGTGCGGTGCAGCGCATCGATATACAACATCTACTGGCAGAGCACCGAGGTCAGCACCGAGGAGGACAGGCCCAGGGTGATACACTACGAGCCCGCGGCGACCATCGTCGGCATCAACTATCTGCAACCGCCCCCGAACTTCCAAACGGGACAGAAGAAGCCCGACGGACACGTCGGAGTGAAAGGTAACGAGAGCTTTTGTTTATTATATGCTGCTCGGGATCCGTACACGACCGCTAAGCGGTTATTTGCACGCCCCAGGCGGTTCCCGACACTTCCGCGACTCGATGGGACGCAGAGCCCGACCGTACCCGAGACGTCTTTACGAGTTTCAGCCTGTTTTCGGAGGGTCCGTGATTCTTCAGACTTTTAACCCTTTGCGCTTGGAGCTGTATTAACTTGGAAATTAAACTGTTTCTTCAAACCCAGAATAATTCCATTCTACAATTATTTTTCTTCATTTTATGGATATGAAATTGATATAATGCCTCGTAAAATACGTAAATGTTTAGTAATCGATTAGTCACCAATTTGTTTAATAATGTAAACGATATTTTGAATAATGGCACGAGTCGCCACTCGAGCGCTAAGGGTTAAGTGATTTCAGATTTTTTTTTTGTAGGACGGACAATTTTTCTGTTCGATTTCATTACTTTTTAACAACGCTGTAGATTCCACGATTTTTTCTATAGGCATAATAAATTTTTCACAAACTCTATAATTTTTTAGAATACTTCCATAATTTTTTTGTCACGTAACCAACAGTCACTAAAGATCGGGCGGCATAGTGCACGCACGCTGGGCTCAGTTTTCCCGTAATGTCATTCAAACGTCAGATGAAAGATACCCGGGGCAACGACTTCGCCGCTATTTACCCATAAATCATTAATTATTGGTCAATCGCCAATATTGAACGGTCAAAGCGCAACTGTAAATCCGGTCTAAACGCGACCGACAAATTTGGCCCCGTGCAATCGACCTAAGGTTCGTTTTAATACTTCGGAAATTGAATAATTTACATTGCCGTGAGCGTGTCGGTTAATTGATTTAATAAACCGCCGTATCCGTAGCGGAGGATAGTAAAGCGACTGCGTCCAGTTTATAGGACCGTATAAAGCTATAATTCCGTCGGATCGGAGAAGATCTCTCTCTCTCTCTCTCTCTTTTGCGGGAGAGCTCGAGCGAACGCGTTAACACCGTGAAGAAATCTATTTCGTTAAGGATTCACCGCACCTGGAGCACCGCTTGGACTGCATTACCATCCAAACAGGAAATTTTAGACTTGAGAAAATTATACCATACTCCGCCGGGTAACCAATTATAAACTTTCTTATGGAACTATCCGACATGGAAGTACCCGCGGACCCGGCGACCGGTTCGCTGATCTTTCCTATTCCCGGACACGGTTCATATAAATTTCACGAATGCCTGCCTACCCCGGGGTCTCCTGTGGTTATGTCCAATAAACTTGCTGTGTCCGACCGGCGCGGCGCGACGTTTCGTTTCGCTAATTCAGATCCCGCGGTGAGAAAAATATTGGCGACGATCGTCACCGTTCTCTCGCACGGACCATCGCGGAGCAGAGGTGCCGGTTTAACGAATTTATTAATTCTTGCCGCCATTGTGCCCGATGCAAATGGCGCGAGCCAAGTCGCAGAACAATGGCGAATACCACCGTGCGGGATCTTGCGGGCCCGGTTTTCTACGGAACGGACATTAAATTCCGAAGACACAGCCCCGGCTCCCTCGACGCTGCGCTATCCTCGAATAACGTTGCAGCATCCCGTATAATATTTATCAAACAACACGTCTAAATAAGTGTTCTATTTGAAACGTATTGACGTCAGTTCCGAAACATAATAGTTCGATCGATCAACGATACTGTTTTCGGATACGCGCATTATACATACTGTATTTGAACACGTCTGCTTCTCGGTGATTGACTTTCATTAGTAACTAAAGCTTCCCCGGTTAGTCGGGAATGATTTTATCGAGGTTCGCAGACTGTTTATTCCATATTGTTGTAACTTCTTTGACGATTAGTTTTCTATAAAACATCATTCTGTCAAAGTTTATTGAGAAAATGAATGCCATTGAGTATAAACTTCTTATAACGATATAAATTTGTCCAAGTCGATCGTAGGAAATGCAAGTTGGATGGAAATGTATGTCTCCTTCCAATAATATCAATAATTCGGTGATAATGTAATATTGTTGAAGTTCTTCACAGTTTCGCTTCTCGTTCTGAGCCATTTTTGCACACAAATGCGTCGAATCTGCAGTCTAATTATCAAGTAATTGTTACGAGTATAAAAGATTAGTGAAAATATCAGACGATTTAAAAAACAATTATAGTATCAAGCCCGTGGGTTGATAAAATTATTAAAAGAAGGAACAAATGTCCATACAGCTTCTATTCCTTACAATTGACTTGGAAAATTTTTATTTTGCATATGCAGATCCTGGTCTTATTTACAAAATTCATGTGGCATTCAAATTCTTCTATTTTAACGCTATGTTTACGGAGCCCTGTAAGTGACTATTATATTTTACTTTATAAAAGTAACGAGAACGTGTCTATTAAAATTTTTCGCCATTTTAAAAATAACATCCTCTCAAAACAATAAACTTATTAAATAATTCCCCGACGCATCCCTACAATCTTCTTGAATATGAAACATCAGAACCGCGTGTTCCAGCGTTAAAGAATGTAGCTGTCCGTAGATAGTATTTCCGAGGAAGGTTCGAAGATTGCAAGAATTTTTATAGACTTCGTAGCTGGCGGTAAGGAACAGTATGCCCGTGAGAAGGTGTGGGAGTTCCGTGAAGCTATTCAGCTTCTTCGTCGTGGAAATCTGCGGGCGCGATCGCGAATCTGGCGTGGGCATGGTCGGCATGGTCGGTCGGTGGAGAATTTCGCTTGTTTGTCCATCGCGCGGTTCAGATAATCTGGCCGGCCGAATTATCCTGGTTAACGTCAAATAGCTCGGTACGCCATCAAATAATTCGTTTCACGCCAGATAATCCGAGGCTGCGGCAAGGATAATTCCCGACGCATTCCAGGATTATTTGTTGCGGCTTCGGATTATTTCGCGTCAAGTGAGCCGCGCTTTAGCGCCCGTGGAATCGGGGCTTCCGTGGCCGAAAACAACGGGGGCCCGACTACAACGGCAACGACGTCGACGTCGACGAAACCGACAGAGGGAGAGAGAGAGAGAGGCGAACGGCGACAACGGGAACAGTGACGTCACTTCACCGCACCGCACCGCACCGGCCCGACAATGCTCGGGAACTTTGGAAACGCGGCAACGACGCCGACGTCGACAACAGGAAATAAAACTAAATAAATCCGACATATGAATAAAAATAGATAGAAACGAAAGAACGAGAAGAGAGGAAAGAGAAGTGTGTGAGTGTGCGAGAGAGAGAGAAAGAACGGTGGTATATCGGGTTTCATCGGCGCACACGGGTTATATAATAACACGCCGGTCACAATTCAATCGAAGTCGTATCATCGGCGCAAAAAAGCCACGATTGAATTCGCCGATCGCAGCTTGCAAAAACTTCGTTTCGTTATTTGAGTTAGCTGTTTGCTTCGTTATAGACTGCCTCCTAGTTTCCATTTCGATGGCGAGCCCTCTCTTTCAGCTCGTTCGACCCTCTTCTTCGACCCGTACGGTTCTCGTCGCGCCGCGCCGCGTCGGTTCTCTTCCCTCGCCACCCCGTAAAAGTAAGTTATCTGATAAATGAAATATTTGTTCGTCGTATCGGGAACAATCATTTTGCGAAACGAGAGGGAGGAGTGGTGGGGGAGGGTGCGGCGAGCCTCTCGCCGACGGGTACTGTCCGATCTGCAAATTGATCCTTTACAGAGCTCGTGTACTCGGCAGGACAGGTCCCATCGAAAGGACTGCGGGATTTGAGTTAACAATAAAAAGAAGTTAGTAATTGAACGGCCAGGCGCATCACGCCGCCGCGCCGGTCCATGATCGTCTAAAAATACGGAGTCGCCATTCTGTACCCATGACCCCGTGAAATAACGATCAAGTCGATTATTTACAGTACGGTAGAACCCCGAATCTCGGCGAATGTGTTTAAGAGAACCGAGGACAGGACATCGCGTCTCTTCCGAAGGATACGCGTTCGCCACGAGTGTCCAGACGCGATTGATAAGATTCCCATGTGAAAGTAACTAGGGCGCTCTGTACGCAAAATAGAAAAATGTTCGTCCGAATTGCGGGAAGCAAAAGTCGTAATTCCGTTTCCCCCTTTAACGATTTTAGTAAGCCGAAGCTGGTACGTTGAACCTCTTAAATTATTTTATTCTGTCTTACGATTTAGATTGCATCCGCTCATCTTTTCGTTTTTTTCATAAGTCCATGAAATACGCAGTCTATTTATAACCACTTTCTACGTGTATGAATGAAATCTGTCGACTGGACCGTCCGATATACTTGCGGATTTTATGCATTCATGGACGAAACGAGCGCAATTTACAATATTAGACGCGCATCAAAAGAATTTCTGAACGTCTGTGTTATCAAGATTATTAAATTCGGCTCCTGTTTCTTTCGGACCGGTTATAATAAAACCATAGAATCCTTGAAACCTGACCGGGCAACGTTATGAATTAAAATTCTGACTCGCCTATTCCCACTGGCGCATGGCGGCGCGAATTAACGCAACCGCATAATATTTTTCTTTCGCAAACATCCGACGGTTCTCTCTCTGTCCGACTCTCCGTGGGAATTTTTAAACAGGCGAACTTCGCCAGGTACATTTTTCACCGGGACCGTCTCGATCCATCTCTCGAGCAAACCAGAAATATATATACGCCGTGTTTCGATCGGTTTCTTAGGAAGAGGGGGAGGGGTGGGCGTCTCTGTTCACTGTCGCCGATGTTAATTATATTATTGTTCCGCAAAGAGCGTTGAACAAGAAGAACAACAGAACAGCCCCGCAGACACAATATTTACCGTACGCCCCTATCGTTGTTTCAGCTTCGAACTCCTCTCAAATTTACTTAATTCAAGTTAACCAGAGATAAACGCGCATTGTAAAACCGGGACAGAGCGAGAGAGAGGGAGAGAGAGAGAGAGCAAGGACGTGGCAACGGCGGGACGCGGCGCGGCGGGACGGTTAACGGGGTTATAATTAGGCCTCATTTACAGAAGAGCGGGTCGGCCGTGTCACGGACACGGTTCACTCATCCGCGGTTCGTTCAAACGTTATTCGAGGCCCCGGTGCGTGACTGGAGCAAGTCGCGTTAATTCATTTGAAGAGCATTGAATAATATTTGATCGGTCTCTGACTGTGCAAAGCGAGAGAGACAGAGAGAGAGAGAGAGAGAGACTCTGTCAGCGTAAATCAAGTCGGGGGAGTTGGGGGAGGGTACGGGGGCACAAGGGGAGGGTTAATTATCGGGTCGTGCGTGACAAAGTCACGGTAATCCCATTGAAAGCCCGAAAATTATTTCTCGCTGTCGTTATTTATCGCTCTTGTCGACAAACGCGTTCGGTAATAAAAATATAGAGAGAAAGAGGGGGAGGGAATGAAGGGGGTGAAAAAAAACACCACGACGCGACAAGAGCGGAACAATTTTACGTTCACCTGCGCGCACCGGTCGCACAGAAGGATCAAAATGGAAAGAAGAGCGCGATGACGAGAGACGGACGGACCAGTCATCCATCAGTGCTCGGAAGGCGCAATCGAAATTCTATGACCTACATCCGGCGGCGGCGGCGGCTATTAAAGCGTAAGCGTTCCCTCAATTTGAATTTCTTTTTTTCGGGTTATTATGTTCGGATAGCGCGGTTTTATTACTCCCGATTCGTGCAGCCTCCCCCGACACCGGCGACTACAGGGATATATTAGCGGGGAAAATGGCGGGAATTAATTCTGAAACTTCCGGGCCGACCGTCGACCCCCTCCGCACCGCAAGGAGCTCCTAGAACGCGACACGGAGAGCCCGCGTTTCCGACTGCTGGCACATTGTCCTCTGGAGAACCGACACAAAGCGTCGCCCTGGCAGTTTTATCTGCCCGTCCGCCGCGAATTATTCACGTCGAAATTTCGAAGAATCCGAAACGAGCGCCGTTACTCATCCGCCCGCCGTTTACCGGGACTGTTGGCCGCGGAGAAAGCTAATTAATGCGGCTCCAAGACGACCAACCGAAACGTCTCGATGTTCGAAAGGCAGACGATCATTTTACGGGACAACGCTGAATAACTTTGCTCTTCTTAATTAGTTTATTTTTTTTTGTGAATCTTTCAGTGACATCTCGGTGACATTTTTCTGGTTAGAACGAGCCCGAACACGATACGTTTCACAGCATCTTTGTTTGCTTTATTCGCGATCTTGTAGAACCACGATTATCCGGACCGAAGGTATATAAATCAGTAAAGATTTCATGTAGCTAGGTAACTGTTCTGCTATCGAAACACTCGCTTTCCTTTGACCAGTTCGGATAATCGATGTGTTACTGTATCACGAATTAAACAAGCGTACGTAATCAGAATTGTATCGTGTTCGGTATCGTTCCAATCGGAAAAGTGTTATAAATATTTCGGTGCAGGTTTCATAAAGCAAGAATTGAGAATAACAAGATTTTTCACTGTTGTTATTCACTCAAATGTTTTCTTTTTCTGTACACGATATAACGTCGAATAATATAACGTTTTCACGTACATCCGAGTGCTGTAGTATTCATAAGTAGAATTGGCAGGTTATGGTCAGACAGTATCCTATTCAAAAGGAACACACGAGAAATCTTCAGATTCACTTTTCACGGTAAAACGAAACCACGGACAGGAAATGTTTTATTTTCATATTTTCCGATATTCGGAGAGCGTTTTCTACGAGCAAAAGCCAATCAGTGCAGCCGTAAGACGTGCACGGTATCCATAGATTTGGAGATACAGAGGCTCGACACGCGTACGGATTAGAGCATGCATTCCGGATGCAATTCCGCTGGATGTTAGGCCCTCATTGATCGAATTAGATCCCGTTTGATAAGTATTGATGGATCGTGCCGGCCTAACCCCGCCGACTAGATAGATCATGCTAGATGCCAGATAAATGCTGACAGATTAGGATGAAATCTGTTACGCACCGATAGAAGCCGGCGGACAATGACAGATTTCACCGAATGTTGAATTGCGCCGTGTGTGCCAGCTACGATCCTAGATTAGGCAGATTTGTCTGAATGCGAAACAACTTTGATAGATTTTTCCGGTGACCGGGACAATTTGTCTCGGGTGGAACCGTCGCGTCCCGTGGAAATCGGATTGCCGGGATGTTTTAAAAGTTCAAAGATGCCGGTGACCTTTTTAGAGGCATCGTGATAAGTTCTAGACACTGATAGATTCGGCAAAACAGCTCGGAGACTGGGATAGATTTTTATCGACACGCTCGCCAGACTGTGTTTTTCGAGCGTAAATAGAACGTGATGTATTAAGAATGATTCCTGCCGTGTGTACAAACGGACACACGCGGATCGTGATAGATTACCATAGAATGCGCTCTCCGAATATTAGAGGGGGAAGAAATTCGTTCTGTAAAAACGACGATCAATATGGAGTGCTGGTTGAGATAAATTTCAACGGATCACGGTGAATAAAGACGAACGAGATTCCGTTAAACATAAACAAGAGGTCCCTTACGGTGGAAGGGCTCATTTACGTCACCGGCAGGGACTGTGCAACTGTCAGGCGTTTTTACTGCGGCCACTCGCGAAGGTCCAGGAAGTAGTAAACCGGCTAAAAGCTGCGCCCTTCTGGGACCATGAGCCCTATAAACCGGGATGATCAAATATTTCGACGTACGAGAACACGCTATAGCGTCAAACGGGAGAAAGTGCCCGGATCTCGGAGCCGCGCGGTTCTAGAACGTGAGCTCTCGTTGCGGATGTTTCTGAATTATTCCGTTTAAAGACGAGAGGACTTCCGGTCGCGCGTAGAGGCGTCTCCTCGAGGATGCAACGCGCCGCGCTCTACGCTCCTGGCCCCACAATGAAACCATTTTCAAGACCGTGCGAGACGTGAAAAATATAAACCGTGGCGGTGGTTCGACTCCCGAATACCCTGGCACACACTTCGCCCGAGGCCGTAAATATTCAACGCGTTCCAACATGATTTTTGCGGTACATTATGAACGAACCCGGCTGATCTATCAGACACGCCGAGCACTGACAGAATTCCGTTCCGCGGGTATGCCTTCCGTATCATTCTTTCAACACACTTTTCTCACTGGTGTATACGTATACATTATTCCAGGTGTTCCGCTTTTGTCGCCGTGTCTCTCGTTAAGCGAAACTTGTTGTCGCGTATCGAGGTCAGACACGAATATTGGATTTCTACCTAATTTCGATTCTATTTCAAAGCAATTTATTCGTCTCGGCCGTCTAATCATTTTTACATATTTTCGCGAACACGCGCAACAGTTCTTTCAGATCGTTGATCTTCTTATCGAACAGTTTTCTGATCTTGTGACTAGAGAATTTGGATTGTAACTGTGGGTTAGAGCGGCCCCTAATCTTGCTATTCAAGAATTAATTACTCCGTTAATCCTCTTGCATTGTGCAGACGGTAAGCTTTGATACAATGTACACATCAACACGAGAATTAATGTCTAGTTAATTGATTAGACATGTAAATCGTCTGGTTAGACAATTTTTCCACTTTTTAATATTTGCAAGGATGTATGTTACATAAAATGTGCACAACGAAAACGTTGCCACTGACTAATGCGATTCAGAAAAAAATACAATGTTGTTGAGAAACAATAGCGAACATGAATGACGAATTAGCTAATTTTCCTTGATTTAACAGGTTAAATCTGCATAAGCAATTTCAGTTCGCTCTAAATACGGGTGACAGGGGTTGATGAACTGTTAAATAGACAGAAATAATGGAGAAAGATACATGTGTCACATTTTCCCCGTTAGAATATTTTTTGAAAATGAATGCTGTTGGATTTTTCACGTACCAGTTGACATTCCAGGTATTTAGAAAACGAGTATTGAATTTTTCATATCAACATCCGCACAGCTGACTCGTGACGAACCGGCGCAACGGTAGCAGCTACCATATTTATTCATTTGTTTATTAATGTGATTATACGTGTATATAGTAAGGTGTGCATACAGTTTTATGCATAATTCTCCCTTGAAGCCTGCACTACAATGGAAACTCTACTACAGGTCAAAATGACCCTACATTCGTCCGCTACGTCCGTCCCAGACCATCCGCCTTCCGAGGGTTAATGGGCTCGTGAAACCAATATAATTACGTTTAATTACTTCGCAACACACGTCTCTAGCTAGATACAAATTATAATATGTATATTCGCTTCCTTCTAGCGTTATTAGATGTACGAAAAATATTGTGGTAGCAATGAAATTTAATAGAAATGTTGGCGATATTCCAAAACAAATATTAACAAAACATTCAGTAGCTTTTGTGCCATTATTAAGCACAAAACAAGGCGCAATTAAAATTAAATGGCGTAGCTCCTTTCAAAAGACAAGCCATCTTGAACAATTGTTATACAAGCTTTCTTATGTTTTCAATTGAAAACTTAATGAAACAGAGTAGAAATGTTTCAGCAAAAATAAGTTTTATCAATACAAGGAACTTTCGAAGCTCAGACTATATTTTTTATATGGAATAATGTGTTTAATTAAAACCGTTTGATAGCGCAATAGAATGGTCTACTTGAAGGGCAGAATTCATCAATCTACGAAGCACCCACTTGCCTCTTAACGATTCTCGAAATAGTGTTATGCCGCTTAACTGTCAAAGGATTAACCCTTTTAAGTCTAGCGAAGGGTTTAACGTCTATTGAATTTTCCAGTTAACCGCATTCACTCTCTGCTCTTCGAAAACTAATCGGAAAAATAGTCTTCGAAGGGCGTCCACTTGTGATTCTTTCCCCGACTGTAAATCCGACCAGAACTAATTTCCGGAACAATTCCCGGTCCCGAAATCTTTCTCGGTGGGTTCGCATGCGAAATTGAGTGATGATGATCGTTGACGCGTTGCCTGTTTCAGTTATCGGCTCGTCGACGACGGAACCGAGCGGGTCGTCGGTGCGGCTGGTGCTCGGGCTGTTTCTTCTGATCGTCATTCGTTAACCACGCTGCATTCAAGTACCGCGCGCTTTGGAGCTGTTTATATAAATCGACGTGCTTGTAAAGGGAGTCGAGAGGGTGGCCGCTTTGTGCGACGTCTCCGCGGCCACGGGATCCACGAAGGAGAAAAACAGAAAGAGAGAGAGAGAGAGATCGTCCGGTTGACGTCGACGTGAACATGAAACGTCGACAGTTGACGCGTGTATCGCGGCCCGGTCAGCGTTCCCGGCCGCGTCGGAAGCTGGAAAGCGGAGAAACAATACAGCGGGACAGCGTCCATGCCGAGGATGGAATGGAACGGTTGGAGGCAGCCGGCCGGGAAAAAAAGAGTGTCCAAGGTGGAGGAAACAAAAGGTGGCCAAAGAAGAAAGATAGGGGGACGAAGAACGAACGCGGGGATCGGTCGCGGATGAATCGCGGCCCCGGTCCATTCTCGGCCTTAAATCGCCCGATCATCGAACAACCGGCAAGGTATTCGACGGAGGAACGGCTCGACGAATCGAGGGTTGGTTCGCAGAGAAGAACATCCCGAAGAGTATTTTATTAAACCACACACAACCGTACACGCACACCGTACACCACCATTCACACCATACGTCAGATCCACACGGACGGGGACACACACACATGCGCGCGAGAACAGAGGCAAAGAACACGAACACACACAGACAGACAGACAGACAGAGTACGTACTTGCTTCCTCTCGGCGAGATCATTGTTTTTTCGCAATGTGTAGGTACCGCGTAGTACGTTCACGCCGCATCGTGTCGCAGGATAAAAAAAAACAGGATTACCAGTCGAAAACGAGCAAAACAAAAAAAAAAGATAAAGAAGAAGAACGAGGAGAAGAGTGGAAGAGCGAAAGAGAGTGAGAGCGCGAGTGTGATAGAGCGAACGAGGAGAGAAACGTAAGAAAAGATGAAAAGAAATAGTTTTTTTTCGTACTTTTATAACACTCGGAAAAAACGACTAAACGTAGCGTGGATACGTGTATCTATATATAAATCTATACATATATACATATACTGTATGTGTATAATATGTTGCTCTTTATCTATCTTTCCATCTCTCGTTGTCCGATTAATTCGCGCAGCTCGGAATTGAATGTCGAACGAAGCGAACGGTGCTGGCTCAGAGTATTATAACACGTGTTCGCACGCTGGCAAAGAGAGAAAGAGAGAGAATTAGAGAGAGAGAGAGAGAGAGAGAGAGAGAGAGAGAGAGAGAGAAGAGGACGTACCTGAATCGGAATCGGATAGATAATTCGCGCGCGTTTCGCGTTTTGTCGCGCTCCGCTCCGCTTCGCAGTTTGTATATTCTTGAGGCGAGCGATCACCGTAGACGAGAACCGTCGACAAAAGTACGGACGAGACGCGCGGCTGTGTTTCCGGTCGTGTAAGACTCGCGAACGAAAACCGGATGAAAGAGAGAGCGAGAGAGAGAGAGAGAGAGAGAGAGAGAGAGAGAGAGAGAGAGGGAACGATTGCGGAGAGACCGGAGACCGTGGAGGAGAATGCTTGATGGACGCGATATCGTTCGTTAACGGAATTTCGTTCCGCAGCGCGATCCTGTCGCCGCTTATTACCCGGCCGCGGTTTATTAAATTAATACATTCGCCGTTCTCAGTTTAATGCGCTTCCCCGAAACCGATACATTTGTCAGCCGCGTTTGACATGACTCTCCTCTCTCACCGTGGCCGAAACCTAACGAATAATAAAAGCCGATTTGCCATCGCGTGTCCCCGCCCGAATTATCCCTGGCCACGGGGCGCTCTCCCAATTTTGTCTCCTTGTTTCTATGTTTCTCGTTGTCGCGCGTTCGAGACGCATCTGTTCCGGGGAATTTTTCTCGTACGTATTAGAGAGGATTTTTCGGAATATTTTCTTAACACGTGGATTTCAAATTATCTCGAAGATATCGAGTTATCTCGTGCAATCAGGTGTAATAAAAAGATAAAACTCCTAAAAGTCCTAGATAAAACTCCGTTAAAAATGTATTTAGAATACTCTAAAGTTATTATGGAACAAACATAGCTTCTCACATCCCCCACTCTAATTACGATACGTTCCTGTAAATTCAATTTTACGTCTCGATATCGCTTCATGTCAATTTCATATATTACGTCACGTCAATTATCTGTTTCCAACTCAATATGAATTTTTCAGGTTTCGTTAACTGAATTACTGCGACGTAAAAATATATTGGTCGTTTGCACTGCGCTCGACGTGTTAAATTAATAAGATAGCGAGCAACGACACACGTTGAAATATTAGTTTAATACAGATTCCATCGATGTGACAAAGTTCGAGCAAACCCTTTCTTGCTCGCGATTTTTCCCTGTCGCATAAAAGTGTCTTAATGATCCCTTCATAATGGGTTACTCTAAATTAGAGTTACACGAGAGGGCGCGCATAGTCGCTCGAGTGCATACTCCCTCGAGATCGAGTAAAATAAATCATTCTGCACCTCTTAAGTGTCCCGCGGGCCGCACGTCTGTGACCACGGTATAATAGCGACAGAGACGTACGAGGTGTGGACAAAAAGTTCGTGGAAATGATTGATAAAAGTTGTTAACGAGAGGGAAACACGAAAATTCTCGTTTCGTGTGTTTAATTAGTAAGAAAATGTTCGGGGAGAACGTTTTTATCGCGTACGAGAAAACCTCCCGGTGCATCTCGAACTCGTCGAGTGCAGCTCCTTAAATTATAAAACGTTCGTTTACGGGGATTGTTCAAGGAGCGCGCCGAAAACGGAACGGAATCGCGAATGAACGACGGGATCGTGCGTTATGTATTATATATGTATATGTATATTCTGTATTCGACAGGCAATGTGTGCTAGCATTAGTTACGAATTATCGTTAAGGATTGCAACGACTGAACATAATACTCTACATGATTTTCTAATTGTATTTTTGAAACTGTCATCGTTTCTACGTAGCGGGACGCGGCGTGCGTTCGTAGCGAGCGACGCGTTTCATTCGCGAATTAGCCAAAAACGAGAAAAAGAAAAAAGTAAAAAAAAATAAAAAGATGGAAACGGTAACGGAACGACGCGTGAGAGTGGTGTAACTGAGTATTTTGCGAACGGATGGGTATGGTGCGTCTTCGGGTGTAACAAATAAAACGAAACGGCTAAAAAGAGAAAAATACAGGAAAAACAGGAAAAAAAACGAATACAGAAAACAGTAATAAGTGTAAAAGTGTCAAGAGGTATCTCGCATGTCCGCAGCCATAGTTTCTCGATTCTTTGTGTGAGACGGAACGCTAGTCGAAGTTTTGCCAATTTTTTGGGTATCGATGCTCATTATGTTCCTCAGCTTGTCACGATACGAAAGGATATTTATGATAATAATAACGATATGACCACAAAAATGAAAACACACGCAATCATTCATTGAATCCTGCGCCGTTCGAACATCCATATTCTTCCGTTTCTCATTGTCGCCTGTTCTTTTTTTTTTGTTTTTTTTTCTCATTAGAGTCGCGGTGATTCGAAAAAAGGGGGTGCACGCGAAAAAAGTATTTCATCGATTTGATTCTATTACTATTTGTCGAGTGACACGTCGCAGTCCCGGAATCCGTATAAAAGGACTCGGACATTTATTCGCGCTTTTCCGCGGGGAAAAAATCGAAATTGATTTCCCTTCAAACAATTCGCGATACCTAAATGGCGTGCCATTTAAATAAATTTTCCGATACGTTTTTTCTTCCGCTGCGCGGTGGTAAAATTGTTCTGCGAATTCTTCCACGAGTCCCCCTCCCCCCTCGCACGGGGCACGCACAATATTTTCGCGGACCGTGACCAACGGAGGATTAATCGAAAGCTATTTATCGGATTTGCCGAAAAATTTCAAGGGCTCCGGATTTTGTTTCACAAAATACATTCGAAAGGACGTGTTCGCGAAATCCATCGGTTTCCCTTTAAAAAAAAAACGCCAACCGTATTCAATCGAATTATTCCCTGGTACATGCACACCGGACTAATCGAATCAGAGAGAATCGAATTGAAAACTGAATTTTTCATACGCCAAAGTAGAGACGTCCGCGGGACAGAAAAAAAAAACAATACGCCGACTAAATTTCCGACACGTTCTCCTGCGAGTGCTCTTAATCGCGTCAACGTTAAAGTTTCGTTGAACGAGCACGACAGCCTCCCATAATCACCGACGCCTTGAGATTCGCGAGGCGAGCAATCAGCCGGGAAGAAAGGGCGCAATCAGTTGACGAAAAATCCGGAGAGAAAAGGTACAAATATTTTCAGAACAAGTAGCCCTAATTTCGTTTTACAGATGGCCGCCGTACCCAGCACCGGCGCTCGGAGCCAAACATCTACTCTAATCAAATATCACACTCATCGGAGACGACTTCCTACTGGGACTTTTACGAAATCGTCGTAAAGAGGAGACTTCACTCTTCGAGGTGATTTGAATTACAATCAATTTTCGTGAGAATAAATATTTATAATCGAAATTTTCCGTGTTTATTAGATAGAGATCGCTTTTTTATCTGAGTTTACTGCGATTTTTATTAGTTATACACTGAAAATTGCATCGCGAATTTGTTAATTCTTCGCGCGCTTTACAATATAATTTGCGAACTTATTTTTCCACGCGATCCCGAGCAAATGCAATTTTTCCAAAAATTTTCACTGCACGTCGTCTACTATAAACTAACTCTCTTCTAGCGGCACAAAAAATTGAAGTTGTTTGGCCCACTTTCAAAAAAGTGATTCTGATTACAAGGCTTAATTAAACTTTGAACAATTACGCGAGTCAGTGTACCTCGCTCCGCTCCTCTTTCCCTTCGCTGTGGATTGATTCGAAAAAATTTCGAAATGAAATTGATTCGTTAGGCGCATTTATCAGGCCTGTTACTGCTTTTCCAGCTGTAGCAGTAGTTTTTATTTAATAGTAGAGAAGAACTGCAAATGACATCATCATCTACATCATCTACATTTTTCGTAGTCACGGTCGGTACAGCTAAAAGTATCCTTTGTCCCGTAAAAATGTATTAGCACAAAAACAAATTTTATATTCCGGCGAAAGTGTTGGCCGATTCGCGTAGCGCTAGACCTCGGTTAGAACCCCGAGCCGCAAGAACCGAGAGTTTCCGATTCTGGGAACATTGAATGTTTGATGTATCATTAATCGGAATCGGTGTTCGGCGCCGGTGGCGAGTTTTTTGTGAAAATTGTTAGTTGAGAAAGAGAGAGAGAGAGCGGGTACGAGCGTTTCGGCAATAAATATTATTTTATCAAGCGCGCTCGCCGATTGAATCGTGTTACCGGAGTTATTACTCTATTTGTTTCCGCATCGCCGGTAATAACACTGATGAAATAATTCAATTACTCGTTCCGCGTGCGATAGGATCGCGTACACACGCGGCGAGGAACGGAGCCGGAACGCTTGTGTATATGTTTGCGCCGCGCCGAGCCGAGCCGCGGCGCGGTAGCACTCTCGTCGGCCTCTCCTCCTCGACTTTCACCCCTATTAATCCTCGAAGATACGCTATTCACATCGGACTAATCCGTTTATTCTTTCAAATCCGAAATCCAATATTCCGTTTGAAAGGGCGCGCCTCGCCCGGCCGCGTTACCCGCGTTTACTTGCTTTTGTAAATAAGCGGCGCCGAGCCGAGCCGAGCCGAGCGGGTTTCGGGAGCTGCTGTTGCTCTCTCTCTCTCTTTCTATCGTCGAGAGATCTCATTCCGTAGTGCTTTTCAAACCGGTGGATATTTCTGCCGCCGATATATCGCTCGGGTTATATTTTTTTTAAATCGTTGACCAGTCTTGATTGGATCTTTATTATTGAGAGTGTAATTAGAAAGGTACTTTCGGTTTTCCGATTCGCTTCGGAACCGCTCGACGTTCCACACTGCAGAGTCTATACACCGTTCCTGCTCCCTCACTCCCTCTCTGCCTCTCTCTCTCTCTCACTCTCTTTTTCCTATTATTTAAACGGATCGCTCATTCATGGCGCACGGGTTGAGCAAACTTTTTTACGTTGTTAATAAATTTGAAACCGCGGATACGCGAATAATGAACTCTTTCTTGTTCGACGCGGAATACTGTCGACGCGGACAGTGGAATCGCGGAGCGCTGGGATAAAATTCATGTTTCTGTTATCAGGTTGTTGGATAGCAAATGTACGATTCGTAACAGCAACGTTAAACACGCATCGATTTTTTCCTTTCTGGATATGTTTAACGGGTTAAAGGTAATCTGGTGCTTCGAAATTCTTCTGTTTTTGCTGTATTAAATTACACTAATTTTTGTCGTGAACACATTTTGTCGTGAATACATTAGCAATCTTTTGAATAAGAACGACGTGTTCACATGTTCTATCGTTTGTCTGATTTAAACGAGATCGAACATGGGTCTGTTTCCTGTTCAGTCTATTTCAATCAAGTATTAGCTGACGAAAAGGTATAATTTTAATCCACGATATGAACATTTTCGGATTAATTCGGGACCTATTTCATTGGAACGACCCGCTGCGCGCTGAATTCTGTATAACGCACCGCTGCCAGGTTAGATTGCGGCGGCAAAAACTTCTCTTTAAATTGTTAACCGGCTTTAATTGGATCTTCATCATTAAACTAATAATTGAGATGGTTCCCGGTGTTTCTGATCGGGAATTTTTATCGAGTACATACGGTTTTATTAATTAACGGAGCCGATGCGAGCAAAATACTCATCTGGATAATAAATTCCGATGACCAAATAATTTTTTTAACTTTCCCTTGCTCGATCTAGAATCGCAATGTAACGTACAGTCCGTTTAGAAAGTCTCCGTTCACATTTTAGAACGAAACAGCTTTTGTCACAATTCAGGCAGACTTCATTTTCCTGTAGGATATTTTCACGTGACCTAGCGGGCGGGAACCAAAGACCCATTTGTCCGAAAAATGCCGCAAAGTAAAACGTCCTCGAAAGCTTTCGAAAATTTTTCTCGTAAATAAAACTGCCGCAGATTTGAAGAATGAAGCCTTCTCTTTGCAACGAATCCTTACAAACTTATGTCCGATTTTTCTTCACTATTTTACGGAAGAAAAATGACGATCGAGTTCGGTCGTGCAAAGCCCTGATGGTGTAACTTGTACTACTGTAAAGTTGCCGGCACACCTCCTGTTCAAAGCTCGATAAAACGACTAAAACGCATGGTAAAACGATTTTTAAGGTATCGTTGTAAAGAGGAAGCTGCAATCTTAAAATCCACGGTGGTTTCAGTCACGAGAAAAATTTTTCGTAGTTTCCACGTACGCTTGAATGTATAGCATTTTCGCGAAGAAACGCGTCTCTAGTTTTCTCGGCCGCTACATCGTGGAAAGAACTCTTGGAATAAAATGAACGATGGATTACGAAACCAGAGGCTTTTGGCTTTAAAATGAGTGCGAATTTATTCTTTCACGAAATTATCATACCGAATGATTGAGTTTGAGAACGCTCGAGTCGTTTAGCTGAATATTAAGAAACTTGCTCCATTTTTGAAGCGTGTTCGCGTAGACTGTTTTGACTGATCGTGTAGTACTCGGAGAGTCGATAACACGAGGTAGATAAAATACAGGAAAAAACAAAGCGGTGAATCATTGGGCCGGGCTAAACGAGGATAATTTTCGAAACTTCAACGATCTATCAGGAAACTTCATCCATACATTGTGAACCAGAAATAATTGAATATAAAGCAATCGCTGATGATTAAGCGATCCCGGAATTCAATTAAACTTCGCTTTGCCGTACGAAAGTCTACAAATCTCGACCCCCCTCCCGGACGAATAGTTAAACAATTAGGATGAAGTTTTACAGCGTGAGTCGCGCGGCACAGGGGAAAACGGGTTTTTTGAAAAATGAACGGAACACGAGAATATAATCTGTATAAGAATAACGCAAAAAAAAATATCGGATTGATCCCTGGCGAGTGGAGGGGAGGGGTGAACGAGTAATTTATATCAATTTTTCGACGATTTTCGGAGAGTTACTTTTGTATTCGTGTAGCTATCGGGTACTCATCGTGACTGCCCGGAACTTTTCCATACCCTTCGATGGCTCCGGCAGAAATACGTAGTCCAATGTACCACCCCTCTGTTCGTCCGACGGTATTCATGAGTCACCAACCCCTGTTCACAGTGATTTATTGCCCCCACGAATCCTGGTCCTTGTTCTTCAAAACTTTCCAAATGGCTACACCGAAAACTTCCCCAGCTGGGTGACCACATATTTCTGCCGGACTAAAAGCTCACCCTTTATTTTGACTTACATCTCCGAACGTCCACACGCCGATACATAAATCCGGATTAATCATGGGAATTGTAACAGCCAATAACACGCGATTTCGTTTTGCTAAAGTAGCCTCGAAACTCCGTGTTTACGCTGTGTTTTTAACCCCCATACGCTTCTCAGAATTACAGTAAAGTTTTCATCTAAGAAAAACCCTCGGGTCCGTGCTGTTTTTTAGGTCTACGTCATCGAGTCTCGGAGCGCTTGCCAGAATTAAACCTCTAAACACAGTTAAAATTAGATAATGTTTAGTATAATTTTAATTAGAAAACTAAGTGATTCTAAATTAATTTGACGCGTTTTGTAAAATTCACAGGTGCCATAACCGTGTAAAATTTCCAACTAGACGGTTGTAAAACGTAGTCCTGAAAATTCCTGTGTTCCATTACGTGGCTGTAAAAATATATTTACAGGACTCGCATCAGTCGATTGTCATCGATTTATCGACCCGCGTATATTATTTCCAGTTCGCGTTTACCCGAATTAAATAATTCAACACGCGCTGGAAACAATTCGACCGATAAATCGATTAAAGTATTTTACTCCTCTATGATTTCGGTTACGATAGATTTTGTATGGAACCCGAAACGGATGATCGCCGGACAGAATCATGTTTCGTAAAAAAAAGGGAAAAATGCGACAAAAAAAAACAAAACTGATAATGCCATTCGATTCTGTTCCGGGCAAGGCAGTACGAAAAATAAACGGGCGACGATTTTTTATCCACGGACAATTGCACATTTCAATTACGGTCAGATTAAAACCTGTTATTGGATACCATTGTTTTGTGAAATGTGCCGACGAATAATTCACACCTCTCTTTTTTCAAACGGGATTCGATGTTGAAACATTTTATTCTTTTTTTTACCGGGATTTGCCGCGCGAGAATTAGTGGGAAGTAGCCGAATCTAGAATTTTATTTTGTTTCATTACAATAGCAACGAACAGAGGATTTTCGGCAGTATTAATTTGCAATCGATTCGAAAGCTGTATCATATTTTTAACATTGCGGACATGGTTGAATATTTCACTAATATATTGGAAAGGCATAAATGATACCAAATAATAGAACGTTCGAGGTACAATATTTTTACGGAAAACAGACAAGATATTTTTTATATTGATTAATGTTTAGCGTGGTTGCAGAATCACGTTGAAATATTTCTGTGTTAAAATATTAGTATGGAGCACTGCAGAGACAAAAATGATCGTGTTATGTCGATTTGCCAAACCGACAGACACTCATTAGATTCTTAGAAAGAATTAGTTAACATCCGGCCATTTTCCTCTAATGCGTACCACTGAATAGATATAATCGTCTATCTTGAGGAACCGGAGTTTGAATTAAAAGTTCGCGATTGTTCCTTGCGAGATAATGCGCCAATTACCGAACGATTATAAAGGCTTTTCATTTCGGCGGGTAATATTAATTTCCGTGTTAAGGCGACAAGCAGTCGTTAAAATGCTTAATGCATCCAATTTGTCGGCGCGCCCCTGTGAAATCGTCACACACCCCTTTCAGATTTCATCATTTATGGGCGCGCGCCGTTGAAACTTTTTCAGTTAGCGAGCCGTTACCGGAAGATATTTTCGAATCCCGCGGAGTAACCTTTCTTCCCCGTTGGTTAATGTAGAACTCGTAAAGCAAAAAAAAAAAAGAAAAAAAGAATGAACGTGTGTATTTCTCTCACGTAATTAACCCTGCTACCGGGGCGGAAAAAAGAGACGGCGAGAACAAGAAAGCTGTAAGTGGCTTTTTTACTTTTAACGTTGGCTCTCCCGTAGCTGGGTAAAGTCGACTACTTCGATAAGTCACGTGGAAACAAGAGAGAGAGAGAGGGAGAGAGAGAGAAAAGAAGCCAAAAATCCGGTTTTTGATCCCTTTATGCGGTCACACAATAATTAGTTGCCAGGCGTATCTCACGAACGTAGTGTTCATTGAATGGCTGCCTGAGAGTGTATGTTACATTTCGTGAAATTTACAGGAGGACGTAAAACAATTCGTTGCTCAATGAAAGCATCAGCTGGTGGAAATGAAAATCTTATTTTTCAAAGAAGAACAAGTGTCACACTTTGAATTGAAATGAAATGTACATACTTTTTCTATTGTAGAACTACACGATCTAAGAAACAGCACGGTCCCGAGGGTTTGGTCGCAGGTCAGAGCTTTAATTCGCTGCGATAAATCACGTGGAAACGACAGAGATAGAGAGGGAGAGAGAGAAAAGAAGCCAAAAAACCGCGTTTTGATCCGTTTAAACAGTCACGCATTAATTAGTCCCCGGGCGTAACTTACGAGCGTAATGTTAATTACGCGGGGGCCGAACTTTTCCCGTCGTCCCCGCGAAAATATTTGTTGCATTCTGTTCCCGGGAGAACGCGACCGCGGGACGAGTTATTTGTTTCGAGAATTAATATATGTTTCCAACTTGTTTCCGCGGACCATTTAGTACATTAATTATTGCAACACTATTTGCTAATCGTTTCATACATCACGGTACCGGGCAACAGCGTGTTTGTCTCGCCCGCGTGACCGATTCCCCAAAAATCACTCGTGAGATATTCATTCGATTGCGCTAGGCCGTATCGATTGGCATTAGAGTTTTTGAATTTACGACGATCACGATTTTGTGAGTTTTACGTCGAGCTTTAGGGGGTCGTTGTAAAGAGAATGCTTCAATCTTGGAATCTGCGAATGTTTCGGAGGCGAAAGAAATTGTCCAATATCGTTAAAAACGTTTCAGTTCGTGTCTTATTTAAGAAAAATCGTGTCTTCGTGCATCTGTCGAACCGTGAGAAAATATTTTAGCGAAACATCGACGATAACACGTGAAAATAAAGGCTTTAAAATGAGTCCACGTTCACTGCTGTATCCCTCTTACGCTCCTCAAAAATAATTGCTCGCTAGATATGTACTCCCGCCGCTTTCAGCTCGTTTAATTCCACTAATTGTATTTTATCCACTGTCTCGTATTTTAAACGAATACATCATATTACAACATGATCGTTTCAGAGGAATAAAAAAAATTGCAATTCACTTCTAAATAGAACAAGCTTAAAACAATTCAATAATAATTTTCGACATGTTAATACAAGGACCGCCGGACGCGGCTTACCCACGTCGAAATGGGTATTAATTAAAGCGACTCATCGAACGAAAACGAAAACCAAAAAGTTACGATTTACGGCGTTAATTACTTTTTCAATTCTATGACATCCCGCCGACCATAAGCCGCGCGCTCTATCATCGCGGAAATGAATTTTTCATACCGTAAACCAACCGTAGGTGTGACACAGCAGACACACGTGTTCAAGGAATTAAAAGTAGAAATAACATTCTACTTGACTCTTGATGCAGAAAATTCCGCATGAAAATCCGCAGTTACCAGCGAGACACGGTTTGTTTGAATTAAAGTGTCAAACGGAAATGGGGAAAAACCGCGAGAGGATCGCAAAAGGGTTCCGTGATTACTGACAAGGGGCGTACGAGGGTGAACAATAAGTAGGAACGGTCTTTAGTAGTCCGAGAAAAAAATTCAATTACAAATCAATTCCCGCTCTGTAGTCGTTCTCGACCGGCGTGAAACGTTTAGGCACCGCCATCGATATACCGGTGCGGTGACAAAAATAACCAGAAAAGGAAAAAACGAAAAAAAAGTGAGAGAATGGGACAGAAAGAGAGAAAAAGTGGCGGGCGTCGGATAAAATCGTTCGGCGAATCGTTTCGGTTCAGCCTCGCGTAATATTTCGCGGCGCGGCCGTATTCTAATCGACGCTGCGTCGCGTAAAGCGGCGTTTTTCGTTGTTCGCCGCCGGTTCGGATTTTACAATCAAATTAAGCGTTAATGGAACATATCATCAAGCGTGCACGCGTTGCCCGGGATTGGTGAGCAGATAATACGGGCCCGCGCGCCCGTTGCCCAGAATGCAATCGATGATACTTCCCTGTATACGTGTAAGTATACGTCGGGCGCTGTGTGACCGCGCCGTGTGTGGGTGACACCGGCACATGCACAACGGTACACGCCGCTACACAACACGCGGACGTCGCGTCGCGTCGTCGTTCCTGCGACAAGGCGTCACGACGCATTTACATACGCAAAAGCGACGAATTAATTTTATTAAACGGTTTCGTAACGCATTACGAGAACACATCGATGGTTAAAAATCAATTTTCGGCGAAACACCGACCAATTTCGCAGATTCGCGGTTCCGTAATCGGTACGAACGAGTTCAACGATCAAGTTCGCGGACTACATTTTGTCTGAGATGCAGATCCAGCAAGTTCGATTGACTGAATTGTCTCGAAACGAGGGGGCAATGTTACCCTCTCTCTCTCTCTTTGTACAGGATCAGTCACGTGACATTGTGGCACATGCGCGGCAGAGACGAAACACGTGACCAGACGGTGGAGTGGGGGAAGGTAGAGTGGGGACACACGTCCTAATCTGGCGATTCTGGGTTTCCGCACTGGTCAGTGTTTTTTCTATATTTATTCGTTCCAGTTCTGTATAATGATTAACAATTCTATAAGTCCGACATAAATGCCGTGGATTGTCGCGAATGATTAATTGGCCGAGCCATTCTTGTTCGGTTTTAATTCCGCTCGCCAATCGCCGCCTCGGAAACAAATGGTTGCCAATCTCCATAATACCCGTGCAACAATAGAGAAGTGATTTGTAGACGGCAATGCATGCATAACACTCTCCTTTGAGGTCAAAGTATCTGAAGACAGAGGTATGGAAATGTAACGGGGACATACCGCGACGTCTGTATTCACCATATAAAGTAAAACTTATAACTCCGCGGTGTGTCGCAAATTATTTTCTCCATAACGAAAAATATTGCGCACAATCTTTTGAATACTCCGACACGGTGAGGTGAAATATATTCGTTGAATGATATTTTGTATAATAATATATTCATAAATATTTCCGAGTCATATTTATCCGGAATAGAATAATTTCCTAAAATAATGTTTTATTCTGAACAAACTCTTGCCCAGTTCTTCGTGTGTTTGTTTGCCAATAGGAACGTTGACTACTCGTAAATATCGACAGTTCTTTCCCGCGATATTATTGTGGCAAGTCCGCGGTAAACATTGATTAACCGGCGACGTTAATCAATCAAGTGCACGCATGCACGCATGCACGCTGCCGCCGCCGCCGTGCTCAAACCCAGCCATTAATTTCTTCATACAATTACGCGCTATTCTACCTAAACTCGCGGCGAACGTCCGCAACTTATCGTGCAGTATAACCACCTCGTTACAATCGTGCCATGGACTCACACTTCCGCTCATGTGTACCAGGACACCTGCCTCGCACGAAGAAAATGTGATATTTCATGAAAATTACATACTTTGGACGGCGTTTGTTTCCCCCACCCATCATCCCCTTCACCCACACCATTGTAACTGGACTGGCGAATATTTATGTATTTACAGCGTCGTCTCCTAACCGGCGAAACGTAGCACAATACAAATTTCAACAAAAGAAAACATTTTACGCGTTACCGTGAACAATAACGCCTCCGCCGCGAGAAATAAAATTTTAATTTCCATATTTTCATAATTCAGTGGCCGATCCGGGAGGCAAGGTTCAACCGGGGGAACTGGGATGATTTATTCAGCGTTTACAACAATTTACGCACTCAAATTTCATCGATAATAGTAAATAGATTACTATCATAATGGGAACAGTGGTTTATGCAGCGGTGGTTCAGCAGTGATTGCAAAATAATCGAAATCAGATATTATTGGACGTAGAAATAAATTGTTTCTCGATCTGAGTCTTTAGTGATTTTCTATTATCGTTAGTGATCCAATTCACGGAAGCTGAGCGAATTCGAAATAATTAACCCTTTGACGTATAATGACGTCTGGGTGACGTAATTTCATACTTTGCAGAACATTATCTATCAACTCGATTGAATGTTATGTGTATAGCTATGGAAGTTTCAAAATAAACTGTTCTGTTTCTAAGCTGACACATTGTTTAGTTGAGCCGAATCAAATGGTATTTTTCGGACGCATCAAATTCCGCTTTATTTGTATATGAACGGGTTAATCGATTGATTAAATCGTGTTACGTCTATCATGGTGTTACAGCGACCTGGAGGAAACGGTGATCGAATGAAATCATATCGTATCGGTTCCTCCGAAAGTATTATACAAGAATTCCAAAACACGGTCTCGAGAAATACATTTTTACCCAACCCCTGCCATCTGGTAATTGATAAAAATATTGTCACGTTGCGTAACAATCCATCCAGCCGCAACGCGCAGCGCACAGGAGGCGTAAAACTTCGCTACAAAGTAAGTGGAAATTTTATTACACAATATTTACATTTCGTTCGCCGCATACAAATAACGCAGATCAATAGATCCTACCAGCGGCGCCGTTGTCTCTGAATGGCGGCTACGTGCCCGCTCCTCTCAGACACAACAATCCGCGCGTAACGTCCGCGCCGACCAGTTCCGAGGAACACTGGAAAATTGTGGCCCGAACACATCGAAAACGAGGAAAGGGTGGGGGGGGAGAAGGGGGGAGAGGAAACATTTCGAAGGGAAAATTGCAGGTGTCGCGAGCCGCTCGAACAGACGCCGCCGCGGCGTATCGCGACTTAATTAGACGCCCGGCCATCGAAAAACCGCGACAGTTTAAAAGTAGACAAGCGTGCTAATGGTAACGAGCGGTAATGTAATCCTTTTTAAGCGGCTTTCGCTGTTAGGGAAGCGAGAAGAAAATCAGCAGCTGCGGCGTCGGTAATTTCCATAGAGCTGTCGCGACACAGCGTCGTTGCGGAGCGGTCGATTCTTCGCGAAAATTGGGACGAAAATCGATGTCGCTTCAAATCCTCTAAACAAGCTGTTAACAGTTTACAGAATCGTGTAGGAAACGCTCGGCGTAATGTACAGGGTGGTCGAGACGTTGAAAATCTGTTTTCTCTTTTTACAAAGTTGTTGGGAATACTTTGGATTGGCGATATGTGGGGGTGAGATTCTCAGGGGTGTGAACGGTGCCATGATGATACTATTATATTAGGTCGTCTCATAAGTTCGTGCTACTTATTGTTCTACTATTTAAATGTTCTATAAAAAGCATACCTATAAAGTTTACGAAAAAATGTAATCACCCTCTCGTCTATTAATCCCGTTCGGGCGCTTATCGCCAATGTTTATAATATTTATTTTGCTTCCTAAATAAATAACTCAGAATAGGAAAACAATTATATATTTTCACTTATTTTCGGTCAATATTAACCAGTTAAAAGCGGTCGACGTGTATGTATACACGTCAATCCAAATCTCTACCTCTATTTTCAAGAATAACTGGTTGATTTTTTATCAAACAAAAACGTAATCCTTCCTCGTTTTTCGTAAAACTCATAATAGCACCGTTTACTCTGGGTTCGACGTGTACACTCGTCATTGCTTGATGTTAATTCCGCGCTGTGTGGGGGATTTTTCAAACAAAATTCCTCAGTTAAGAGATTAAGCGTCCGGGTACGTGCCCTTAAAACTAGAGAAACAGAATTACACGATGTTTACCGCGTAGAAAATACGCGGTCCGTTCCCCAACGTTGTTTTCGCGAAAGCTGGAGCGGCGAGGGTCGCGTCGCATCGCGGCGGTAGCACCTTCGTCGCGTGGGTGGAGGTCCCCGGATTTTGATCGACGCTGTATGGACGCCGGAGCGCGCGGACGTCGGTTGCCTGGAGACGGGAAACACGGAGGAGCACGGCGAAGAATAGAAATTGGGCTACAGTCATGGTTCCATTTGGTCGGTACGCGGATTGCGTCGTCGTATTCCAGTTCGTGGCTCGATGATCGACGCCGCCGCCGCGCCGCGAGCGTCGTCTTCAGCTCCGTTGTAATCTCGAGCCGTCTCGGCGTGGTCGTCGCCAGTGCGATGCGGAATCGAACGTATCCACCGGATGTTCATCACCCGCGGAGTGCGTCATAACCTCTCATCGTGCCCGTAAGCATCGAGCGTCGACGACGAGCTGCCTCTCTCGGAAACGTAGCGATAAACTTGGGCTTCCCGATACGCCCTCTCTCTCTCTCTCTCTCTCTCTCCCTCTCTCTTTCTCTCTCTCTCTCTCATCGCAAGAGAAGTGAGTTGTAACGAGAGTATCCTCTATCCCGTAGACACGAGCCGACACGGTCTAATTAGCGGATTTCACGCGCGGGTTGCCGCGGCTCCGCCAGTGACACGGAAGTTCCCGATTTCTTTCGTCGGGGCGAGTATCGAAGCGACTCGCTGTATCGGACGTGATTCGTTTTCCCGATTTTTCGTTTTTTCCTTTTGGACGCCCTGTCTTCGTTTCCTTTTCCTTTTTTTCTCGCTTTTTTCCTCTTTCTCCCTCTCTCTCTCTCTCTCTTTCTCGATTGCGAGGCGTCACGTGGCCCCTGTGCGCTCCATATGCGGCAGATGCGCGACCACCGATGGTACACGCGTCGATCCCTCTGGCCACCCCCGCCGCTACCCTCTAGAGGGGTTGTTTTTACTCCGTGTACTTCCAGCATCGGACCACGTCCAATTCCTGAAGTTCCGAACGTACAATTTAATTGTGCGCGTAACAAAAGATCCGTACACAAGCCAGAAGCTCGATTATCCGAGCTGAACAGGCGGAACATGAATGCTCGAACGTTGTAACCGGTTACTCGGTTACGATGCTGCATTCGATTTTGATTAGTTCGTGCGGCTTAAACGGCGTTGCGTATGGATCGACTTAGTGCGAGCTATTCGACTGTCTCGAAAGTTCTCGTTGTCCATTGATGCATGTATCGCAAACGATTAAAGGGAGGAATACGTTTTTAAATTGGATTACGTTTTAAGAAATTTTTATTTCGCGCAACATTGTCTAGTTATGTGTAACTCATTAATCAAATGGCTATTTGACAATGCAACTTCGCGATTGCCTTCCATTTTCGAAAAATGCAATTTTTACAATTACCTAATACGAACATCTGCAGCAGTCTTTGTTTTTCCATGCAACATCCACCGATAAAACGTGTTGCACTTTCCGCAGCGTGTTGTTTTCATAGTACAACTGGTTTTTCAGCATCGGACCATGGTTGCGCAACAACCACCCCCGCTGCACTTGACAATTCTCCTCCACAGTGGCCAGCCGTTTCCTTCCGTAATTATGATTGCGGTGTTTATTATTTATGTTATCATTAACGCGCGGCCGTACCAGCCGCGCAACCCGCGCCCTCCGGCCGGGATCGTTTTTCATAATTTTTCGTTTAGCTTTAATGCGACGGATGAATTTTTCAGACAGAATCTTCCGCGACTTACGTGGATGTTTTCTTGGATTTTGAGAAGGTGTACGAGTCGAGTTCCCGTAAGAAGCTGGGTGGTGAGGAGGGGGTGGAAAATGTTCGCACGGACAAATTAAATTTCTATCGGATGCGGGGGTTGTTTTTGGTAACCGCGTGAGCGAAATGAAATTTTGTCTTTGTTTGCGTAAGATATTAAAACTCCGCATTTATTTTGTTTGAGTCGCGAGCAAATCTGTTTTTAATCGTGCTTTTCAATGGGCAAATATGGAAATTCATTCAGCACCGAGCATGCATATTGACATCGGGTTACAAGCTTCGATCGGTTTAATTTTTTGGCTGTTTGGTTCCGGTTTAATTTCATCATTTTCCCCCGTAAGTTGCGCTTGGACGATGGTGTGTCGTAGACAATTTTCGATGTGCGTTTTCTTTAAAAACATTAACTCTAATGACTGAACTGCGGACGTTCGTGCAAAATAAAAATGTTCTTTCTTTAATAATATTAAATAGTACATTATTGTCTTTAAATTCTCTTAACCTTGTACCATGTTAAATTTGACCTGGCCATTTTTGTCATAAACGCATAAAATCTGCTAACGACATTTACCATTAAACTGAAAGCGGTGAAAGTTGAAAGGTGCATACAATATTGCATATATTATCGCTTGAAATAATCGATCCACAAAAACTGTGTGCAAAACGTATACTTGGCAGCAGAAAATTACAAATGACTAATTTATGAAATTAAGAGATTACTCCACATCGCTATCATTATACAAAAATACCAAAAATATTCAGTCCCGAAAATACTAATAATAACAGTCGAAGAATTACATCGTACGTCGGTAGCTTCAAGGACCAGATATAATAATCCAATTGCCAGCAGTTGTTCCGAATGTTTTAAAGTTTATAGTCAGGGTCAAAAACCGACTTGCGGGCCGGTCCACAATTCACGCGGCAATTAGCCGGCGCGGCGTAAGGGCTAATACGGCCGGGAATGTCTTTGTTTATTTATGAAGTAGAGAACGAGGAAATTAACCGGTTGAGTGGGTGCGCGGCTCGATCGCGATGCTCGCATTCCACGTCGAAAAGTGCCACCGCAGCGGTCTGCGGAGTTGAATTGTTTGGTGCGCGCTCTCGGATCCGTGCCGCAGCGCGTCATTAGCATTATTATTGGAAGAAGTTTAAACTAACCCCGAAAACTTTTGTGGCGGCAATCTTTGCAACAGCTGAACGTCACCCACTAGACGGTAACTGTAACTGGCTGCTACCACCGCAAGGAACACCGTGATCGCTTCGTTTCATACCGTTTCACGAAAATGAATTTTCCATCCGGATTTCTGGATTATTGCGCGACATCGAAACCGCGCCGGGCTGCACGGTTCGCAGTAAGTAATCACTTATGCGAACGTTCCGGCCGCGTATTATCGGTATACATTCGTAAGCGCGTTTATTTACAGAGAATCTCCCATCAATATTTCGATTGAACGCGAAACAACGAATTAATAACTTGAAAACGCGGGTTCGTCGATTATCTGCGCGAGAACGGCTAGCGAGTCGACGCTAGAAATAAGTAAACCGTTAACTGCACGATCTAAGAAACAGTTAAGACCCGAGGATTCTTCTTAGATCGAGACATTACTGTCTTTCCGAGTTAAATTCTAGTTTAACGAAAGCGTCAATGTGGTTGCTGATAACAATTTCTTGAGCGCGTATACGCGTCTCTCGAGGATTTAAATCGCTGTGCTGAAATGGCCGAGCGCATTCGGGTTTCCGCGGTTCCACTGCAGACTCCGCAGTGATCTTGTTAACACGACGGACTGATTACTTTTCTGGCTGGCGTTGTGTTCGAACACGGGTTGCATTCTATCGGGAACCGGTGACGACATCCCCGATTCGCATCGTTTCTGCTTTGTTCTATATTTCAGTGATTTTTCATTTTTATTTATCGCTTTTTTTTCTACCGTGGTTGTTTGACGCTGCCGCCGCTCCCTCCCCACAGCCGCTCTCGCGGAAAAAGTAGCTCGGTCAAACTAGATGCGCATAAACGACCACAAAACAATTTGGCACCAGTCCAGCGGCATCGGCGAATTGTCATAGTTCGCGTCGTCGTTCAGATTTGAAAATTTGCCTACGGGATACTTGTGCCTCTGCTCGAGCCACCGCCTCGTCGACCGATCCTATCGTCTCGTCGAGAGGGCCGAGTAAGAGATTCGATTCTATTTTCTTATCTGCATTAATTTTTTAACCACTGTCGTATATAAATGCTAATACCACCGCCCCTCCCCCGCCCCACCGTGTTTAAAGCCAAGACTGCCATTGATTAGATCCCGAGAATCACGAGAACCAAGAAGAAGACGAAAAGAAACTGCTGCTAACGAGTTGATTCATTCTCTCGATGTTCTCTATTTGCAAAATACGCTCCTTGGACGTGCCCATTTTTAATTACACTCGGAATACCTTGCGAATATATTCGTTCATTGGACAAAGCTTTTTGTAGGGACCAATTTACACTCTCCTTTTTAGCTCGCCCGCTGTAAAGTGACTAGAGTTAATTCAGTTAATTGTTCTTGTTTAATTCCACCGCCGAATTCATATTTCACAAATTACTAAAATAATTGTTATACCGAGATATATTTCCACTGTTACGGGATTAAGAGTGTGTGTGTGAGAGACAGAGAGAGAGAGAGAGAGAGAGAGAGAGAGAGAGAGAGAGAGAGAAATGAGTACTCTGGAGAGCCTGTTAAAATGAAAATAAAAGGAACAATGGGCCCACTTTCTCGCAAGGGTCTCTATTATTGTAAGCTCAGTGCACTTGTTGAACGAGATTCGAAATTAATTTATTGATACAACCACTCCCGAAGGTTCGGTCTTTGTGTTAGCTTGAGTTTTAATAGTTCGCATCGCGATTTCCGCCCGGAATTTTCCATCTAAAGTAATTTTCGAATGTATTTAATTGTTCTGTGATGGTGCATTAAAATTCGCCCGTTTTACGTATTTGATACGATAAAATATACCCTTATCATCGCAGCATATCTCGTCTAGAATTAACCTCTTAACTGCGGAATTTATTACGATTTTTACGAAAAACGAGTAAGAATTATATTTTTATTCGAAAAAAAAATTTTTCATTGTTAATGAAAAGGTAGCCAGAGATAAGAATCGCAATAGAGATATGGATTGACGTGTATAAGCGTCGAACGCAGTTAACTGGTTAATGTTCAATGACTGCACGATATAACAAAGAGATCGAAAAATCATTTAATTTTTCAATCAGATGGAAGAACTCGAAATATGAATAATACGTTGTTGAATGTAGTCGATTCGCGAGCAAAATTCCTGCGATTGGAAAACGGATATAAAAATCCTCAAGTGCGAACGAATGCGCTCTCTCCCTCTCTCTCTCTCTATCCCGCGCATAATATAAATATCAACGATCTATGCGACCGTCTGTAATATTTGCGCCGAGTCCGGATATCTGTAGAACGCGGGGATTAATTCGGTAAACCAGAAATACGAGGAAATCAAGGTAGGATCTCGGAGCGCAATTATTTTAGAGGCTGTAAAAAACGATGGGTTTGGGAAAATCGTCGAGAACGAGGTAGCACGAGGTTTTCCCCGCGAAACCGAATTTATTCGTTCAATAACCGCGCGTTCGGTACGGATAAAAATCGGTCGGTCGGTCGAGGATCGATTCTCGGTCGGGAATCGTTATGAAATAAATCCGGCTGTCTTCGCGGTTAATTAGAGAGCGGCCCCGCCGCGCCGCGTCGCGCCCGTTGTTGTCCAAAGCGCGTGATCCCGTCGCGCTACGCCGCGCCGCTCGCGTCTCGGTCCCCGAGCGTCTTTAAATGTAGAAATCTCGTAACTCTATTATGCGGAAACTTCGGGGCGCGGCATTGCTTGCACGGCTGGTAACGCTAACTCCCGCTAACTATCCAAGCAGAAACACGTAATGAGACTACATGTCAATGGATGGCACCACCGATGTATAAACCCGAGGCCGACGCCGCCGCCACCGCCGCCGCTGTCTCGTTATAGTCCCGAGGCGTGCCGTTCTCGAGAGCCAACGGGTGCACTCGCGAAACGTTATCGGTCGCTGCACTTCGGTGCAGCACGCTGTGCAACTAGAGCCGAAGCTGTCCGGCCGAATCCGACACGAAAGCATCCTCCTCCTCCTCCTCCCTCCCCCTGTCCTCTCCCCTTGGCTTGTTACCGTGAAATATTTATCGCGATTCATTATTGATTCAGTCCCGCCAAGACAGCAACGAACGCGAGGGAGCCCGCGTTGCCCGTGTTTTATCAGCTCGTTCCTACGAGCGAGCTACCCGGACTGTTTGTTAGAATTAACATTGTTTTGCCACGAACAATGGCAACCCGGGACTTATTTCCCTTCGCCGCCGGGACTTCGGTTGGTTAGAGATAAAATAATACCGCCCCGGGCACACCCGTTCAAACGTGTGTCACCTTTCCGACCCCCTCCACCCGCGATATGCAATTTCAGGTCTGGCGATTTAATAAAATGCTCTCGGTATCGGTCATCCCATTTACGGAACGCTGCCTTGCTCTCTGGCTTTCTCCTCCGTGGAAGATCGCCCCCCGATCAACGCGTATATCCCTCGCGTGACGCGACAGTGCGCGGACACACCAGATTTTATCGAATTTTAATCGCGTTTTTATGTCGGCTCCGATACAATAAATGGTACACGGAAATGATTTTACACGCCGATACGCGCGAGCCAATGCTGGCTGGGATTACGAGGGACAATGATACCCGGTCGGGGGCTGTTTTTAACGATCCTTTAATATGCTCGTGCAGTCGGGCCTGCACAAAGAGCGTCATGAAAAATATTCTCCGGGATTGATGATGATTCGCAAAAACTGTTCGCTAAGCCGGCCATTTGCGCGAGTTCTTCCGAATTATTCCAGTTTATCAGAGGTGAAAAGCTGTTCTCCCGGGAAATCAAACTTTTATCTTGCGTGTTTCCGAAATGTCGGAAGTGCGAGATATTAATCGAAGATTCAAACGGTCGCAGTGAATCGAGATTTAATGTAAGATTATTCGTATCGTTCGCGAATGATAAATCGACACGCAGGGCGTACTGGTTTTTTTTTTGCGAATCGCTGAGAAATGTCTCCAATGTCTCAAATGTACTCGAGGGACGATCGCGAGGGTCGAGCCTCGAAGGGTAGGCGCTTTTTAAGTTTTCATGGCAGCAATAGATCCATTGAAATCCGCGCGTATCAATCTTCTTTTATATGTTTCTCAACCCACTTTTCCGAGATTGATGCTACCTCTCATTCTGCCCTATATAAATACCTAAATAACAATTTTCTCGAATCGATGACATTTTCAGCGTTGATAAGTGGACAGCGGATGTGATTTTCAATTTTTTTAACTTCGAGAAAGTGGAATTAAATAAAATCTCATTTTTCAGCGATAGTAGCCTTCGTAGATCTGGAATAAATAAAAGTCGTACCAAATTCTGCCGAATTTTATGTGCCAGCATTTCTTGAAAATTTTCTTGAATGGTCAAATAATATAATAACTAACATTTTTACGCGATTTCTTTATCTGCGCTGACTGGTATTATCGGGTCGAACTGGTGCAAATACATATTATATTTTCCGAGACAGGGAAGCGTCGGGATGGCAAGACACGTGATAGGAAATTATGCAACGCAGCGCGGCGCCGGTAATAAGATGTCCGTGAAATTGAGACGTTTCTTCGAGCTCGACCTTACAGCCGGCATAAGCAGCAGAGCCACGAGCACCGCGCGAAGCCTTACGTCGTGCAACTTGTTGATCCCGGGCATCGATTTCGCTAATTTTTCCAGTTGTCGCTTCCTCGGCGAAGCGCGTCCAACGACCCGACGCTCGCTCTCCACGTTTGCGCTAAAAAATTATACCGTTGTCTGCGACGCGGGATCATGGGACAACGAAAAAAAAAAAAACAAAATAAAGAAATACTGTTTAATCCAGTTTTCCCCATCCGCTAAATATACGTTTCCAGTTTAACCGCATCGTCCACGCAACGTGGCACCAGGCCAGATGATCTCTGAAAATTACGTCAAACACGGAGAGGTCACCTGCCGGCGCAACATACAGTCCGTCGAGAAAGCACCGAGAGTCGGAAATTGCACGGTTCGTTAAGGGATTTTAATAAAAGAAGTTCGCGGGAATACGTGTAAATTGGGTTCCTGTAAACCCGGCGGGAGGGGGCGGGAAGGGGGTTTTAGTTTACCATTTTAAAATCTGGAACGGCGGGATCCTAACAGGGGACCTTCTAAATAAATTTCATGGAAGTGCTGCTTCCGAGATATCGCCGGCCCGATGTAATCCTTAATTAGCGCGGCCCGACGTAATCCAATCTTTTTCATTCGGCTAATAAGATTTTGGTTTCTGAACAAATTCCGGCGCACAAAGCGCGCCACGGATCCCGTGCAATTATTGTATAATCCGCCTGGCAGAATAGGAAAGATACGAATTTAATCAAATTTTGGCAGTCTAGCGTTCCTCGGAGGAAGTAATAGGTACTATAAGCGAACCTTCCAATACTAGAATATTATCCTCGATATCTCGTAAATGCAATTGTTCCATATTATTTAATTTTCAGTTTATTTTCGTGCCATGTATTGTTGTCTATCCGCGAACAAACCACTTCAAAGTAATTCATTCTCATTAATTTGCACAGGAAGTAGCATGTATTTTGGCGTACTACGAATTTACTGGGTTCATTTAGATCCTTAATATAATACGTGCTCGATTTACAAAATTTACTCATTCATTTTCCAGGATCTTCATAACCAACAATTTAAAAATTTACTATATTGGCCAAAAAAGTCTTCTCGCATATTTGAACGTGTACAGTTAAGTTCTATTTTTCTTTAAAATGAAAATTTATATAAGTAGACTTGCGGGGTTCTGCATTTATGGTAAAAATTGGTAAATCCATAGACCAAAAAGATAAGTGCAGAGACTGAGACTGACGAGATTTCACCGATTTATCGATAAGAATCTATAGAACTTCAGCAACACAAACAATCGAAAAAGTAAAATGACACGAAACAATCGAAAGTTCGGGCTTCTTGCAGCAGCCATATTCGCAGTTTGTGACGCCGCCGCGCAGCGCCGCCCCTCGCCATGAGCCAGCTCCGGTAAACCGATTACAAGATTCTATGGAGACGGGCTTGCTGTCCAAAATTCCGAAGCGAAATTCCGCTCCCGATAGTGCAGCCGTCGCGTCAAAAAGTTTTTGGTAACTTATGGCAGCGTCAAGCGTGATTTAGTAAGCTGCATTGTGCCGGGTCAAGACTAATCGCGTCGTATACGTTACGACGTTAGGTCGCGATTGCGTGCCGCTTTTCGGTGAAAATTTTCAAGCAACTCATTTTTTTCCAGAGCCGAATCTAGAAGCAAAAAACAACAACAAAAAAAAGAACGAAGAAAAAGCTCACGAAGCTCGGTGCATCTATCATCATCGCGACTCGATATTACGGGCTCGCAGATCGCGCGTAAAATATTTTCACGCTTGGCAAGACAAAAATCACTGAATTTGAACTTTTTTCTATCCTCTCTGTCTCTTCCTCTGTGCTCGATGGACTTTATCTGTTTCTAGAAGATTCTCAGAAGAGAAACGCCGGGAACAACTTATCTTCCGGATCGCAAACTTTGGAAATTTAAGCGAGCACGCTGCTGCGCGCTACGGATCGATTATACGCGCGCGCGCGTTAAAATATTTTCGCGCGTGGAAATCGTCCGAGTGAATCGCCGCGAACAGGTTGAACAGAGCATGAACATGAACGCCCGTTGATGGCCGCTGTCGCATTGACGGCCCGTGACTACAATGGCGGACACGCATAATGCGAGCAGACTCGCGCTGCGCTCCTCCTCGCGCACAATGAGAGCAAAAATACGGGCCGCGTTTCGGGCTTAATACGCCCCATAAATGCTACCGGTATTTGCATAAACGCGGAGCATCGTTGTCGGATTAAAATTCCGGACTACGGGCGCGGACGACGGCGCGGCGCGACAGGCTGGATAGATCTATCGATCTCTCCCAGATCACGGCGGCGCGGCTCGGCTCGGCTCGGCGCTGGATCGAGAGCACGAGTCGACACGCTCGCTCGCTCGCTCGGCCGAGCAACAACTGGCTCCTTTCAAGGCAGACGTTTTAAAAATTGAACACGGACCGGCCAGACGCGTTTATTGATTCATCTGCTCGTCCGCTCGCTGCTGTTCGACCGCGATACGTCCGCTATCGGCAGCCGGATTACGCGAGACGCAGTTTCCGCTCGAGATTACGGATGCACACGCAGCCCCGAGCTCCCGAACGCTTTGCATCGGTTTGGCTTGATCGGTCATATGCATTGTATCTCGGTCACCAAGCTGTCCGATGCTGGATTGCCGGTGTACCGTGAGTTGTGCAAACATTCGCACGCTTTTTACAAGTTTTGCCAGTTTTTCGAACGCGCACAGTTGGCCGAATCGAAGAATTAACCGTTCAGCTTTATTTCAGCGTTATTGCGAGACTTAAACACCACTGTATACCTGTTAGTTCGTTTTGACGTCTGCTGTAGCCTTTATACACATATGTATACGACAAAAGCTTAATTTTTCTGTAGAAATAAATTTTTTACTTTTTACATTGGGATTTGTAGAACAGTGATCGGTGATTCATTTTTGTTGGAAACATTTTTTCGTCGGGGCATCGTAAACGCTTGAAAAATCCGCTATTAAAGACACATCGATGTCAACGCTTCAGCTAGAAGCCTCTCGATAGCTTTTTAACGACTGCGTTATGTCCGAACCAGTCTCAACAATTACCTTCGCGTCGAAGTTCCAAAGAGACGATTAACCAACACGACTCGAGTTTATTAATTCGCGTGATTGAACAATCTGTACGAGAATCCTCCATTACTTTATGTTTGATTTTTGAGAGCATCGATCGCCGGGGAATAAAACTTAAAAACTCCCTGGCGGCGTAAAGTCTTTGGCAGTCGCTTTTCATTTCGTCTGTGAAATATACGCCTCATTAAAAAAATTTAATTGAAACAATAACTCTAGCGAACTCGTATCGCTAGAATTTAAAATGCATGCATATATTTTATACGGGTGCAAATAAAAAATACGTACATGTATGTCTGATATCAACTAAACTTTGTTAATATGCTTAAATATTTATTTCGAGTTGCGCGTGTCCCCGGCGAGATAGCATTTCGCGTGCGCGTTGTTACTAGGAAAAATCACAGCCGCGTCTTGACCGCGGATGTACTCGGTGTTTCGATTACGCGGAGCTCCGGCAAAAACTCGTTGAATTATTCTGTCCCCGATCTACCGGCGATTACTAACTGAATAATAAAAACAGTCGATCCTCTTTTCCATTCGTTTCCCGGGCATATTCGCTTTCACATAATAGGATTCGTCGCGGGTCCCACGTGCTGGCGCAACGTGATCTTTTTCTCACCTGGCTGCGAGGAAGGTTGATGCACCTGGTGTGCACGATTCGCCACGGTAACGATCCTTCGAGCACGTCCATTAATTAACTGCGTAAACAAAATATACGCACGGTGCACCGTGCTGCGCCGCGCCGCGCCGTTGCACGCCGGGTTGTTAACCGGGCCGAGCGAGCGGGGGGGCCTGCAATTTCTTCGTTATCAAAGCGATCAGCGAGTCATTGATACGTTAAAACATTTCTACATGAAAAATACACGGTTCCCCGGCGAATAATATCGGATTGATACGTAAATAGAGAGGTAGATATATTGAATCGGGCTTCGTTATTTCGTTCGTCCGGCGCGCATCATTTTTGCTCCGAGCCCGGAAGGATTCGCCGATCCGCGTCGCGCGGCGTCGAAACGCGTCGCAGAAACGGATTAAAAGGACCTCCGCCTGTGGATATTCAAAACCAAATGAATTCTTTGCCATCGCGGAGGAGAGAGAGAGAGGGAGAGGCTTTGCCGGGACTAAAACGCGCGCGCACACACGCGCGCTCGCGCGCAGAGCCAGAAACAAACAAACAAAAAATAAAGTAGAACCGAACGAAAGGAAAAACGAAAAAGCGCCCGGCGAGATAAATCACGCGTCGTTCGCGCGCACTCGCGAATTGTATCGCCGCGATTAAACTTCCGAAGCAGGTGAAATATACCGACATATTTTTACGTTTAAATTGAAGGCGATAAATAACGCGACATCATCGAACGAGAAATATCACGTTTGATCGTCCCCCGTGCACATACATATACATATACAATTTCTTTCTTTCTGTTTTATTTTGTTTTTCTTCTTCTTTTTATTTTTTATCTTTCACTCTCCCGTTGACTGTGAAACGCGCGAGCGCGTGCGCGCGATTGTCGCGGCGATTTCCATTCGAAAGAATCGGATATTTTGTAATCGAAAAATATGCATATGTATGCGTGCGTACGCGGGGACACAGGTACCGGAGAACGATAGACAGAAACGGTGAGAGAGAGAGAGAGAGAGAAGGGTGGGGCGTCGTCGAACCGACATTGAATCAGAGTAGAAAAGAATTGGTTGAATGGAAGAGAATAATGGTCTTTTGAAGCATAACACGGAAAGCCGATTAAAAAAAAAAACCCCGCGAGCACAATGGCAGACCGGTCGAACCGATCGACAAATTTCTGAGGTGTACGCGATAAGGCACAATGGCTGCCACGACGTCTCCATCTTGAAAATTAATTCGACCCCCGCCAAGCCCGGAAAGGAGAGTCAACAACGGGACGATGGTCGGTCCCGGGCGTCATTAATTCCCTTGGACCTCGCGAAAATGCAAGATGCATGAATCGCCCTCGAGAAGTATCTTTTTCATTGAGGAAACGCTGAGCTTGTTTCTTTCGTCGCCTCTCGACAATGAAGTAGCGCGAGATTACGTAGATCCAGCATTATTCTTGCGCCGCCCATCTTTCTCTCCCTCTCTCTTTCATTCTCTCTTTCCCTCGTTCCTTTTCTGCAGAAACTCGCCGATATTCCGGGAACCGGCTCGACCGTTGTCGATGGATCTCGAATGCTTCTTCGGGCAACGGTTACATAATTAAAATGGACAATGCGGCGAGAGCAAAGGGAAATTTTTAACGAGTTATTTTCGCGAGATAATGTGAACTTCCCCCGAGCGGAGTCGCGGCCGGGCTCCCTTCGACGCTTTATTTTCTCGTTCTCGGCTCGGCGTCGCCGCGCTGTGTGTGCGCGGCCAGGCGTCGTTGGTGTGAATCGCGCGGAAGCCGATTCGGCGATAGCGAAACGCGTTACTTTATTAATTAACAGGGTTACAGAATTATTGTAAATTAAAACGGTTGTGTCGTATCGACGGCGAAACGTGTAAACCGCGAGTGGTGGGGCGTGGACTGGCGGTGAAGCGCAGCGATCGTAAAAATTCCCCAGGCACGATTTTTCGCGATAATATAGATTTCCTGGGCCGCCGAAATAATGGAATAAAGTTTATATCAATTTGCGCACGTGAACGTTTCCGCTTTCAGGTATAATCTGCATTCGCCGCGTGGAAAACCGCCCCCGCGGCTGTGCGCCGCCCTTATTACACGCCGCCAACGCAACGCTAATACCGTTGAAAGTATTTCACGCGAAGACAGTTATTTACGCGGTTTATTTTCGTTGTAAAATTAACGGAGAATTATTCTCCTGTTAGTCTCGCGCGCGCGCTCGCGCCGAATTGTACGTACATGGCGGCGCGTCACCGGCGAAATATTCGATGTAATTCGCGTTCGATAGTTGTTCGACTAATATAGACAGCGGAACATTGAATGAAACTTCTCCGATGGGAAAATTAACATTCCCCTGTACGCGCGACAATTGTTTGCTCGCTCGATGGACCGAAAAATTTCAACGAACTGTCGCGCGTCCCCGTAAAATTTCCTTTCCGGCTATGAAAAATTCCGGATTGTCTAATTTTTCGCGTGCACCGCGCCAAATAAATTCCTTCGCGAGCGAAATGCCGCCGTTGAAATGACGTTTCCGTAAGTGTGCACGATGCAAATTATCTTTTTTATTGTACGCGCGCTGTTGCACACTCTTTCGTAGAGCTTCGCCCGCGGTCGCCCGCGAACATTATTGTCTTTATTTATTCGCAGCTGCGACGAGAAATTCAGTTTTATAGAAATGTCTGCAGCGACGATTGGATAAATCAGTCGACTCAAAGCGAATTCAATAGGTTTGAATCGGTATTAATTTTGCCATCGATTTAATACTTTCAATGTCGTCAGATTGTGCATCTAGTGCACCTAGAAAGTAGCAGATATGTATATAACATAATTAAATCTACTTCTCCGATATTCTTAGTATTTTAATCATTTTAATAATTGTTTAAATTTTGTCGTGGAACAGGAAGAAACTGTACGTAGACATCCATTGGGCAATTAAGGGGTAATTAACAGTCAAGCTTTCGTTTTCATTATTTACCGAAAGTTTCGCCTAGTCGACTAATCGTCGCATACCTGTCTGACACCTGACTTACAAATAAGTTCGGCTCTCCATCACAGATGGGGCAACATTTACCTCTATCCACTTACGAACCGTCTCATGCACCGACGAGACACTATTAAAGACTGCCAGCCTCTGTGTTATTCAGCGACATAGGCAAGTGGGCCTAACGGGTCCAAGACCGATTGCTAATGAGTCGTGGAGGCGAGATACTGACCAGATTCTCTCGTCGGTGATGGAACTAAGAACGTGGAACTATCAATGATTTCGTCAGTTACTGGTCAGTCTGTGGTCAATCTGTGGTCAATCTGTGGTCAGTCTGTGGTCAGTCTGTGGTCAGTCTGTGGTCAGCCACTGGTCAGTCTGTGGTCAGTCTGTGGTCAGTCACTGATCAGCCATTGGTCATTCAGTGGTCAGCCACTGGTCAGCCACCGGTCAGTCAGTGGTCAGCCACCGGTCAGTCAGTGGTCAATCAGTGGTCAGTCAGTGGTGAATCAGTGGTCAGTCACTGATCAGCCACTGGTCAATCAGTGGTCAGTCACTGATCAGCCACTGGTCATTCAGTGGTCAGCGATTGGTCAGCCACTGGTCAGCCACCGGTCAATCAGTGGTCAGTCACTGATCAGCCACTGGTCAGTCACTGGTCATTCAGTGGTCAGCCATTGGTCAGCCACTGGTCAGCCACTGGTCAGCCATTGGTCAGCCACCAGTCAGTCAGTGGTCAGCCACTGGTCAGCCAGTGGTCAGCCACTAGTCATCCTCAGGTCCCCCTGGTCCTCCTGGTCCCAGAATCGGACCGCTCCTGCCGGAATCCCCGGCCCGACTGACTGACTGACTAAGAGTGCTCGCCTATATTTCAAGCGCACCTGCGCAGTTATGTAAAACTTTCTTCACTCCGTCTAATTTCGATTGATTTCGATCGCCGTGATAGTAATTATTGATAAATTCATTATTGCCGGCTGTTTAATGTTTATAACAATTCCTTTTGCGAACGATGTCGACAAGCACTCCGTTGACCATCTTGTCGTCCAATTTTTGTACAGTAAAGTCTTGATTTAACTCTTAATGTTAACTCTCTCATGTATAAAAACAAGTGAAAGGATATAATGATCGTTTATGAAATATTTTTAAAATATAAACTGAGGTATCTCGTATAAAATTTGAAGTAGTAGTTCTTCATTTTCTTAAAATTATGCTGTAATACTTTCTTACGTACAATATTTCTAGAAATTTTTTGTCGTTGATATTAGTTTTGTTTTTAATATTTTAAACCTTAAAAACCAACATCAAAACATTGTCAGAAATATGTGTGAACCGATATGGTTGATGATTCGCCTTCTCTCACCGACCGAAAATTTCCTTAATGGTCTCCTGCACCGACGAGATGCCGTCGGTGGTCTTCTGTTTCTTACACCGGCCAGAATATATGCTAGAGGTCGTAAGGAAACACCGAATTATTCGGGTGACACAATCTCTCCCGTAAGGCTGGTAGTCTTTAATAGTAACTCGTCGGTGGTCTCATGTTTTATTTCTGGTTTACATGTATCTCTGCCGAGTACCGACAAACCACCAAGAAATTCTATCTTGAGATCGTTCGAAAATATATCGTAATTATTTCTGGAAAGAATATTGAACTCCCGATCTCCTTCAACTATATCCATTTTTATTTCAGTATACTCGCATCCAGTCGAATGTTGTTTTTTTTAGAATTACACCAGGTCACGTTATTTGCGACGCCCCGGTAGAGCTGTTTATCACATTTAACGCAAATTTAGGAAGGCAAGAACAACTAACTGTTAACGAGTCTCCGCAGCTCTCGGGTTCCGAAAGTGTCGCAAACTCGCTCGAACAACAGTGTTCAACAAGAATAACTTGTTCACAGCTTTTTTTCCGGGGTTGATTATTTCAAGAATTACCGCGTAGAGAGCTGTTGCAAAACACAACCTCGGAAACAATACCCTTTTGTCAAAACGAGACCGACAATATTTCTCCGGCCCATTACAAAATAGTTAACGTCACGCAGCCGCGATAAAGCTGCCGCATCTAACGCGGCATTTTTATTGAAACTGTACACGTAGATTGCAACCGCACCTGGACAACAACAAAAAAGATACTCGCCGCTGCACAAAATTATCTACAGTTTAGATCACAGACACTGAACAAGCATCACGTAACGATTGATCGATCAGAGCCACTCGATAAATGAGAGGTTCGATAAAATATGGATTTTCTGGATTTGATTTTTTAAACGAGGATTTTACAAACTAATAAATCTTGACATTGTTCGGATAACGTTTGTAAAAAAAATTGTCGAGGGCAATTTACCGAGCATTTAATTTTTTGGAGTATAAAAGAGAATTTATACGAATTGTTCTCAGACGACAACGGATTAATCCCCGAATTGTTTCTACAGAACAATTGATCCACGAGTTATTCTTCAACAAGAAGTTAATTTAGCAGCTACCCTTAAAAAGCAACGAATTAATCCAAATTATTCTTGACCAACAAATTACTGTACAAGCTATTCCTAATTAGCAGCGAATTAATCCCCCGAATTATTTTTGAACAAAAAATTCATTTAGCAGCTACTTCTAAGCAGCAACGAATTAATCCAAATTATTCTTGAACAACAAATTACTCTACAAGCTATTCCTAATTAGCAGCGAATTAATCCCCCGAATTATTCTTGAACAAAAAATTCATTTAGCAGCTACTCCTAAGCTGCAGCGGATTAATCCGCCGAACTGTTGCCAAGCAACAACGGATTAATTAACAAGCGACATTTTGAGCGAGCATTAGTAAGTGCGTATTAGGCAAGAACCCGGATACTATCCGAAAATTATGATATTTGCGTTGCAGGCCGTGCAGCGTGCAGCCCGCGAGGCGCGGAACGTGCATCGTCGTTGCACAGTCGTTGCATCGTCGAGTATTTGCTCTGTACGGGTTCCTAGTGCAGCAAGGAACGCCGACTGAAACGGATTCCATGCTGGGAGCTCTGTTGCGAGAGCTCTCACGTGTTGCTAAACGTCTTTGGCCGCGTTGGCGGGAAGCGGGTCGGGTCGGGACGGGACGGGACGACGCGAGGCGAGTCGAGGCGATCCGCTCAGGAAATAGTTGCCGGGGTCGCGTGCGGTTATCGCGATCCGCTCGGCAAGAATCATTCGGGCTCGGAGGAGGAGTCATCGAGCGAGAGAGACCACGTGCGTGTGCACTGTGGCGGTCGGCTCCGAGAAAAGGAGGGAGCGGCTTGCGACTGTCGGAGTATCGTTAACCGGTAGATACACACAAGAGGCCCGTTCTCCAGCAAGTGTGCTACAGTCACGAGTTAGTATCGCGAGCGAGCTCGGCCCGCACGCAACCGGGAACAAGCGGAACTTTTCTTGTCGTGTGTTGCTCATCATCCGATTCCTATTCGTCCGACCAGTCGAGTCAGTAAAGGTAAACAAATATGCACGTAGCAGTCAGTCGAGCGCGACAGAGGTCACGTTTCTCGGATACGGTCGTGCGTCGCCCAACGACACGTTGCTTGTGTACCTCGATTCGTAAACTGGTTTTTTAAATAATTATTCAAGTGTTTGTCAATTACACGGTTAGGTAATCCAGTTTTACTAATTCTACAGTTTCCTCGTATACGCCATTTGCTTTCTTACTCGGAGTTTCCTCGTTGCGTGTATCAATCGAACACGAAAGATTGGAGCCATCTAACACTTCAGTCTCTTTGTTCTCTTTAGTTCCTCGCTGGCTCGTTTTCTCGCTCGACGCCCCGTTTTCGTGTAAAACGGGTTTGAAAATCCGGCGGAGTTCGCGTGCTCTAGTAGTCGCGGATCCGGTAGGTCATGATCAGACGCGTCAGCCGATTCCTACCTAATAGCGGCGCGTTCTCGCTGAATTGTCGAACTCGATTTACTCGCAAACGAAGCGTCGAGCGGAGAAACATTGTTCGTTGAAAAAAAACTCGGCCTTGTACGCGGAAACAGTCTGTACAGTTACGTAAGAATATCTCTAACTCACTAAAAGATCCAACTTTTGATTGGTCCTTGATCACCAAGCGACGTGTAACTGTGCACTTACTGGGTCGTTGCATACGGAATGTCTGATTTCAAATAATATTATAATCTTTCATCAGTTTCTATTTACAAATATCCACTTTTTAATATTTTCGTGTATATCGATGTAATCGTTTTGTGTTCTATAAGATTGAGAAAATAAATTAACGACATCGTATGATAGCGAAAATATAGTATATAGCATATATGGTATGGTCGCATTGTTAGTCAATGATAGAAGAAGCTCGAAAATAGAGATGACAATCACGAAGAAGTGGAACGACCAAGAAATTCAATTTTTGCAGTAGCATCGTACGTGGGACAGAGCGCGGTTATTAGTTAGAGGAAAGTTATTGTCACGAGTCGGACGTTTCGTGTACAACAACCTAAAGGACGCGCGCCGACGATTTGTGTATATCTTCGACCGACCTCGCGTGGATCGAGCACTATATAACGTGGTACATTTGACGCGATAGAAAAGCAAGAAGCGTCGGGACGTTTCATGGAACCGGCGGCGTCACGACGCTGCTGACACTCGGTCGCACTGCTATTTCCGTGGCATCGAGCGCGTGTGCGACTCTCGCCAGTGACTCAGAGGCGTCGTTTTGCAACGGCAGCGTGTTTTCGCGACGAAGAAGACCGCCGAGAGACGCATCCACCGGCGCATTCGGGCTCCGTTAGTCGGCAGGAATCTCGCGCCAGGTACGTTCACCTAAGCCGTCGAGTTTCCGCGAACTTGTTACCAAGCCCTGCTCGGCCAGCGCGTAGGGTTGCGCTCGCCGAATTTCCAAGAGCACCGCCCGGCCAACTTGCCGCCGAGTTGCAAGCAACAATGTTAATCGCGGCGGTATCACACGGCGACGTGGTTTCGGGACGTTTATGTCGGAGCTGCGACAAACGATCGCAGCCATTGTTTTATAACGGCGGTGGCTGTTTTGGGACGGCCAGCGTGCCACTCATATGACCGTAAACGGGTTTATCGGACTTAAAACGACACTTAAAACATTTCTTTGGAGAAAAATAAAAGTTTTCCTCGTTAATTTCGACACCTAAGCGTAGCGAGCACTAAAACCGTGTAAAATGCTCTAGCTTGCAAAAATGTGAAGGTTTATTTAGATCTAGTGCAATTTTTAACACAATATGTGCTCGAGTAAAGAAATTTATCGGATCATAATTTGAATAATTGTAAAATGAAAAATATTAAACCGGTTGGTTCAGGGTTAATATTAGATTGTTCCAAAAGTTCGTTTCGTTTCCGATTAATGTGCTCGATGCGAATTTAATTTTTAAAAGAGAAGTTTAAGGGAATAATTAACAAACGGAAGATTGTGTTGTTCGTATATGCTGATGTTATCTAACAAAATGGAATGTACAGATAGTGAGAGAAACTTTTAGGAGAACCTAGCAGATAACTCTCCTTCGGTATCGCTTTACCTCGAACCACCGAAATTCTATCATCATCACAGCCCCACGGTAAACACGCCGAAGAAAGATATTTTCATCGGGATCGATGCTCCTACAGGCTTCTACCGCAGCTCGAACGTAAACGTAACCTTCAGCTCGGACATAACGCGCGCCACGACGCTCTGCTCTCTCTCTCTCCTCCCATGGAGAAGGGAACCCGTTAGACCATTATCCCGACTCAGGCTGTCCGCTGGCTGTTTTCACTTATTCCGGGTCGTACCCGCTTCGTGACAACGGGCCAATGCGTATCGACGCTTTCCGTGATCTATTCTCGTGGTCCTCTGGTAAACCCCGAGGTTTTGGAAAGGTCGTTGATCGGTAGTGACGTGTTCGGGACCGCTGTTGATTACGTTCCGAGTAGCCGTAACTTCTCGGAAACTTGGGAATTTCCGATTTCATTGATTCGGACATCGGAGTGCAAAAACTTATGTGAAACGTCGAGGTAAACGTCACGGTCCAAGATGCATAAACAAGTCGTAAAAATTGATTAATATAAAATTTTGAAGAATTCGGCAATCTTCATGGATCCTAGATACAGTGGTCGAAATTTCCATAAGTCCACTAAAAATTTCCCTGTTTTTGATCGTTATCGACTGAGTTTTTCATTGTTACCGACTAACTATGCGTAATTACTTCTTCGAACACAATTGATTTCTCGATTGTCATTTCTGATTGTTGCGTATAGCTTCGGTTATTATGATATTTGATAGTCTATTGAGAATTCCAGCGAAATTACCATAGTTCCAGCTTATGTATTCCTTTATCTTTAACAGTGTGAGTTCTGTGTAAGTATAATAATATACTTACTTACTTCATATACTTTTATTTTTGTAAAATAGGATAATAAGTATGGAACTATGGAAATTTCGACCAGTGTAATCAGCGAAATAACTCGATAGCTTGTTGAAATTGATAGTCGTTAGCGGGCCCGTGGATCTTTATGCATTTTTAACGTCCGCACCTTTGTAAACTGCAAGAAAGTGAGTACATATTTTCATCTTTATTCCGTGAAAGTTCCGTAAACGATAAAAGAAGTTTCTCCATCATTCCATTCTTACAAAATGGTCTATGAAAATGAGAATTTGCATGAGGATTCGCAGTCGAGTTATCGCAAAAGAAATAGACAGTTTCATCGTTTTTTCCAAGAACAGAATCGTTGAATATATTGGCTCCCGTTTAAAACCAGACCGTAAAGATACCGCTGAACTTTCGTTACAGTATCTCACAGCCGGTCACGTCGGTCAGTTACAGTTAACAAAGAAAAATCAACCGTAGCAACATTATCCACGATAATTCGTGTCGATTCTTTCGAAATCGAAACGCGAAGACCTTGTCTTTGACACAGGCCGGCGAACAAAAAGTCAAAAGGCAGGGTGTTAACGTGTCGGGGCTTGTTAGCGACCAACGTGTGAGTGGCAAATTGCCAACACCTGCCCGTCCTATTCAACGCGCTTTGGAAAATTTTCATTAAAGTAACCTCTCATAACCGGCGGTAACGAAACTTTTCGAGTATGTATTTTTACTCGAAACTAGTTCAAGGCTCGATAACTTTTACAGTAACAACCGTTCGCCGTTGCGTACCGCTCTGCGCGCGTACGTAAGCACGTGTATGTACGTATATCGTTATTCCCCGACAATGTAAGCGCTCGGAAAGAAATTGGCGCTTTAAATCAAGCTCGGACACTTTCCCGGTGAACCGCAGCACCCGGCCACCTTTTAAAAGATTTAAGTGTTGAGAAACAGCGCGACAGACCGCGGGAACAACGTGTTCACGCATCGCTGACTTTTCCACTCGACTGTTAATGCTGTCCGCGGCAAAACACTGAGTTTAACGTTATTTTCAGCCGAAGGATTCCTCTTTGCGTCAAAGTCCACGCTGACAGTAATATTAAACTTGCTTTTGCCGCACGCCGCGCCGCGCCGCGCCGCTGCTCCAAATAAATGTAAAGCGGGTGTTTCTCATTCTTCGAACAATACTGCAAAATTACATTTCCAGCAAGATGTCCAGCGTCAGATTGTTCGAATGATTTTATTATCGAACATTAAGTTGCGCGTCCCTGGAACGGTGATCGACGAAGCATCGTGTATGAATTTTCGAGAAACGCAAAACGGAACTCCGCTTATGAATATTCGTCGGGAGGACCATGACAGCAAATTGCAAATGATTCATAACGTATCGCGCGTTAACGTTTCAGGTCGAACGAAACGTCTGTCTCTGACAAGATTTTCGGATTCCCGGTCGAAATAGCAAGAAAGAGTTAAATATTTTACGAGGCTCGAATGGCAGGGAATAGTGCGCTGGGGTTATGTCTTAGGTGAACGAACGACAGTCGATCGAACGAGAGTCGAACAGCATCGATACGTTTAATGGTAGTTGTTTTAATAGCGCCGGTCCGTTCTCTTGGCCGGTAATTTCCACGGACAGGGAGCACTTTTAAGCCTCGCGTTGACGGCTAGCTGTTTTTCGGGATGCCAGTTGTTATCGTCGGACTGATCTCGGCGATTTTCACCCACGATAAACCTCTTTGCGAAGAATATTGACAGGTTCGCTAGCTCGCTCGCTCTCTCGGCTCTCCACGTTCCGTCCACGGATACTGTTCGCCGCGATCTCCATCAACGTTGTTTATATCAGAAGTGGTTGCACGTGCTTTTCGCACGTGCGGTTCCACGACTCGTCCGATCGATTAGGAATACTTACGAGTACCCGGTTGTTCTTGCTTCGTTCTGGGAAAAAGCGGAAGCCCGTTACCGGATTTGTTACGACGAGACACCGATTACCCCGGAATTATCCGGAGTCGTCTTAATGGTCATTTATTATTGCGCAGGCGTTTCGTTAATTTTTCCTCGAAATATTCGGTAGTTGCTCGATGATCCTTCTTAGAAGTAACGTGAATACATACCAATCTCGTTTAAACGGAAATACTAGGCTATACGTCGAGGCAGCTGAGAAGATCGACTCGGTTAGCAAATGAAAATTCAATTTATTCCAGATACCCGAACGTCCAACTACGAATGTAGGTGAAAAGGTTATCCGGTACAGTTAATTTTAATTCCACAAAGCATAATCTTTATCGCGTTACATACGTGTGCAGATCACTTTGTAACAGGCTTTTTATTTAATGCGATTACAGCTGTACAACAGCAATAACCTCTTTCTCGAATGGCCATTTATTTCTCTACAATCGAACGAGATAAGAGGTTCACACACGGCTGTCGTTTTATCGGTCCGTCCGTAACTGGCGAGACGTTTTAAATTCGCGATGCCGGTATTATTTAGCTAATTGCTTTCACCAATATTCTTGTTCTTTAGTTTCGTTTCCGCCTCCGCCGCGGCACGTTTCGTTTCGTTTTCTCTTGAACCGATAAATGGAAGGAAGACCGGTTTAAAACGAAACTCGTTTGCCGCTATTATTCGAGACGCCGATAATTCATTTGGCAGACACGCGTAATTACCAGAGAACGGCGTTAATGCGGCGGAAACGCGAGCGAAATCCACGCACGCTCAAGTTTCCAGTTTATTGTTGTCTCTAAATAGCGGGGCGGCTTGAACGAACGGAATTGTTACACATGCCTCGCGTAAAAAGTTACTGTTACGTTTCACCTTAGGAAAAAAAACAAAACGAGCCGAGATGAAAGGTGTTCGCGGTCGTACCAGCCTTCGACAATTAGCGTAATTAGCAAAGCAATAGCTGCGGATCTTTGTGCATTTAAGGCTTCTGAAAATTTTCGAAACAGAGTTTAATAAGATTTTTCTTTATTTCAATAATAAGATTTTATATTTTGTAAATAAGATTTTATTCAATTCCACTTTCCGAAAATTTGCCTGAACAATGAAGAATTTCCGTAAATATCCGCAGTCTAGTAATCACGTTTCACCGTTGGCGGAAACGCGAAAATGGACGCGGAACGCGCGCCATCTGCGTTCGTTCTCTTTGTCGACCTTGGCCGCGCGCAGGTTATTATTGCGACGAGATTATGGTTTCGAACGCGGTTGAGCGGCGCTGTTTCTTTCGCGGCATTTGCCGGGGTACGGTTGTTGGCCAAGCGCGAAAGACCGTTGACACTCGTTCTGAGTCACCGAGGCGAGGAAGCGGAGGTTTTATTGTGTCTGGATTTTTCGTGCGGTTTTTCTGCATGCGGGGACGGCGAACTGGAAAGGTTCTACGCATGAAATGCTAATTTTCTCTGGATCGCCGTCCAAGGTCCGGGTCGCTGTCGGGAGGAATCCTTGGTAAATGAGATGAGAGAATTATTCCGAATTCGCGTTATCCTCTTTACGTTATGTTAAGCCCGTCCCGGAAGTAACGTCGTTCCCCCGAGAAGAAACTTGGAGAAACGCGCGGCGCGGCTTGATGAATCGCCGTTGAATCTTGATCGCCCGTTTTTCCGTCGAACATTTTTTTCACCTGCCCCCCCCCCCCCCTTTCCCACCACCAGGAATTCATCCGCTGAACTCATTGCGATTTTAAATATCGTGCTTGTTTGCTTTTTCTCTTTTACACCGGGCGACGTCACGTGGAACGACACCAGCCAATGTTTGGCTAAAGAGTTAAAAAAAAAAGAAAAAAGGGAGCAGCAAACATTCGTTTTTGAACGGGTTCTTTCAAATAGTAGTCGCTGCACAGGGATTTGTTATCTGTCATATTAGCCGACGGTGCCGTTCGAGCCCGTTATCGATGCACTCTTATCTAATCTGGAGCTTACTTATTGCACATTAATCGCGACGGGGGAACTAATTGCAATCACGGTGGGGAATAACGCGAGTGTAGATAACTATATAGAAAGAGAAATCGGAGCAGCGAAATTACTTTCAAATGCTGGAAGGAAGTCGGTCTAACGAAATTTCCAAACGACATAACCCAGTTTCTAGAGCAAGAAGAATGACTTTACTAAAGGCGCTGTACGAACAAACAATTTCTATCGTTCCCACTAATTATAATTTATTGATAAAAGTTATCCACGCAGACGTATTTCCTCTTTCGATCATCTTAAAAAGTCGAAAATATTGTACAGTAAATATTCGAGCTAAGAAAACGAACTGTACGATCTAAGAAAAACGAATATCCCTCTTTTTTCTTAGATCGAACTCTCACTGTAGTAATGTCTTTTCAGTTCTGTATGCGACCCCTCTTTGCAAGATTTCTCGACTAATTATAAAATTTTAAAAAAACATAAATAAATATTATAAATTTATAAACTTATAAAATTTTTAAATAAACGTACGATAGTTAAACATCGTGGAAGACATTCGGCTAAACAGAATAGCATTGATTTTTTTTCGTGGTTTTTCTTCCCGATAAGTGCGCGATCTGTCCAAAAATTTAATTGGCCCCGTTGTTGTCGGGTTTCTTATAGACTGCAGCGTTTACACAATTAATGGCGCCGCTCGGTATTTATTGATTAATGGCGTGGAAGAGCATCGATCAAAAAATTTCGAAGGCCTGCCAATCGCATCCGATAACGGCGCCGTCATCGCCGATCTGTTGCTTAATCACTTCTGTGCTTCTCGCCGGCGGGGTTGTAATCTGGATCATGTCAGACCAGCGACGTACACTTCGTGTTTACGTTTCTCCGGAGATACCGTGACAGTGCGGAAGCTACTTACTTACATCGTTCCCGTAAACGGCCACGGTTTTGTCGATATTACCCGCGATGGGACCCAAGTTCAATGTGTACTCGCGATCGCTAATCAAATCTAATAGCTGACGTTTCCACCAATCAAGATGGAGTAGCGCTTACGTAATTAGCGAGCGCTTAGCGTCCAAGTTAGAGTTTCAAATCCCACTCGCAATCGCATTGTGTATTCGTTGATACTCGATCATAGTTTCCATTGTTCTCCGAAGATTACAGTCCACGGTTATGTTTGTTGAAACCCTCGCGTACGCAACTTTGAATGAATATTTATTTTTTTCCTTTTTACATACCGTACGACGATGGATTTTGTTTTCGTAAACTCGCAGATACCATCAAGATGAATTTTCATCGATTACGATCTGCGACATTGCAAAGATATTTTCGTCGAAGGAATGAAATCGATGAAAGTTTTCCCCGGTAAAATATGTTGTCTGTGGGGATTACAAGAGTCCGGCGAAGTTCCGAGGGAAGGTGTAATGCCCACCGGTCGGTTCGGATGATCAATTTAGCTGAGAAACGGCCGGGAGAAGAATTCCTAGCGGTCGGAAGAGTCAACAGTTCTCTTCTCGAGATCCTGATTTTAGGAGAGCTCATAGTCTCGCGCGATTCTTGACGGCGAAATAAATCACACCCCCGCGTCTGGAGGTTACGAGTGCTCGGTACTCCATCGAGCGACTACAGATTGCTCAATTAAATGACACGTCCAGAGAGAGAGCCAGAGAGAGAGAGAGAGAAAGAGACAGAGTAGACTGTGAAGTCAAGAGGTGCCTGGACACACACTCGACGCTGCTCGCAAGTTTACAGAAGTGCCAGTCACTCTAACACGTCTACATATCCTGCTCGCATTGCAATCAATTTTCTAGGTACAGTCGGCTAACCGAGAAAGAAAATAGCTTCCGCTTCACCGCGAAACCGCTCTCCCGCGAAGTTACACGAAGTTGCGCTTGTACAATGTTTAGACTCGGACATCCATTGACAGGGGCCGGACAGTGTGCGCCTTCATAAATTATTCGGCGCTTCGTATATCGCGAAAGTGGAGCGAGCTGTTTTCGAAATGACTGTCTGTCTGGTCGACCAATGCCACTGTCGTTAACCACAGATAATCATTGCTTGGTTCCCTTACGGAACGACAAGGAAATCTTATCTAAATCTATTTTTCAGTGAAATCGTACTCGATGAATTTTATGCATAGAATTATACAGGGTGAGCCACGTAACTCTATCACCTTGAATATCTCCGTTATTTGTGATAATATGAAAAAATGTTATATACGAAACTTGGAAAATTTAACTATTGCGGTGCGATAGCGGGTGTCGAGACGACTTCGTCCACTATCACATCGCAATAGAAAAAAATATAGCACCCCATTTAAAAAAATCAAGGTGAAATGTTTGTATCGCTATACGTCCCCCTCTGTGCCGTGCAAGTTTCGTATTATAACATTTTTTCACATTATTACAAATAACGGAGACATTCAAGGTGATAGAGTTACGTGACTCACCCTGTATATTAAGTTTAATTCTCGTTCGACTAGAAACGCGAGAGATTTAATCTCTTTGATAAGAGTGCTGCCGACGGCGAGCGAGGTATCAGTTACAAAGGAAATTAATTCTTCCAGCAGCTAGTAAAACGAGGCGGGGGATTATTCTACGTGGAAAAAGTAAGTAGGAAATGTAGAATAAACTTCTTCCGCGCGACGCGTTGTTCCGGGGATAATCGCCTTTAAAGATCGCCGGACACGCGTGCCTTCGAAATAGGATTTAGCGAACGCGGCTGATCTTGACTTACTCGTTTCCACGGCAATCAAGGACGAGCGCGTATCGAACCTTCGAAGTCGATTATCTCCATAAAGAGGCGTCTTACGAAACAGACTTGTTCCGCGTATCTGACTAATTTTTTTTCACGCGGAACAATGTACCGTGCAGATATAGTTCTGTGCAGTATTAGTATAATCTGTTTTCCTGACAAACAGACTTTACGCACAGGAATGTAGAACGTTTAAAAATTATAAAAACACTGTTGTATTATTTTTAACCGATCCAAATTACCAAGAAAATAATTACGTAGTTCCTGCATCCAAAGAATGCTCGAGCAACAGACACAAACGACTATGGCAGCCATCAGTCAGACCTATAGTCGCTCGCGCCAAGCGACTTTGTTTGCAGCAATTCTATCGCGTCTCCCTCTGGACGAATCGTGTTTACGATATCAACATATCCTCGGTCCACGAGATAGATAACTCCGTCAAGGAGTCACCCGTCGATCGTGCAACGTTTTCATCGGTCCGATGCACGGTCGAGCAGGGACGTAGTTTACGACGTGTTCGGCGCCATCGCTAGGTATCGCCGGCGAAACAGAGAGAAAGCAGGGTCACGGGTTCCTTTTCTCGATGCGTCGACAACTTCTGCCGGCCAATTGAGCTGACATAAAAGCACAGAGGAATCGCTGCCGCGGGTCTACGGAGTCGTCCACTTGCTCGAGCACAAAGGAAGATGGCGGAACATACGGCCGGCTCCGGCTCTGCACTCTCTTTCTTCGCCCGCCTCGTTTCCTTGCTTAGCCTCTTCGCTGTCCCGCACGTACAGGGTGTCCCGGTATCAATGGTACAACCGTGGAGGGGGTTCCACGTTAGAGCATAAGTGGAAAATATGGAAAAAATATTTTTCATTTCACCCACTGCCCTGCTACTACCCCTACTACGCTGATTATACTTCCGCTAGTGCACTTTAACTTGTAGCGCAAATGTAATTTAAATCTTTTTTTCTTCTATTCGAAGCTTTAATGGAACTCCCCATGGGGGTTGTAAAGCTATATATTAGGATTGACATATGGTCTGATGTACATTATAACTATAATTAGTTGTGTAGGTATAATGTAATGCATTAAGTACATAATTTCTAATCTTTATATTAGATTGCTTGAAAAATTTTAAGAGAAGACTGAATGTTCGTTTCGTAAAGTAACGATCTGATATTTAAGGGTAGGAGCAAAAATTAAGTTTGCTCAGTCCTTTCATAAGACCAGCTTTTTATGTAGCGATAAGAGAATAGATCATTTCTGACCCATGGTTCCTTTGAGAAGTTTGCTCCTCCCGATCAGCAGAGCACGATACAATCATAAAAGAATTTCACCTCGAGAAACTCGGTCAAGGTCCACTTTGCGCCAAACCTTTTTACACTGCAACGATATCTGCACGTCGTTACTCGACACCCTGTACATATCATTAGCAACAACACTATAATAACACATTTCGTCCGACCGCGGGCCATCGTCGCGTGCTATATTCCCCAGGGGTTTTTTCTCGAGGAATCAATTTCTCCTCCGCTTCCCCGCGCGACAAAGACGACGACGACGACGACGACGACGACGTCGGAGTCCCGTTTACGATCGATTGCGTGCAATCGAACGGCCACGGTAAACGGCATTACCTCGCGCGCGACCGATACTTCAATTCGACGGAAAAGTTTAACGACGCCGTTTCATTCCGCGCTACATTTTTCTATTCCGTCTCGAGCGGGCGGGCGCCGGGCCGGGTCGGGCCGGGCAACGTGTCTCGTCGCTTGCAATTTTACCGCGCGGCGATACAACACGTAATTGGTAAACGATCGGTTCTTCTCAAATTCCCCCTCGATCCGGGACGACAACCGTTCGTCTCCGATCGAAAGTTATTGGAGCCGTAAAACGTATATCGATACCCTTTTTTCGTAACATTTGCCAGACTCTCTTCGCTGTCTTCTGAGCCGGTCCTCTTGGGCGGCCAACCGGAAATCCCGATTTCTTTCCACCTGTGGTTCTTACGGTCTAAGGAATTTCACTGAGAACACCGAATAGTATGGAGATTTTACAACCTACTCCGCTTTCAACAGGTAAATAATCTTGTTCGATTCAGCATTACTTCTCTGCACGGTGAGAATTTATCTGGTAACAATGTCAGGTCATTTTGAGACACCCTGTAACTTACAAAAATGACAAGGCTCAAAAAAATTTACCCAATCAATTTCTATGTAAGCAACTTCATATTTTTTATAATTGTGAAATGAAAAATATAAATTTAAAAAAAATATAATATATAATAATATAATTTTATTGTTATTTGTATATTATTATATAATAATATTATATATAATATAATATAAAATTTAAAAAACACCTCGTGGTAAGTTTAATGTTAATTACCAAACCAGTAAAAAGAATTGCACAACACGGAGTGAAATTCAAAAGCGTGAAATGATTTTATTTGACCAGTGTAACGCGAGATTGTTAGAACCTACACGTTTCGCGTTGTAAATTGATTATGTTTCTAGGCGCTTTAGTCGTTCAGAACGTTTCACGGAGGTCCCAAAGTGTAAAATATGCGATACATTTGTTCGGAACACACTTTTTCTTCCCCCCTGTATCTCTGCAGCGGATTTCACGACACACACGAGGAATCGGAATACATGAGTTTTTCTCCTAGATAATCAAAAACTAACAGAAAAAGTGATACTGCAGTGGAGGTGCTCTGCAAAAAAGAAGTTTAAAAAACATCGCTGTTTACATTGTTTGCGAATGTCTCCGCTGGTTAAATCGAGTTCGATCGATACTACAAAAGTAACTGAGAACTACATTTTTCAGCCGAACATCGTTGCATTTGAAAAACGTTGACGATCTTTAGTAACGAAAGGGTTATCGTTCGTGGAAAAACTTCTCGAACGATATCTGTTATCTTCTATTTATGCTAGATATCATGTCCACAAAAAATATTCTTGAACAAATTGTCGCGAAGTAGCTTCTCTTTTTTTCTGTCTCGCTCGGTTAATGGAGGCTAACCAAGAATTACGTTGGTAGAACTTTTTCGATGAATTATCTCTCCATTCTTCGCGGTGCGCAGTTAATGGGGGTTTGTAATTAACGAAGGATTATTCGCTGCGGTATCGTCCGAATTGAATTTACGACACAAGCGAATGAGAACGGTTTTATTTGCTCTTGTGTAACGAACGTCATCACCGGGCGCGTATCGTTCCACCTACTTCCCCGCGCTCCTATCTATTAGCGTAAAGTTTGTAGATTGACCGGGCTGTCAACTGTCATATTGGTTATAATATTGCGGTTTCGTGTCAAATGCAGACATTACGCACCAGTCTGGGACACGCGTGTCCCTCGATTTATTTTCCCGAATAATACAACATAATTACAACCGTGAAGAATCGAAACAGCCTCCGCAGCAGAGACCGTGCAGTTTTAATCGGTCACGTTCGGGTCCGTTCATTTATCGCAGAAACAGAAATCCGATTGCGAATGTGATCTGTGATTTCCCACGATAGAACTAATATGTAGAAGTAGAAATATTATTCGACGATCGGCCCGCGCCTCGATCCCTTAATGATGCATTCGAAATGCATTCGCGTCCGAAGTCTTCGGGACTTTTACCGTCGGCGTTGAAAAATCAAATTGTCGGATTTAATTTTATCGTTCTGGAAATATTCAAAGGTTTTCTTTTTCATATTCGACGTGACAGTGTTAATTTTTAATTTTCGATCCGACAGAAAATTGTAACTTCGTGAAAAAACAATCGCACGACAATAAAACCGGATTCATTTTAAAGCTTGGAACCTCTAGTTTTGCAACCAGTTGTCTATTTTATTTAAAACCCATTTGTATGATGCAAGCAGTGGATACGGATTGAAACGTGTCTGAAAACAATGAAAGCATTTTTATCGTGGCCGAGTTCACCGTAGATTTCGTTGAAGTCTCCCCTTTCGATCGAGACCCCGAAACATAATGTACAATTATTTTATTATGTTTTGGAGTGGTAATGGGAGGAACAAGTCCGGTCGTGTAAAGCTCTCGTGTTATATTATCGTAAAGTTTGCAGTACACGTTTCACTCGAAGCCGAATAAAATAACCAGATAAAAAAAATCCTATATCAAATTTTCGGGGATCGTTGCAAAGGGGAAGCTTCGATTTTCAAATCTATGTTTAGCCAGGAAAAAATGTTTCCACGTGTTCGGAGATTTACAATTTTTCGCGTTTTCGAGGGTAGAACATATCTCCTGTTTCCCAATCGTTCATGTAAAAATATTTTCGGAAAAAAAGAAGACACGAAGCAACGAAAATAAATATGAACAACTAATGGCTTCTTAACAAGTTTTTAACGATGGCGATTTTACATGAGAGAAATAGACCGTCGTTCCCAGTTGTATATTATGCTTCTTGTAGATATAGTCGTTGAAGAAGCTATTAATGAGCTTCCGGTAGATAAACTAGTGGCAGACGAGGATTCTTACATTTTCCTCTAATTATTCTGCCCAGGCATCGTCCACATTTATGCGAGCAACGATCGCGTGTGGCCGCGATGAGGAATTGTCCGTCTGCCAAGGCACGCATCACGCTATTTTATTATTTATTCAAAATTGTGCCTTCGTGTGGCTCGTTTTTATTATCATATGGGAATTACCGTTGTGCTTATAGTATTTACGAGCGACTAAGGAACAAAAAAAGAAAAAGGAACTAACAAAGAAACAGCGATTAAATAATTAACGAATTTTTCGCTGTCACACATACACACGCAGAGAGAGAACGTGTACCGTTGTCCGTGTAATTGGCTCGCGAAAGTGTTCTCTATTTGGACGACCTCTGACGCGAGTGACTCACAAGCAGCAGAACTGTCGCGAATAATGTTATCGAGTGTATTCTTGAGTAAGGGTCATTCCACGGTAAACGGATCACTTTTTGGATGTGTGTCAGGGATGTTCGCGAACCTAAAATACGACGTAGAACCACGCGTAAATTACAGCGAGTCGGTCATTGTTATGTTCACCTGATATTTTCGTACGTGTAACACTATACGTTCGCATCCCTATTTTATTTGGCATTCTCTCTCTCTTTTTTTTTTTTGTTTTTTTGTTACGAAAACATGAAATTTTTGAAACAATCTACGGCGAGTAGAAAAATATACCGTATGTCGTAGGGCGAGATGAACTTCCGAGGAATATTTTAATTTACTCACGCTGGCGGAAATGAACTTCGTTAGCAGTTTCGTAGATAAAAATTAATTCGCGCGGCCCGCGATAACAGGCAAACGCTATACGCGATTCCGAAATTTCGCATGAGCTACAACATACTTCGATTTCATTAAAATTCCCGGCCAGGCATCCAGGAAATTCCTTTGGCAGAGTCTCGACCCCGCGATCCCCTATTTTCCACTAAATCTACTCAATAGTGTTCATCACTGTCTTCCGCCGTGTTGATCAAGCCAAAGCGCGGGAACGCACGGTGAATTTGAACGATACCCCCGGCTGATTAAAATTTAGTGCCATTTCTGGGGCGAAACTACGTCAACGGGGCTATGCGATTCTACCAAACTTCGCGGAATCGATTTTTCGTTTCCAGCCAGAATTTCGAAACACGACCCGCGCATATACATATAAACCGTTGAAAACTTCGAGCCCGTTTTTTTTTCTCTCGAAAGCATTTATTTGAAATTGTCCGACACAATAGAAAAAAGTTGTTCGATCAATTGATACCTTCCGATGCGTACGACTAAAGAATGGCTAACTGTCGTCGATGAATATAAAACGCTTGAAAAAAAGTAAAGTAAACCATAAACTATATAAAAATTGCTGGCCGAAATCGTAAATTCTCGAGTTCCATCAATTTGAGAATTCTGCACAATTTTTAACTAAAATTCTAGGAGAAAATGATCGAGCCGAAATCTCCACTAATTTGTATACCTTTCGGCGATGAGGGCCTTAAATGGTTTATTGGTTTCTATCAAATATTTCTCAGTGAAAAAATTCGTACATGTTCCTCGAGTATCAGATAAACTATCGAGAAAATTTTAGAAAGAATTGCTTCATATAGTTTCTTAAAAAGTCGCAAACATCGTCGTCCTAAACGTTTGACAATCCGTCCGTGTGGCCTAGAATTCGCAAGTAGAACCGGTAGGTCATGATCAGACGCGTCAGCCGCTTCCTACTTACGTATCGCGCGTATTCATTGATCGTTTAAATTGAATTATCTGAATCGAACGAGGCATTGGATCTACGTTGCATGTACGTAAAATTTGAGGAAGATTGATCAGGCCTGATAAGTTTCATAATTCACGTAACAATAAAGATAACAGTATAAAAGTTATCTTGAAATACAGTGAAACGTGTATAAAAAATTTGAAAAGACAAACAATTCCGTCTGGGAATTCTGGGAGTAGGGGCACTCGAAATAATAACAATGGCAAATTTACTATTTTTGAAAGGTGCAGCGTTAAGGGTGTTAGAGAGAGCGCATCCCTCCCCCCGCGAAGCCGTGTAACGATTCGAAACGAGCGCGAGGGGGTTGAAAGTTGCGGCGTACGCGACAGTCTGGGGGCCGAACCGATTTAAATACGCGACAAAAAGTTTCCGCTTGTTCCGCAAGCGCGACGCTACACCCGACAAGCAATTCCGGCTTGGTGGAGACCGTGGCGCGTGTCACTATGTCGAGGGTCCCCGAAAAACCACGGAAATCCGTGAAAGATTCCCGGGAGGTCGTAAAAAGCGTGGCTTGCATAAACGGCCGGGCGGGAAGAAGAGAGAGAGAGGATGTAGGTCGCGGCGCGGGGCGCGTCAAAGGTTTCGCAACGATATTAACGCTTAACGTTACAATAGAGCCGCGGACGCGTGCTCAATTATTCATGAAGCTTTCGACGGGGTCTGGATTTCGTTGGTTGTTTACCCGGAGTGGCTCTTTAGAACCGGAACAGAGCCTCCGTGTGCCCTTCATGCCGCGCGCTTCAAGCTCGATTTCTTCGACGCGATCCCCGCTAACTACTTCGCCCGTAAATATGTACTAGCCAGCGACAGAGGAAATCTGGAAATATGAACGCGGCACTGCATAATGTACAGAGCGTCCCACTATCGATGGTCCAGTGGTGGAGGTGGTGGTACCACGTGAGGAAAATTAGGCGAAAATACGCATTAATTAAGGCAGCGGTCTCCAAGTTTCGTCAACTTAAGCAACCCTTATGGGTATAAAATTAGTTTTCATGAACAATAGAATATTCACAATCTATGTAGTACACATAAAAAAAAAATGTTAATTCTTCTAACAGCTCACTTGAAATAATTATCTGTTTGAGCCTATTAAGAGTACCGATGCCGATTCTGACGAAGCAAATTCGACAAAAGAAAATTGCTACACGGATTGGAACGGACGTAACGATGGCTGCCAGGAAATCGACGCTCGCGCGTCGTCGGATTAATTAAAGGAAGATTAGATCACAGAGGAAGATAGTTCAAAGACGAACAGTCAACTGCTCGGAGCAAGGACCAGCGCATGATTTCGCGTTTAACCATAATTCGCCGGCAATCGGCGAGGTCAGAGCCGGTGCGCGGCGGTGGCTCAATCGCAATGCACCTACGCGCGAAACGTAGGCGGCCATTATTAAAGTACCAGGAAAATGCAGCGCGAAGGCCTCCCGACAACACAAAGAGAGAACAAAGCGGAAAAACCCCCTTTAACAGATTGACTGACAGACGTCTGTGCGCCCCTATGAATATTTTCGCGTTCGGAGGTTTGAGCGATTCGCTTCTATTTTTTGTCTCTCTCTCTCTCTCTCTCTCTCTCTCTCGCTCTTGCTCTCTCTCTCTCTCCGTCCACGTGAAAGCCGTCAAAAGTATCGGGCCAACGGATTCCATGAACGTTATCTAATTGTATCGATCCCCGAGCGGCGGTTCGTATTAAAAAGTCATTATTCCCGGGGCCGCCTCGCGGAAAGCGGAATCACATCCGCCGGTTGTTTTTTAGCGGTCCTAATTCAACGTTAAGGTTCTTACCGCGGACGTTTAAAAGCCGGAGTTAATTTTCTTCTCCCGCCAATTTATTCTGTTTTAAAATTCAACGGGGCTCTCGTTCCGGGCAGGCTCAAATTTCCACCGTACCGGATCAACCCGTTGTTCCCGAAGATCAAGTTCAAATTTAGGAGCCGCACCTCGGTATTTCGATTCCCGCTCGCCCGCTGTATTCCAGCGGCGAAGCTCGGAAATTTCTGCAATTGAAAATTTTAAGGAGTGCCGAGAATGTACGAGGCTGTCTCTGAAGTTTCTTTCGCGATCTGCACGCTTAACGTTAACGCTTAAGCGGTACAGTACTCGACACGCGGGACTCGCGGTCAAAGCTTAATCCCCCGAACGGCACGTTAAAAGTAGAATAAAGAATTGGTTGTATTTAACCGTTTAACCGTGGGTGTGGTTCGTAAACCACGTACTAAAATTATAGCCAGAGGCGGGTGTGTGGTATTATAAACAACATGTTAATTTTTGCTGATATCAAACAGCCGCTGGGGCTTATTATATACTACTAAAATAAAAATAAAATAAATACCATAAAAAAGATCTTCTAAAATGGTATATCACTTCAGCAATATTTTCATATAATTTTCATTTTATTTTTCTTATCGTTATGTTTTTGCGCTTAGGCTGTGCTAAAAGTACCGGCAGTTAAAGAGCTAACGTATCACTGGAAGAGTTTGCTTTAAAATAATCGAGTCGAAAGCGGCCCCCAGGTCGCGCGTTTAACCGTAACGCGGCGGCGCTCGGTTTATTAGCGGAATATTCTGGAGCAATAGGTCGGAAAAATCGATTGTTTATTTGCATGTATCGAAAATCCAGTACTATGAAAAATATATACCGAAAATTTCATAAACGTATTCGAGAAAATAGAATTATAGATCGATCAGTGTGACGGATCAAAGGCTTGGCGATTGAATACATATTCTGAAAACCATGATTCGTAAATTTTTGTATAAAATCGTTGTTCGTGGTTCGATTGAAATCTATAATTATTGAACGATCGAAAATTCGTGCATAGTATGCATTCGCACGTAACACATAGAAACGTAGCGTAACATGGAAAACGTGGGGAATGGTGTTTCGAAGATCTATCCGGGAAATGGGATTGTCTGTTTGAAAAAGAAATTGACGATCACGCCCGCGCTGCTCTGGGCAGGTAAAAGGTCCCCCTTTGACTTGGCGGGTTAATAACTTTGCAGGGCGTAAGCCCGCGAACGCACTCGGTGCGATTGCATGTCGCACATCTCGTGCCGAATAGAATCATCCTGTGGCCGCGTTCGCCGGTATCGGCCCGGTAACGTAACGAATCACTTAAAATAATTAGCGTCGTTGGATTCGATTAACTTTTTTTTCTGGCCCCGTGGAACCGCCTCGCGCGCACTCGAGTTCGTTTCGCGCGGCACATGCCCGAGCCCGATAACGCGCCGCTTTATCTGCCCGAGATAAACCGTCGGCGATTATTTAATATATATCAGTAATCTGCAGCTCGAGAATGATGTTTGTTACACAACATATAGCCGTCCATCGGCTGGGAACCAGCTACGATTTATGATAGCGATAGGAGATAGGGGATGGGACAGCGATGGAAACTAATTTTAGAATGTTCAAACCAACAGTTAAGGTTCCTTTCGTTCGATTCAAATTTTCTTTGTTATTTCAATAAAAGGGATAAAATAACTTAAAAATATTAACAACATTCTCTGATATTCCGGTTTCTAATAAGTTCACTATGATATCCTTAAAAAAATCTTCTTCGTTGGAAACTGCTAAACATTTGTGTCTATATTTAGAAGAAACTAAACGTCAGCTGTCATGCTTACAAATAGTCGCTGCACGGTAGTAATTGTCCAATTAAAGATAGCTAATTGGCTAGCTGTCTAAACTGAGACATGATCGAGTCGATAGTATCGGTTCCTAAATCTGAATCATTGATCTCATGCCTTGAAATGTCAGGTCGTTGTCGTAAGGCAATGTTCAAATAGAATTGTGATCGGTTCTTAATTTAGACGTCATTTTCATCAAATAAAGAGCTAATAACAATCACCCTGTAGTGAAATTTACAATACTGTTTATCAACATGTAATCGTCGCTCGTTCATTGTCGTCATTCGTTTTAGCGTGTTCCTCGTGTTTAACTGACGGCGACGTGTACTCTTTATAAAATTAAAAGAAAAATCATCAAACTTTCTCAACAGTACACCCACGCATTTCAAATAGCAACGTTTCAACTTTCCGTGCACAATGCAAGAGGCCATAGTCGCCAACGCGTACGCTTTAAAGGTTCGAAACACTTTTCGTATTCAAAAAACGCTAACGAATGGATTTTTAGCTGACACCGAATACAAAAATATACCAAACAATAACAAACACTGCTTTGTACATTTTGCGTACTCGCTGCAAGATTTAAATTTCTATCTGGATTCAAAATTTCCACAGTGAAAAATTCATCGTACGACTTTCTCAAACCATTTTATTTGTCGCTAGCAACAAACCCGATAATCCTGTATCGACATAGACGAGCGCAAACACGCTGCTGGGAAGAGAATAAAAATATTCCTTCTTCTTCATTTAATCGTTAATAATGTTTTATGTCTTCTGTGTATTCGCTACGAGATTGACATTTTCTTAATCCGAATTCATTGAACGACCGTCTCATGGCATGGGAAGCAAACGCGATAATCTTCAAGAAAGATCAAGAACGCTGAACAGAGATCTGGAAAAATACTCTTTTCATTTGATTGTCAATAACGTTTTACGTTTAAATATTTATTTTTCTGCTCAATCGAATTTCCCCACGATGTTCATCGAACGACTCTGGAAAACCACTCTATGTGCGGACAGCAAACGCGATAATCCTCAACAAAGATCAGAACAGAGTAAACGGTGAAAAAGAAGCAAAAACGCGCTTTCTTCTTCAATTTGATCGGTAATAAATCGAGCAGAAGGAAAGGGGGATGGCAAACATTCCGGGCTGACAGTGAGCATCGCGAAATCCTGGATTCCCAGGGCTTGTTCCACGGAGAATACTCGGTTCCGTCACTAGTCCCGGCCCGGCGACAAAAAGGCTGTGTTCCTAGACCGCGACGGACTCGTCGTCGTCTGTGGATCATACGTGACGAGGATGTTATTATGAAGCATTCGCTGCATGCAAATGCCGGCGCAGCGTGTCGCTCGGCCCGCTTCGGCCCGACCTGTGTTTTCCTTTTTCCGAGCGGGCCGAGTAAAAATGAGCCCCGGGTCCCACCCCCCTACCGCTCCGATCGTTTTGTTAAAAATCCGCGGTCGGCGAAATCCCGGCGAAATAATTGAACGCTTCGGATAACCTGTAAAATGTTATAATTCTCCGAGCTGATTATCTTCTTCGACCCCATCAATCACGCGTCACGCGGCACCCGATGCACGCAGTGCGTCGATACGGAACAGAAATTGAATTTTCGACGATTTTTCCATGCATATTTTAATATATCGAAGGAATATTAATGCTCGTTTTTATAAATATTCGATGAAGATGTTGTTGGGCATCAAATTTACTGTGACTTGATAGATAGTTCTGTCAGTTTTCTGGACATGAACTCGGTTTTATAATTATTGCTCGTGTTACCTTTCACTCTAGTTTATTCATTCATCCTTGTTTATCTTGTTATTTATTCGTGTTTCAATGGCTTCTCTTTCTTCCTTGTGTTTTCACGCTAATTTTTCAACTAACTCTTCTGCGCCACTGTGTATGAATATGGTATTATTAAATTGTCTTACAGTGTATGTATTAGCTATGGTTTATTACGTTGCTATACTATTATAAATATTAACGTATTAAGTAAAGTACGTAAAATGCATACGTGAAATACGAAACAGTGGATACCATCAGTAGAACATTGATTTATCATTTTCAACACATTAAAATGATTGTTTGGAATTTATTCAAAACATTTCGATTTTACATAGAAATACGTAATGGTGATTATTATCATTATTATTTTAAATTTCAACGGAATGAGAGACCATAAATTATCCTGGATCCAATTATTTCGACAGAATTATTCAAAAATAAGAGACGGGCTGGGAATAGCGAATTTTTCCGCGACTTTTTCCCAGCGAGAATTACGAACTTCGAGGGGTATGTTATAAGAGCTAGATCGAAGATTATTGAAGAAAGAGAATTTTAATTTCACATCGGGAGCCGCGTTCTAATTAAGTGCGACGTGCGCTCGGCACGATCGAGGCTCAATCGATGTTTGTTTCAATTATACCAAGCGTCTCGAGGATACCTCCGACGCCTGCAAAGTGCACACGAGCACCGACAAGAAAGTTGGTTCGTTCATTTTTACAGTATAGACAACGCGCCATGGCAACGCGCGGCCTCGCGAAATATTCGACGTTCCCACGCACGATTTCGGAAGCTCCGCATAAATTTCGTCCTCATCGTGCCCGCCATTTTGCCGACGAATTGCAGTGATTCTAATGCTAATCGGACAGCACGTTTTTCCCGTGTTTCCGTGTAACCGGCCAGCTCCGCGTAAATTATTCCGGCGTAAGTCCGCCTCTTAGTGTATGCACGTATTTCGTAAATTAAATTTAATTTTCCACGTGTCTGCGGTGTGCGTAGGTATGTGTCGGTGCATATATGCAACATATAATATGCAAGGAGATGTATACATATGTATATATTGTTTATATATATATATATATTTATGCGTATTTCTTCGTTGCGGCAAGTAAAATATGCTTCGCGCATTTGGGCTGCCGCATCGAGAGTTAAAAACAGCGGCCCAGCAGTTTGTTTCACTTTCATAAAATGGAAATGTGGAAAGTGCTTTTTTTCTCCCTCTCATCCTCCCTCTCTCGCTCTCTCTCTCTCTCTTTCTCTCTCTCGTTTTTTTCCCTCGCCGAGCTTTCATCGATAAGCGTCAAGGCTGGGAAACAAGTTCCAACGAAGGTGGGTATTAAAGCCATTCGTTTCCAGTTTGAAGCGTTACTTTCGCAGATAATATCCAATACCGCCGCCATTATTAACGGAAGGACGCACTCGGATATTGTAGACTGATTGGTTTAACCATTATACACTAATGGAGAGTGCATAATAGATCTCGTTCTGTTAAGTTTGATTTCGCTTATATCCTGCGAGGACAGTGACGAATTTTGCTAATCTACTGTCGCGCCTAGAAATGCATAGATGAAAGAACAAAAATGGTTATTTTTTACCATTTTTACATCATCTAACCACCATGAATTTACCAGAATTGTTAGCATTTTTTGAGTGCGTCGAGTATTCAGCACAACAAAGTAGCAGCTCCCTTAATTAATGCATTAATCACACACTGATATTTTAAAACACGCGGTGAACGGCCATTATTACGGTCATTGCATATTCTCGGTCCTGTTCAATATTTATTTATTCATCCACGTGTCAGGGTAAAATGAAACAAATGCGTTCTCAGTATTTGTGTCGGTTATACTACATATGTACGAACGGGAACTATCAAAATTCTACCGGTGATCGCGTGATTTCGATTTCGAAAGGCAATCGATCTACAGACTGCCTCAATAAAATCGCGCATTCAGGTATCTATGCATTCATTTAAATGCAGAAATACCGGGCCTCGCCGCTCCATCTATTTCAATCTTTAACCTGTAGCGCGTCAGTGTGTTCGCAAACATTTGTTCTGTCGGAAAGGTGCCATTTTAATTGAAAGGGAGCATTCCGAAAATCGCTAATAGCCAATATCGTAATTACTTCAATCGCATTTCTCCGTTATGCACAATAAGGGTGTTCTTTGAACTCGTGATTGCGTGACATTGGAACTTTCGATCCTCCGGAATAAATTTTCCCACCAAATGGTACCTGACGATATATTCTACTCTATTATCTACTCTATTCTTATTTTATCCACTCGATTGCCATCCATTTTTATCTCGAAACGTTACCATTTTATCGAGACAGAACACACCTTGCAGGTATAAAACCACGCGAAATCAATATCAAAATTATAAGAGCTCCAAGCGTCCTCGAACAATACCAAGTGTATCAAAAGACGCCGCTATCAATCGAAGTAAAAATGAATGAAAGTTCGGAGCGATCGGACAGGCAATCTATACGTATTACGGATTAGCCTGACAGAGAAAGGTACCATTTTATAGAATAGATTCCGCCGTATAGCTCGAAAGCGATTCGGAGCGGAGATCAGGATCACGAGTATTGAAAGAGGCTTTTGTTGAAATTAAGAATGGAAATAAAATTTTAGACGATCGTACCGTCAATGTTGCCCAGCCGACAGACGGTGCCATTTATCTGGAGCAGTAAATATGGAAATAAGAAATTATTGGAAAATATCGTCATCAAAAGCCCGAATGAAAAAGAAAAAGAAATTGACGCGATGATACAACGGTGAGCGCATGGATAAAGGTACCATTACAGAAGCGAAAGAACGAAAAGAAAATTTCGAGGGATCTTCCAGGTAAGACTCGGAGGTGCAGCTGCCGAAAAGCGCTGTTTCTTAAACCGGAAATGTACCGTGCGATTTGAAAGCGGTTCGAAGAGGGGAGATCGGGATGAAGGTGGTAGCGTGAACGCGTTACCGGGCTCCCACGAGTTCGGCGAAGGATCCGAGAGGCTTTCCTAGTCCCTTCATCCAGCCTACAATAAAGCGGCGTCCGTGGGTGGGGGCCGCGATGCGTTTAACCTGAAGAGCAGGCAGGCAAGCAGCTGCGTTCGTTCAACCCACAACTGGTCTGCAGTTTACCTGCGGGACTAGTCTCTGGCAGCGCACCTTCGCGCGTCGTCGTGTCGTCGTGTGTCTCTCGCCGGTGGAACGGAACGTGGCGGCACAAAACTCGGTCAAAAATCGATCAAAAATTCAAGGTACTACGGGTAAACCGCGGCCTCGATCCTGTTGCGGATACAGGCGGGCGAGCCCGCGCGACAGCTTCGACGCGGCGCGACGGCAGCTTGTATGGAAAATTTCGATCGATTATTAACAGGCCGCGGTGTCTATTGAAATTCACGCGATTAGCACCCGGTGATACGAAGTACATGTAAACTAATTTCGGCCTGTACAAGCTGCACCGGCCGCGTGTTTAATCATTCTCCGCGGCTCGTCATTATCTTCCGGCGATTTGCGGGAATTAATTAGACCGGCGCGAGGCGACCCTTTGTGTGTCTCGCTTCGTTTGTGTGCGAGAACGTCCACGTCTGTTTGTGTGCGTGCCTGCGTGCGTGTGGGTGTGTCGCACTTCGGATATTTTCATGGAAATCGCGCGGACATCGAAGTGCACGATCGTCCGCTCGCCGACGCCGTTGTCCTTGTTGTTCTTCGCTGGATGCGTCGGAGAGTGAAACCGTTGAGTCCTTGTTTTGCAACCGACTCGCTGTTTGTGTTAGGGAATTTGTATTCCGCCGCCGATACAACAGGTCTTGTAACGTGTCGCTTCTCCGTTTTTTTTTTTTTTGGTTTCGTTTCGTAGACGTGTGCGTGTGTGTGTGTGTGTGTGTTCGTTGATCATCCCGCTAGTGACCGAGCTAGATTGAAGTTTGGATTATTCGTGGAGTGTTCCCCGGTTGCTCGGAGCGAACCAGACACTTCGGCGCGATTCAAACGATTTTGCGAACTGTTCCGCATCTATTGACTCACGCCACTGTGAGTACTGTTTAATTTTTATCTGTTGGACGATTGCCAAAGTGCGTGCTCGATTCTTGGGAACGTCGAGATCTTCTTTGCGGAAGAACCACTGTTTGGTTAACGCGACTGCGAGAGGAAATGTTGATCACCGGATTTCAACGCGTTTCAAAGGATTTTAAGCGTAGTATATTTGTCAGGGATACAGATAATTTTAAATTAGCATTTTCTACTCACTCGTGACGAAAATGAGTAGCTCATACTGGCTCGCTAATGTTAATAAGGAAAGGAGAGCCGGTTTCTTGGCAATCGACCCGAACAATTTCGATTTTTGCATAGAAATTCGCCGATTAGCGATAACAATTTTTAAAACGTTAATGTTCTATTTTTAAATCGAGCACGAGCTTCGTTTCAACAAGCGTATTTCCCTATTTAACAAGAAAATTGGAGCGTAACCACGGCCCGGTTGCGAAAGAGTATTTCAAACGAATAGCAACCGCGTTACAAAAGCAAATGTCCCTCCCATTGATCAACAGAGAAATAACTCGATTCCTTGGCCGCCGGAAGTCGTTGGTCAAACACGAAGGTGACAAAGGATTTAGCGTTTAACGCGGCCGGCTAGCCGCGTTTGTTTCGTTTACTGAAATGTTTTATTAGATCCAAAATACGACTAAGAGTGTTACCATTGTAACTGTTTCGTATTTATAAAAATAATTACCTGAGATTTTTAGCAGTTTCTACCAGGAAAAATAAATTTCCTACAGAGTTGCGCCTTCGTTCGATTAAAACATTCGAAATCCGTCAATTTAACGCTGCCCATAGTTCTAGCGTTAATTAGAATGGAGCGTTGTTCACTTTCGACGCGCGAGTTTGCGAGCACATTTCAATTTCTATTTAGAACATTAGCATTCGATGGTGAAAAAATGGTATTTTCGTTTCTAAAAGCGAAGTTACTGCGCGTAAGCAAAGGTTCGAACGAACAGCAACCGGCGTTGCAAATGCAAATGTAACGCCATCGGTTAAACAAATTTCAAATGACGCCGCGGCACAATACGTGATTTTAATAAAGCGGCGAAGTTCGCTGAACAATTTCTCGCCGCGGCTCGCCTTTTGAAAACGGCGCGCGGTGAATTTTTCCGAAACGACTTTACGTCGAATTTGTTCCGTTTCTCGTCGGGGCTCGAGCGAGAAACCTTGATTTCAGGGGAATGTTGTATGAGCGTAATGCATGCAGAAATACGCGCACACATACAAAAAAAGACACGTTCCTTCCGAGCATCGGAAATTTGCTTTCAAAGAGGGGACTTCACTTTGCGGAATATTTAAACCGCGCCACATTTTGCCGCGCGCGCAATTTGACGCTTCAACATCGGCGCAAATCGGTGTTTTCCTCGCCTTCGTCTCGGAGGCGGAAGTTTATTTGTCGATAATTAAAAATTCCGCTTACGTTCCCGGCAAAACGTACGATACGTTCGATCGGTAATTAAAAATTTCGTTTACCGACAACAACGAAAAAATTGCACGATTGAAAGCTCGCATTCGGAACACCGAACGCGGCGTTTTGCATCAACCGAACACGCGAGATAATAAACAAGCACGAATCGGAAATCGACTAACTTTTCAATAAACGCTTTCTGGCCGATTAAAAAATATTCCGTGAAAATTTTGGAACAATCTGAAACCTCTGGAAAGATTAAACTAAATAAACTTCCGACTAATACGCGCGATTTCCATATTCCAGCAGTCAGGATTTTTCGTTCTCCGAAAAAATCGGGTCAGCTATTCCAAAACAGGGCGGATTCGCCGTTCGGGACGGCCATTCGAGACGGGACTCCCATTGGAATTTTTCCAATTAAACGGAAGTCTGTAGGGACAATAACTAGCTGGAGAACATTAAACTTCTTTTGCGTAAATTATTCATCGCGAATCGAATTTCCGAGCCAATTTCCAGCTGAACGATTAATGGAGAAATAACTCGATTCCTTGGCCGCAGGAAATCCCTGGCCGAGCGGGGGAGGCGACAAAGGTTCTGGCGAGCGTGTATACGTTTTGCAGAGCTTCGAAGTACAGTAGTACTCGCTTAGATTCGAAAACTTTTGGATCCGGGGCCAAATTCTTGCGTTACGGGGTAGCATTTCGCTTGACAAATTGACTGGAGCGCAGCTCGATAAAGCGAGAGAGGATAGATTTAGTGAGCGGAAGCGAGATAAAACCGGTAGGTCGAGCGAAAACGGTCGACGCTTCAAAAGGATGCCGCGAGCGTAAATAATGAACGTGCAGCGAAGGAAATTTCGAATTAATTTGTGGCTTGCTTTTTCTGCAGTGCCGTTCGATTGTTGAGATTCTTCCGATTAAAACGAGTCCAAACACGACGTAAATCGGTCTGCTTAATTTGATTCTTTATAAGCCATGCCTGGGCAACTGGTTGCTCGCGACCATACCCAGGCCTGATTAAGCAGATAAAACTCCGATTTTGATCGTGTTTGGACTCGTTTCAATCAGAAAAATCTCAACGCTCCACTGGTACTACGTTTGGAAATTTTCTTTATCGCATGATTCCCTCGTTGAAGCGCGTCTGTGTCCTTTCCTCTATTAATTTTCTTTTCTTTCCTCGTCTTCGGGATCCGGCTCCGCTGCGCGCTCGAAGCATTAACAGGCAGGGGAAGAGTGGGAATGGATCGTGCAAATTTAAGTGTATCAGATTTTGCAAGTTTGAATGAGCCCTGCTGTGTAGCGAGCGTACTAAAGGCACGAGGGTGTAGGTACCATTGTAAACATGGGAGGTAGTCGTTTTTCAAGGTATTAAATATTGCGTAAATCCCGGGGCTTGTTTAGCCGCGTACAGACAGCGTTACAAGGGAGGGGATGGGGAGGGGCAACGCTCAAGAAAATCGTCCGGTATCGACATCCGCTTGCTCCACCTTTCAATTACACGGCCCGTTGTTTGCCGGGCTCCAAGGATGGTAAACAGAATCGTACGTTTCTTTTCAAAGCCGTTGCCTCGCAGCGATTCCACCCCCTCCCCTCCCCTCCCCGCCCCTCTCCGCGCCCTGTTTTCCGTCCCGCGAGCCCCCTCGTCGACCGGCATTAATTAGCGGCTTAATTAAATGAAGTTTGCGATCGTACCTTAGACGGCAGGCTACAAAACGGCCCGGGGATCGTAAGACTCTTGATTTAGAACAAATTTCAGATCGGTTTACACGAAACGTTCTCCTTTTATATACGCGGCACCGGCACCCGCGCGGTGCGGCGGCGTTTCAGTGTCTATCGGGTCAAGAAATTTTTAGAAAGCGCTCTCCTCAGGAATTAATGAACGAAGCGAAGATAAATTTTAAAGAGCCAGCCCTCCGTGCCTCCCACCAGGAAACTCGATAAATGATAGTTACCAATTCTAAGAGCGATATCGATCGCTTTATCATTCATCTCGCCGCATAATCGTAATTCTCAAATAAACGTAAAGGAGAAATTTGTTTTTATTTTTAGTGGAAGGTGTTGATTTTTTTTCTTTCTTCTTTTTTTGCTGTTTTAGAGGAAATGGAATTAATTAATTTGGAACTTGGTGCGCATATTTACCGCGCTTTCATCGCGTCGCTCGTGCTTTTGCAGTTTCGTTTATTTAAAACTACGGTTTGTAGCGCCCGTCGACTAGGCGCTCGGCGAAATTGTGTCATTCACGGTTGACACGATGCTGTCCACTGCTGGTTCATCTGACTTGGAAAGTTTCAATTAGAGTTTATTTTGTATGTATGCGGTTATTGCTCTACTTACAGCTAATTGAAACGGATTATCTTGTTCGCATTCGAATTTAATTGATCTTCCTGGGCTTTTCATGTCGGTCTTTTTGAACAAAAGGACGCTGTTTTTAGCGTACAGTTTAAATTACGTCCAGTTGACGGATTCGATTGCTCTTTTTTTTTTCTTAATCTTGCTGCAAAGAGATCATTTCGAGAATCTCATTGTTTCGCGGGAAACTTTTCATCTTCTTTAATACGTTTCAGCGTGTAAACCCTTCGGTTAGTTTTTCCCTGTTAAAATAATCACTGCGGTTTACTGATCATCCAATTCTATTGACTATTTTCGTGAATACGGACTGCCATTAAAAGTCAATCATCGGAGATTCGTTAATAAGCACTAAAATTTGCGACGGATGACGGAAAGTGTCATTAATAATAAATGGAAATTATTTGTGTCTGAGTTCATCGGTGATGTCTGTTTAAAGATCTCCCATCCTCGTATTTTCCCTTAAAATGGCTGTCATGGACTTTGAGCGCTAAATTTTATTATTAACTTTATCATTTATTTTCCATCGACGCGTATTTGGTGAAACAGTAAATTTTCATTTCGAAGAAACTGTACTACAATACTGAATACAGGGTGTCGCAAGAAGAGTGTTGCAAAAGGAACAGAGTACCATGAAACTATTTACAGATACGACAAACCTTAAGCTAATGCACCACGTGGAACTACGTGATAAAAGTTTGATACTGATCAATCGGAGGGTGTAGGAGCCAACAAAGAGATGCCATTCTATTTTATACGACTGGATTAAACCATTGTGCGATTGTTAGCGTTAATCAGCAGTGACTAAGTGTTGCGCTGATATCCTCTATTCAGCGATAACGAATTGATCGTGCGTCATTCATGCGGCTACTTTGTATTTCAAGGCCTCTAATTGAAGGAATCAAACTTTAAACCCGCGCGCAGTGAAACGACGAACGCGATTCGTCAGGAGCATACGTTCGAAAAAATTCGATTGTACAGTCCGACGACGACTAGCCGCAACTGCGAATAAATTGCGGTGGAGGTAGTCGATAACGATCTTCCCGAGAAATTTAATTATCGACTGAGGTGCTGTCAAACTAGTTCGCCGAGATACTTTGAGCGCTTATGCTGGCGCGCGAACGAGCGGAGCACAACGGAGCGAACAATCATTTAGTTCGAAATACTTTCGCATAAATTTCCACGTAGTTGATATTTTTCTCGCGTGTGTACACCGTTTAAAGGTGCTATGTTTAATCGATATATCCACCGGTCGTTGAAAAACCAGGATAAACAAAAAACTCGCGAATACGCCGGGCGGATATTCAAAACCTAAAACGTCCGTGCCGGATGAAAAATTGTCTCGAGTGCCTCGGAAAAATTTCGCCGGGCTGCCGCGCGCATATCGTTATAATTTTCGTTCGGGGGGAAAAAAGACGTTTCACTTTGAAAAATTCTCTGCCTCGCAATAGTTGAAGGCACAACACAGCGAAATGTTAATATTTCAAACGGTTCCGCCTCGTTCCGAAAGCGCTCGTCCCTCGCTTGCATTATGTATTTAAAAACACGACGGAAAGTGTCCGTATAGTTTATTTCCGGTTTCTCCGTATGGCTACACGTTAAACATTCCAAACGATACGCGCGATGAATCACGGGTCCACGCTTCCGATTTCGCCATTCACGGGTCCAATCATCTAAACACGGCTCCGAGAGTATCATGCTCGATGCACCATCAGACCGAAACGGCGCGGCGCGGCGAGGTTCGGCCGTTGCGCTGGTACATAATACACAATAAAATCAGGTTCTTACGGTGGCCGTGTATTACACCCGATGCATTATTCGCGAGCAAAGTGCCTGTAAAATATTCGCGGGACTAAACGACCGGGATGTTCTATTTTTCTCTTGGATCCGGCGCTCTTCACGGTGATTCATGGCGAGTCGCGGCGCCAAGACAAAAAAAGGACGAATGACCCCCGGTTACACGGCGATCAAGGTATTAAAAATTGATCCCATCGCCCGCGAAATTCATCTTTGCGAAAAACAATTCCTCGCGCCACGACGCGGCGGCCGACGCGACAACCACCCCGGAGAAATATGATCCCTAAAAACCAAAAATATACGAATACATATCGCAAGGTATTATTTCGAACGTGTACAGATTCGCCCGAAAAACACCGACCTTAATTCCGGATGCAACCTGCATTTTTGTGCAACCGGAGAGTTCCCGCTATCGTTAAATATTTTGCAACTGCGAATCTTCATGCAAATTCTCATTTTTAAATCATGACGAGAGAGAAAACTTCTTCCTGTCGCTAGATTTCTTGGAGTGAAGATTAAATGAAAATGTTCTTCGCTCTTTGTTGGTGTAGCACACTTTAGTTTTACGGAAGACGCGATCTTCAGCGACTTGCACAATTGTTCGCGTACCTTCGAAATTTTTGAACTTTTACGATTTCGTATGTACATATATGTTGATTAACATTTACTCGATACAGTCGAGCCTCGATCTAAGCCGGACGGTGATGTGCGATCTTAGTACTGAGGAGCTCGAGCTGCCTGTCCGGACCTGTCCTAGCCTGTTCCATCTACGTCATCGATTTTCGGAGCACCGGTTTCTCAGGTTTATATTTGACTGAGCCTCGTATTAATATAATAATTTCTAGGACAGTGGAATTATAATGTATTGTAAGGGAATGCACATAAGAAAATCCTCGAAAATTAATCGCCAATACAGAATTGGAGAAGAAGTCCGGTTGATATTTTACGGAGGCTGGTATTATTATATGAAAAAGTTGTTGCGTGGGGTGTTAATTAGAATGAATTCAGAGCGAATTATCGCGCGAGCTGATAATACGTACGAATTGGAGCTTATTGCAGGCAACCTCGTCAGAAGTATCTCGCGATTGTGGCCTCCACTTGTTAGCAAGAAGCAAGGCTTTAGCCGCGAGGTTGCCGGAAGTCGCGAGCATCTGACAATGGTGTCACGGCGAAGACATTGTTGTTAACGGGAGCGACGCGTCGTCGTGACGAGCGAGAGGGGCGAGGGAGGAGGAGAGATCGGTTGAGTCACGATCCTGGTTAATTCCCAGCGCGTATAACGCGGTCGCAATGAGTTCACGGTGATTCCCGTTCTACGCCATTGTCTCGGAACGGGCCGAATCCGCAATCGGGTCTTCTCGTTTTCCGTGCACGTACGCGAACCCGAGTTTTGTGTCGCGCTTAAAACACACTAGGTAAAACAATTATTGGGGAAGATCCCCCGATGATACCGACCCGCCGAGCAAACATCACCGACGAAGGGAAAGTCGAAATCCGAAGAAACGTGAAATTTGTAACCCGCAGAGGAAAATGTATACCTCACGACATTCAAACTCTCGCGTTTCCCGTAATTATCCAATTTCCCTCAGTTGTATCTTTTTATTTACAACAATTTAGCGGAAACCGATTGGACAGCGTCGAAGATCGTTCTCTCGTATGTAGTTTCGCGCCGCCATTCTCTTTCGTAAAGGTCCGACACGTCGCAGCCATGGATTTTCAGAGCTGAATTCTCCATGCAATTTATCTTCCCGGACTGTGCGCCGGATATTTACGCATTCGGTACAAAAGTGAGTTACGAATATGTAGTAAAGATTTTAATCAAATTCCATCGGGTTTGATTTTACGTCCGAGGTAATCCGCGAGAGAAGGTTCGCTTGTTTGCCGGAATTTTAAATCAATCTGCAGACAGCTTATGCGTGTCTTGGTTGGTTTGATGAATTAAAATTATGCATCGCGCTTTCTTCTGGAATCCGCAATCGAGAAAATTAATTAGTCAATTTAACAGGAGAAATTGTTCTAGTGTTAACGCGTCGCTTCTAAACACCTGAACGTGTAGAATGTCGAGTGCTGGTGATAACGGTGTCAGCGATTTCTTGTGTGCCGTGTTCTGCTCAAAGGGACGCGGCGTTTTAACGAACCGAGAATATTCTATACGAGAAATTAATTGGTAAATTTACTAGCAGAACTTGCGGTGGTATCAGCGCATTGTTTCTAAGCAGCTAAGCGCCCCGAATGCGGCGGAGTGGTTGTAACAGCGTTCGGAGCCGCGGCGATTGAATAACAGTAAACGGTGGAAAGTGAATAAAAGAGAAAGCGAGAAAAGTGGAGCGTACAAAGTTGAAGTAGTTGGCGCAGTTTATAATGAACGATGCAGCCCGTTAATACAGCACTTATTAACTCTAACTAATTAGACGTCAGGCACTTTATAGCACTCGAAGGAACTTCTACTCGATTTCATTTAATTACAAAGAGTCCACTATCTGGTCGGCATTGGCCCGGTTAACATTGCACAGTTTTTGTTACAAACACTCGTCCTACGAGACACAAGCGAAGTGCTAACCAAACCCATTTTCATACACTTTGAAGCGCCGATAGAATCGTAAAAACGTATTAATGTTAAATTGGACACGTGTTTCCAGTTGGGGCAATTAATTTTTTAGAAGGCTGCTGCGCCGTTTATTACAGATTCAAAGGCTTCGCGTGCGTCCGTGCGTGGTACGTGTGTATTAACACCGCCCGGTTCCATTCTTCCTGATTCATAATTATAATCTTGTAAATAATACCGCGCGGCAGAGCGGCCGACAACAATATGAATTTTCAAAAAGGTGGGAATACGCTTTGAACGTTCATTGTAAATATTTTCTCAAGCTGATAGATACGGACAGCTTGAATATTCAATTGATAGCGCGTTACAAATTCAGCGCACAATTTCGAGCAAACTTTGCCACGGTAAGAATTTATTATTAGAAATTTATACCGTATCGATCTCGTACTCTCTCTCTCGTCGAGTGGGTTTCGTTTCCACGAATCCTAATGATAAACCGGATGCTCGCAATCTTTCGCAGTGACAGTTCACGTGTAATCAGATTCTTGTTAACACGACTCGATTATCTTTCCCGAGATTAGATCGACGATCGTTCTAAAACAAACTTGTGCACAGAGTTTACGGGCTATTCGGATTTTATTTAAATAACCCGACGTCCCAAGATTCCGTCTACAGACCACATTTTCCGAATCACTCTCGCGCCCGGCAAACGGTCCGTCCGATTCAATCCAATTCCACGGCCCCATCCAAATTCTTCGCATTCCCGATCGACCGGCTGCGCCACACTTAATTTACACAAGCATTTCACCGCGGCCTCGGCAACCAATGAATCACCGTGCCTCGGAATCTTCGATATGAAGATGATAAGTTCCATCGGCTGGCTCGCCGCGGAATAAAAGCGACGGGGAAAACAAAAAAAAGGTGGACCGACCGGTTCCAATTAGAACGAAGTAACGCAGATTACATTTTTATCGTTCCGAGTCGCGCTTAATAATTCGCGCGGCAACAGAAAATTCCCGGACCCATGGAAAGCAAACTTTTCCCCGGTGACGGCCGGAAGCTGCTCTTTCTCTCTCTCTCTGTGTGTCTCTCTCTCTTTTCCCCACTCTTCTCCATCTGGTCGCTTCTTTTTCGACGGACAGCAGTTCGGAAAAAGTTGCCGGTCTTCGCCGCTGGTTATCCAATCGGTCTCCCATAACTGCGGATCGCAATCATCGCGCGGCGCTGGCGATTAGCGCAGAAACGTTTCTGACGTGCTTCAATTTCTGGCAAATTTGATCTTGCCACTGGACAGGAAAATTTTTCAAAGAGTCTCAATCTAAGAAAAATCCCCGGGTCCGTGCTGTTTCTTCGATCATGTGATTATAGTGTTACTTTGCATCCCGTCAGGTTCGGACAGGACTCGCGCCGTTGATATCGGCGCGGGTCGACCGTAACGATCGTAATCTGCCTCGCGCGCTCGTAGACTTGCGACGCCAACGAATGCCACGAGGCGATTATTAATTTCGGCTAATTGTTAACGTCGCTAAGGACGTTCGGGAGCCACTTCGGGAGCCAGATCGGAACCAGCGATAATCGATTAACGCGAGCAACCGGTTGGGCAATCGCGCCTCGAGGCGATACGCTCCCGGTCCCGGGCTCGAATTCACCGGCGACCTTGCGGGACTCTTACTTTCCCCCGGCGTTTAGCCTCGCCATAACCGTGCCAAGAACGCAGGTTGCACGAGTTTTATTGCGGACGACATCCTTTTGCCGGGCCGCCAACGCGACGCGGAGGCTTAATAACGCGGCCCCGGTGTACGTGGACAATCTTTTTACGAATCGTTTTACGAACTGCTCGATCGAGACGTAAAAGTTATCATGATTTTTTATTGCGCGTTTCGAATGCCGTATGAGCCTCGCCACGGCTGCACGTTGCACGTGTAAACATTAATTAAGTTGTTCAGCGCATGTGTGGACGTTGCTGAATTGGCAGCATTTATTTGTTTTCAGTCTTGATTGTAATGTGAGCAATGTGCAGGAGCGATCGAGCAATTCTGTTTAAAAAATAAAGAAGTGGACGTGCATTTTAAGTGGTGGTATTTTTAAACATATTTTGCGGGCTCTTTAAAAACATAGGATATGGTGAGGGTTCTTTACACGCAATAAAAAAATAGAATAAAGAGAGTTTCTAATCTTCAAGAAAATGCAGGTTGTAAATTAAGTAACTTGCCACGCTAATTGCTTCATCGAGAAACACTTCATGTTCAATAAATTTCTAAGGATTCTTGCATACCGTGAGCGTATACATGTCTTATTATTACACGATCCTTCTGTTTGACAGGCGAACAATGAGAGGAATGAGTTCGCAAATTAATGTGCAATTTTTTAAAAATATGTCATGCATTCAAAGAACGGTGGAAATTATGTCAATCTTCCCGATCAGTTTATTGTTATGCAACAAATTCGTACGTCATCGAAACTATTAAGCGAGATTGAGAATGAGATTACTCCGTGACTTCTTTGGTGATTACTACACTGCATTCCATTGAAATTCCATTAATTTAGTAGTATAAATAGGATGAAAATACTAATTGGCACTCTTGTGTACTTACAGTCTTTTCACTGTTTTAAATTTGATCATTACTAATTTGCATCATAAATGCATCAGATGCAGAGTTCAGCGATTGCACGAGAGCGTTGCTTTATTTAGATAAAATCGACAAAGCTGGAATGAACTTCGTCCACAGGTAAACACGAACACTTTCGTAGGAATTTCATCGAATCCTGCAGATTAAAGCAGATTTCTGTAATCAACGTACAGATCGAAACTCGGAAAAATGTTTCAGCGTTCGTCCAATTTGAACGGCAGCTCCAGCTTATGAATGAGATTGTTAATTCCGTTCGAATGTCAGGGTTCGTCCCGGTAAGATAAACAATCGTATCAAACACGCGTTTCCGACGATATCCGTTCGCACGTTGATATCGAATATTCTGGGTAATGAAATTGATAGCACAAACGATCAATTGCGTAGCTAAACTCGTTGACATTGTAAACTGTAGCGGACCTAGGAAATCGCAAACCAGTCCGGCAGGTTAGAAACATCAAAACCTGATCCGAGTGACGTGACATAAAACGTTTGTCCTTCCTCTATGGCACTGACGCAAGATGAGATTAACATTAGAAACGGGCTACCGAAATCGACATTAAATATGCAATGCTCGATGTACTTAACGTCCAATTTTAACAGATCAATGCAAATCAGTTGTTCCGCTGGGTTGGAAGCGCGATGAAATAATAAGAGCCTGATAAAATCTTCAAATAGTCGTGTCAATATAAATTAAATAATACAAATTTCGATGGAGTAGCATTGGTTACATCAGCTGATTGAAGGTTTACACGATCTTCGGGCGAAGATTCGTCAATTCACTGTTCTCTTAAATATTTTTAGCTGTGACTGTGTTGCGATTTGACGAATTCGTCCAAAATACGCGATTATGAATGAAAAGTTACCGTTGCACAGGGTGATCCTAAAATGAAGGCGGAGCGAGACCAGCATTAAAGTAAAATAGCAAAATTGAGAAAATCTTTGAGCAATAATAAATCGTCCGTGCCGAAGGCGTCGAGGGTTGAATTCGAGCAGGAAACTCCGGGATAGATCGAAGCAGCACTCCGGCGGGAATTTATTTGCCGTGACGAGTAATTGTCGGAACGGCAAGAAAATCTGGCGAGTACTTTGTTGTTAGCCGGGAGAAGAATTGTTGAAATGCGGGGAACTCGGCGCGGCGCGGCGCGACAACCGAATCACCGTAGCGTGCTCAAAATGCGGCATCAAAGCGGAATATAAAACTTCGGGGGTGCATGAATTCTCGAGACGTGGCGGAAAAGTTTTCAGCGAGACGGGGGCGAGCTCTCGTCGTTCGCAATACAGTGTCGATGACTCGGGGACATAAAGACGCGAACGGCGAGCAATTTCTCAAATTCGCGCGCTCGACTTTTTCTGCTTCTTTTCTTTTTATTTCCGTCGCGAGATCGCCAACCTAGTCGCAGGACAATTTCAGATCCGCGTGGAAAACCAACGATTAGACGGGTCACCGGGGTGATCTCCGGGGGACGCAGCGAAGCAAACGGCCAAGAAATCCGGGACACGAACGACACAATTTGTTCGTTGAATCAAGAGAATCGTGACCGGGCATCATCGTTTGTCAAACTAACAGGAAACGTAAGGGAAAACGGCTCGGTAAATGTATGTATGGCCGAATGCAAAAGCTCTGTCCGTTTTAAATAACGAAAACACCGCGCATCGTGCGGCTTAAAGCAAGAAAAGCACGGGTTGCTTTCTCTTGAAATTTTTGTACGTAAATTTTGCTCGCCCTCGATGAATTTAACCCTTTCCGCTCGAATCTCCGGAATGCCTCTGAAATTGTCGTGGCATAATTCGCAACAATATTCACGCTGTTCCGTACGTTTCTAATGAATCGCTGGAAAAACTGCGATACGAGCAGAAACACTCGAATTCGCTCTTTCCTTCTTTTCGGGAGGCGTGACGAAAAAGGAAGCGGATTCAATCAATTTCGGTTTGATTCGATTCCACTCATGAATTATTGAACGTGTAACTATTAATATTATATTTGCGCACGTAGATGAAATTTTATTATCTCGCTATGTTTCCATTTGCTATTTCGATAGCGATGAATATTGAAGATAAATATAATTTTGAATACAATTTCAACGAAACGTTGCGTTTTTACAGTCAATTTTAAAGAAATTTAATCTGTCTAGATTTCATTATTATATTTCGTTACGGGCATTCGACAGAATATGAATAGCGAACCACTGAAAAATTCGCTCATTTTTTATTTTGTAGATACTATTGTCTAATTTCTCTTTGGTTGCGGCGCATGTAGGTGTTGTATAAAACACAATTCGTCGAACCAAACTGGTTTGAAATATCGATGATATTCGTGTCTATTTTTGTAGAACGAATGCAGCTTGATGGAGTCAGTCGTGCTGTTATGCATAATTAAATACGTCCACTACGTTCAATCAGTTACAACAATTTCTGGAATTAAGAGAAATTCCATTAAAAATAATTTAGGATAATTAAGTGGCGTAAAAATAACATCCTATAGAGAACAACAACTTCTACTCTGACCAATGTACAGGAAAATTGGTGAATTGATAAGAGTCGATGCAGGGAAGCCGTGGGATTCGGCAAAAATGTCTAGGATAATTCACGCGATTATTTCCGGTAGATCGGTCTGTCAGCGAAGGTATTGAATCATCCTGTCCAACGACGATCGTTGAACAATCTGCCCGGAGGATACTCTCCGGCATCGACTCGAGCGCGATGTTCTTATGCCCCGATAAACAAGCAGCGATTTTCATTAAGAACGTCAGCCGCCAGCGAACAAATGTTTGCCAACGTTTCTGATGGACGAGGCGCGGCGCGTCTCGACGCCGTGGTTCCGTCATAACCGGTTCCGGCGTCGACGAACGATCGCCGTCGCGTCGGAACGCCCAAGTAATCGCCGACCGTCCAATTACGATACTCGCTGCATCAGAGTTCAGCCCAATTATCTATTAAGTAATTATTAATGAACCAACATGTTTTAGGTACCTTCTGTACAATTGTTGTATTGTTTGCTCCATGTAGAGTTAAACTATTTCAGCATCAAATTTCCATTTCCAACTGTTTGCAGAGGTTTCGTACTCGAAACCTTACACAGACCCGGTAAACCTTCTTACAAATCAAATTCACCCTTTCGCAGACCAAATTCACCTTTTTACAAATCAAATTCACCCTTTCACAGACGAAATGTACCCGTTGCAAATGAAATTCGCCTTGCGGCTGACCCGTGAGCGAAACTACACAATGCGATCTCGTCGCGATCTTATTCGAAAATTTTCGTCGGTTCTAGAAATACATTTTCATCGATCTACCGTTCGGTACAATTGATACGGTACAGTTTTATTCCGCGTAGAGATCCGCGGTCTTCTTATAGAGACGAGCTGTGGCAGATTATCGAAGGAACCGACTATAACCGTGGAACGAGATCAAATAAAAGACACGGTCTTTTACCGTTGCATCTTCAACCGCGAGTCTCGCCCGTCACGAAACACGGAGTGTAAATCCTGTTCGATGCTCCGACACGTTCAATTTCGGATAGGGGGAAAAAATAGAAGAATATCGAGGTCGTGCACCGTTTCGGGATGAACAGCGCAGCTGCCGGAACTGTCGGATCAAGAATCGGGAATAATGCGCGGACGGTAATAGTCGCGGACCGGTACAGTCGCCCGAGCCAATTTGCAAATAATTCGAAATTTACCGGCGGGGAACCGCGCTATTTTGCCCGTCGAATATTTGATCGATTGAACGATTTCACTCCCCGCCATGCCCGTCGACGCGGCGGCGGCGGCCCGGTGCGGATCGGATAAAATATTCCCTTCGGGAGAAGACGATTAAAGGGGAATTTAGACTTTTCACTTCGACCGTTCATCCGGGACGATTCCATCTACAACGAAGCGCGTAAAGATTTTTTTCATCCGCGTTTCTCGTCCAAAAACGGTCGTTCAAGGTGATTAGCGAACAAGGTAGGATTAAGGCGAATTTGCAAGTTCTGCGCATTGAATGTAGAGGGTGTTTCAAAATTTTATGTCGCGATTATTTTCCCGTGTACAATCGCCCTCTCCAGGTTTACACCATTTTAGGACACCCTGTGGACGTATGGAATGAAATAGTTTAGGAAACGTTGCAGACCCGTAGTTCCTTTGAGGCTTTTGGTCATCGCGCTGGGTACTATTAGATGCAATAGAAAAGAATGTTTGACCTTTTGAAAAAAGGGCCAAGGGCAATTTTGAAACATCCTGAATCATGCGATCCGAATTCCTCGGACCGCGACAATAATTGTTTTGTCATCGTTGGTCGCGGTGTTGTCCCCGCCCGAGGGAAACTATAATTCTGTCGACTGAAGCTGTCCGTTTTGTTCCGCACGCTGCTGACTTCGATCGATCCCGCTCGCTCACAATGGACTGGTGCCAGCGATCGTTCCTTACGATCCGGCGCGGCGGCTCAGAGTGTATAAACTCATCGAACAACCCATCAAAGACTCGGCGGGATCCGCAACGGGGTACGAAGTTAGTTTTGTTTGCGACGGCGATGGCTTGCGCCGGTACTTAAATAGACAGCGTTGTTTTCGCCGTTACAACGCGCACGAGAATCAAAACCGTGGGACCGGAATCGGATTAAAATCAAAACGATAGGACGATGCTGTGCGCGCGGTTTCCATTCGGAGAATCATACGAAACTCGCGGAACCAAAGGGACCCGAGTAATATTTTTATCATTCGCTTTAATTCAACGAGTAGATTGAAATTCACGTTTTAATATTAGAACCGCCGTCGGTTGGGTTGAAACGACTAGTTTCTGATTTTTTATCAGAATTATCGAAGTTGTCAAAATGTTTCCATGGGAAAATTATGAATTCAATCTTGCCATTATCAGGATTTCCGTGAAAAATGAAAATTGTTTGCGCACGATCCGCATGAGTCAAACAGAAGTTTCGTTTTCCTTTAATATTAGAGGGTTTTTTTTAATTCACCTATCTGCGGCTTTGAATTCCACAATTTTCACCATAAAATCCGCGATCTGGTCATTATTATGAAATGTGATACCGTAAACGCATCTACTATGGTCGATAATATTAGTATTGTTGGAATGGATCAATTTTCGCATCAATTGGAAAGCAACCAAACATTTCACTGCAACTAAAACCAGAAAATTGATCAATTTTCGCCGCAGCAACGCGCGGAACGTCAATATCGTGTGCCGGAATAATAAACAGTAATGCATAATTTTAAATTGTAAACCAGAAATGTTTACACTGCAAAACCAAAGAAGGTTCACGTAATTAAATAATAACAAATCTACTTGTCAGAAGCTCGCGGAAACGCCATTTTTATTGATTAAAGCGAATTATTCGAGTTACCGGAACGTTAATTTTCTTTATTGCGTTTTCACCGGGATCCAAAATGAAACTAAGAATCGGGTCGGGTATTATTAAAATATATACTCGTTTTACTTTTTTTCCCGCGTAGCAACGTACGAGCATAGATGTATCAGATTCAAGGCGTATCGGATTTCCGGCGAAAGAATGAAAGGCTTTTCTAAGAGTCTCTTTTGAGAGGCAAGGATTTTGTAGTAACCAACAAGGCTTGGAACAAAAAGAGAGTTCTCTCTCTCACCCACCCTCTCTCTCTTTCTCTCTCTCACTCTCTCTCTTCCTTAGCCTCAAAGCTTCTCGGCAGAACGTTACTCACAGTCCCGTACGATATAAATCAGATCTGCCGCGACTTGTTTCGAGAAATCATTTATTGCTGAGGAAAGCAATTACCGATAGAAAAATAAAGACAGCGATCGATCGAGCCTTGCGGAGCGCGCCGCGCCGGTTACACATACTTGATGTAAGAACGATCCCAGAAAAACCCGGGCTACCGACCCGATCCGACCCGACCCTACCACCCGACGTTCTCTCGCAACGTTCTCCTTCGTTTCGGAGTGATTCGTTTCTTTCATTTCCCCTGTTATCAGAAAATACTCAATTCCGCGAGCGTATTGAGAAAATAAAAAAGAGGGGCGGTGTTCGGCGGTGGGGGGAGGGGTTCTGAAAGGGGTGGAGAGTCGGGGATCATGCCGGGATTAATCTATCAAAAAGATTCAACTTTTCCGCTCACGGAGAAAATTCATTTCACCTGGAATCGATATTCCATAAAAAAAAGAAAATGAAGAAAGAAAAGAGAAGGAAAACGGAGAAAAATTTATTCCCCGAACCTATGATTTTCTTCGAACGCAACTAGTCTGCATGCGGACCATTAGATCCCTTTAAACTCGAATGCGCGACACACACGCGGAAAAACGTCACGTTGCTGGGAATTCGATTTACATAATTTCCCGAGTCTCAGATATACCCGACGATAGCCCGAGCCTCGGCCATAAATTACGAATGAATTATTTTGTTTGCGTTGGGTCCGCGATTAGCCCGCAATCAATTGAACACGAATTATTCACCGTGAATTAAATGCGGATTTGCGTTCCGGCTTTCATCGCGATACCACGCGCGCATTCGTCTGCCCTAAGTAACATCGTGCTTGCTCTGGTCGCGCCGCGCCGCACCGTGCGTTCATCGGAAAGAGAGGATCAACTTTTAATTATTTTCTCGGTTTCCGGAACGAGCTGATGTTGATAGACGCGTCAATCATTTCGCTCGGGCGAAGATGACGGACAATTTACTTTTGAAATTTCGCTGAAGACGATTTAGAAAACTGTCTACCTTATTTTTTCGCTGAGAAGTATCCTCTCTGTAAGTTTATTCTCTCCTAAAGTTCTATTACCGGATCACGGAGACCGTCTTTCGATTGCTCAAACCTGATAAAAAAATATGATGAAAAGGATAGAATTCTAGGAACTCTGAACGACTTCGAACGGTTTAAAAAAGACTTTGGAAGGTTTAAATAATTACTTTGGAATTTCTGGGGAATCAAGATATCCAAGCCGGAACACAGCACAGTGTAACTAAACTGCAAGTCTTTACCCAAGATAAAATTTTCTTGGTGCAATTTGCAGAGACCGGAGTCAAACAAAAGTTTATTCCCCCTATCAAACGGTTTAATACGTTAATATCTCGGTAAAGGTGGTATCAAACTTATTACTATTTTTATTGCGCTTCGCAAGCATCTGCAGTACAGCTACAAATGCGAACAAGCTTCGCCCGTGTTGGATATAATATAAAAATTACTATTTTCAATGGGAAGTCGAAATCTTTTTTAATAATATGACAAAAGATTATTACAATTTTTTATTTAAAGAAGTATCTCTCAAAGGTAAAATTCCTATTTTCCAAATTAATACTGAAGACTATTGGAAAAAATGTACTACAATCTTGTATTTGAAATTAATTCTTTGAGCCAAAATCAATTGAAACAGGAAATGGTATTGCAACTCGCGAAGCAATAATATTTGTCAAACTATTAAGTCAGAAATTCTAAGTCTACATCAATGTTGGAACAGGAATGTACGTTTTCTCAGCCTGAATAATTGAGTAATCGTTTCTCGAATTATCAATAAATCGCCAGATAATCCTTAATCCAATGTAAGGCTTCCCGATCAAGTTTTTGATAGGATTAAATAAAATCTGTGGATCTTACAGTTTCGTATAACAAGGGAGAGACTTGTTGTATAAAGTAAAATATTTTTATATCGATAATTTAAAAATTATCAGAATAGCAATGGAGAAACTAAAACATTCATCGATGTCAATTTAAATGATAAAGTGATTCGTTCGAAACTTTTATTTGTTACGGTTGCTGCCACGACCCGGAATTTATCCATACACGAATATTCAGAAACAAAGCAATCTTTGGCTCCCCATCAACAAAATGCAATCCCGCAAACCCACATCAAATAAAATATTCTATTTTCCACTTTGTACGCGCGCGAGATCAAAGTTATTCATACACTGCATTTGAGATGACGTTTTACCAGCTTCCAGATCAATCTCGCGAATCAAATACATCGGCAACAATTAAAATCCCTTCTAGAACGTTCGATCGTTCGATCGGGGTCGCGGCGAGATCTCGAACGGTTTCGAATCGAAAAAAAAGCGAAAAAGAACAGAGCTGAGAACGGTTATCGCCGGCGCGGGGAGATTAAATATCAAAGCTTGTGATCAACGGGCCGCTGGCTCCTAACGAGCATTCCATAATAGGAACATTTGTTTCGGTGCCGAAAACGAGGTCCGAACTTTGTTAATTTTCCCAGCGGCAGTTAGCGATCGTGATAATAAGTGCACCGTCGACGCGATGCTCGCGTGTACACATGTGCACGGTAGTGCCCACTTAAATTTGCCAAATCTGTTACACTTAAATTTCCATGACTCGGTCTAGCATCGCTATGACGAATTTTCAGAGATATTAAAAAAATCTCAAAATATTTTCATCCTATTAAATCGTGCGATGAAGAGAATTTCATATTCAGTCAATTATCTTCTGGTATGTAGTACCAGCGGATTGTTGAGATTCTTCCGATTAAAATGAGCACAAACACGATGCAAATCGGACTAGTTTTACAGTCCTAGTGTAAGTAACGGTACGCGTCGCTGCCCCACCTAAAAGTGGGACCTCGGGCCCCGTGTATCATGAGTCACAAACATCCTCCTCCCTGCCACAGTTGAAGTATTCCGATTTCCGCGATGTTTGGACTCATTTTAACCGGAAGAACCTCACCTATCCACTCGTACCACGCGTAGGAACGTAAGAGAAAAATCAATTTGAAATTTTCTTTAGTGCACGTTAATTTTTTCCGCGGAATCGCTTGACGCGTAGAACCTCCGTCGATGCCCAGCGGACGAATGCGCATCTCTCGCGATTTCGCTCGCCATTATCTATTCCGGTAAGTCCTCGAGCCGTGCTCGAGTCGATTTCTCGACAAGAAACTCCGCTCTGTAACGCAATAATTCGACTTCCGGATCGGAAAGTTCGTGAATTTAAGCACCGGTGTATCACGATTACGCGGATCGTTGCGGCTTAATTCCAGGTGACACGGTCGCGCCGCGCGTTCGCCGTGGTCCGTCTGTTCCACCTTTTCCCCGTCGATCCTTTCGTTCTTTCTTCGGCTCGCCTCTTATCTGGCGTACCAATAACCAGGTATGTGTGTCGCTCGATAAGTTGCATTGTTCCTGCCGGCTGGTTGCTGCTGCTCCGGTTTCATCGGTGGAAAAAGCAACTCCGGCGAAATTCGTCGCGCGAACCTTGTTTTTTTCTCTTCTTCTTCTCTTGCTGCACCAGCACCAGCAACCGCTGCTCGTTTTCCCTTTCTCTCTCTCTCTCCCTTTCTGTCTCTCTGTCTCTCTCTTTCTCCGTTCTCTCTTTTTTTTTGTCTGTTCGCTCGCTGATTTTTTCCCTTCTTTTTCAAATCGTCGACCACTTCGCCCGCGATCGAAGCTTAACGAGGCTATCACATTCGCTCCTGCCTTTTTTCCTATCCGAACCCGCTGTCTCTTCGACGACCACGATTCTCTGCCGCGCGAAATTTGAAAAAAAAGACGAAAAAAAGGAAGAGCCGAGGTGTCCAGCCGGAAAAAGGCGAGTGGGAATTTAATGGAGGCTGCAAATCCGTTCGAGGCGATGCGCTTTCGACGCCCCTGCAAGCTGCAATCACGCGACGACTCCTGACGCTTTTTGTGTCGTTCGCGCGGGAAGACGGTGCTTCGGGATTTATGGTCGTGCGCGCGTGGGGCGCAGGGGGAAGGGGGCGCGGGTGCCGCACGATACTTTCGTTCCAGTTCCGCGTCGTATTGTAACGATAAACGAAATTACGGCGGGACACGGTCGAATCCCGTCTCCTTGGGAAATTTGAATTTTTTAATCGAGTCGCTGAGCCAGCAGCGGACGAGTCGTGCGAGCTTCCTTATTCAGATTTTCGGAGCTGCTTTTATGAATATTTTTTTTACAAAATTGTGCACACACGCCTCTTCATAATGTCACGACAGCGAAGGAAAATGTTTACGGTGTTGTTAAACCTGCTGTACTTTTTCCAGTGTCGAAACATCACGATTGAATCGTGCATTTATGAGGAAATTCAGTAGACAACGACAATAAAAAAGACATTGCAGATGGTCTACGTAAATGTTCAAACAAGAGAAATGCACTTCCACAAAATAGAACAAGCACTTGTACAGAAATTATGATCACAAATAAAATTCCGCTTTATCCATTTCAAATCGAATTCGAAGCTACTTCATTGCGCTTCGTCCCCACGTCAGATCGAGAGCTTCGCTTTAATATTCCGCAGAGAAAAAAAAATATGCGTCATTCCGTCGCAGGATCTTCGCCATCCGCCGTTTCGTCGTAAGAAAAATTCCGCGGTTTCCGGTTAGAGAGCTCGAAGACTAAAAGTTTTCCAGCCAGCGTAAGCTGATCTTCAATTTGAAAGGACGCGGAAATTGCGCGACGCGACACGACGCTTTGCCTGGCAAGATATAGTATTTTAACTTGCCGGAAAAGGAACTGCGCGTGAAACAATTGCCTCCAGTTTACAAAATTTGCTGGGAGGACTGGCTCGGCCGAGTTTCGCGGGAGTTCCAAGGGGGTTTAGTACCTTGACGAAATCAATTTTTCTTAAAACATGCATCTCTTTATGTTCTGCAGCCTGTAGCACGATAAAAAGATAAAAAAGAATATGGACGGATTAAAAATTTTTTATGGCAAGGCGTGTGCTGAAGATTCTCTCAAAATTTCGGGTCAATAGGTCAACTAGAACTTAAGATACCGCCGGCAGCTGTTTCGAAAAAAGTGTTGAAACAACGAATTCTGTAACACTCTTACTTGGAGGAACATTTAAAAAATGAAAAATTGTTTTTCTGGAAATGGAACACCAGAATACCCTCCGAGGATCTTTTATGTCCAGGGCTACTTTTTTTATTTTTTCTAAAAAGTCTGAAAAAATCGCAGGAAACTTATTCAAGTCTGCTTTAATGCTGTTACGAATAAAAACTAAAAATTCTACAGAAACGATACAGAAATTATATTTTCCCGTAGACATAAACGACCAACCGGTGCGCCCGCGGAGGGTTAAGTGCGACGTTGAACGGAGGGATAATAGTTCTGGTTAAAATCTCGCGTGCACGGAGGACAAAGAACCGATCCCGCGTCCCAATTACCGGCGGGTTGTTTCATAACCGTGGTTCGAATAATAATTAATCGGCGAACGAAGTTCGAGAGCGGAGTGTCCGCGCGGAAATATAATAAAATGTACGCTCCTGCGCTAGAACTGTCCGACGCTATTCGACTTTGGGGCGCGAAAGGGGAAAGGCAACAGCGCCCGAGATATTACGTACCAGTCATTTTGCCGTGGCGTGCAGACTTATTCGATTAATCGATCGACACTGACGTGACCCGCGACGAGGAAACAAGCGCGCGAACGAATGTGCGAGCGAGCGAACGAGACACGACCCCGGAGAAAGAGAGAAAGGATGTCTCGGGTAATATTAATGACGTCAACCCGAAAAGAGTTAAAACAAAAGAAAAAAAACATTGTTTTTTCACTTGGTAAATCCAGTTTTAACGAGAGACCCCCGTGTTCGTCAATGGGCGATCTGAATAGTAATTGGTTGATTGCGGATTTTATGCATTCAAACGGGTACGTAACGGATACAAACGCAGCAACACGCGCAAGTGAAAACGGTGGGCGAAACTGATGATGCTTCTGTTTCACGTTTGATTTATTACAGCTCTTTTTTCCTCCGGTCGCGCGACATCTGCAGTAATTAGTGATTTCGAAGTTACTTCAAGCATTGCCGCGACCGGCTTCGCGGTGATGGTTTTATAAATGTCAGGGGGACTCTGGGAAAGTTCTCCAATTTTTGGGAATGTAAATTTCGTAGATTTTCATGGGCGAATGTGAACGGGAAGTTTTTTTAACTTTCCTGGTCTAGAATAATTGACAATACTAACGTTGCGATACACTTGAACGGAGATCGATTGGAAAGTATGTAAAATATTTTCGGCTTCGTTTCAGGTCAGCTTAATTTGAATTAGTACGGATAATTCTTGGAAGCGCGAAAGATAATCTCTTCGTCGTTCGTAACGGAGCTTCTTAGAAAATACAATACTCATCGACAGCGTTTAGTCAACATAATTAACTGATATCGCGAACGGTAGCTGATCAGATTTTAATCCGAAGGTAATGAAGTTCCGTGGTTTCTCTGACCTACATCAAACATTTTCCTTTCGGTTTATTTATACATTATTAGTCTTAATTATATTTCTGTTCGTCGAACGAGTTGAGTGCTTGTAAAACAGCAATTTTCATTATTTCCCATTAATTCCGTCTGCTCGAGTCGATGTTCGTAAATTTTCCGTTCGTACCATAGATTTCCGAGTGTCCGAATGCGATTGTAATAATAGATAAGTTGGTAACGAGTTAAAGTAATAACAAAATCGTTAACGCAATAACGAGTTAAATGTAAACCCGAAATTAAACTGAGAAATTAATATCACGGCCGATACGTACATAGCGGTCCACAATGTGCCAATTAATAATAATATTAACGACTTTGTCGCGATGTAATTTGCTGTGCACCTAATGAAAACGTGACCATCAATATCAATAATTATCCAGTAATGCTAGATAAGCAACTGCACACATAGATGATCTGTCCTAATAGCTTTTAAGAAATGGCGACAAAAAATATTTATCTACGAACGAAAATTCACAGAAAATTTTTTATAATTTTCGTAATAATCGCGATAGTTACTTTTTCTCATTACTGGCCAGCGGATATTTTATGCAGAATAAACATTTTTAGTTTCCGTACGTTCCTCAAAGATAATGGTAAAAAATATTCTGTTGTTCATTCATTTATACATTAATCTGATTAATTGTGATTCATTCATTATCTGATATTTTAAATAAATATTTCAGCTACCCATAAGTAGATCGAATAAATATATCACCGGCTCGTTCGTGGACGTGATTATTTGCATGTGCATGCTAATTAAATTTATTGATAATTAGCGTGTGTACGGGGAAATAAATTGTCGAACAAACCTACAATCGAAACGTAAAAACATTCTCCGCGCGCGTGTCGGCGTCGACAGAAAAATAAAATTTTCCGCGCGCAGCTGAAAGTAATTCGGCATCGATCAAATCACAGTGGTCTTTGGCAGGAATCGGCGATGGCGCGCGGACGGTCAGCTTAAAAACGCGGTAATTACCGTATCGGCGTCGGCTTTCGTTATCAGATGCGCATCGCCAGGTCCGAAATCGCGTGGCGCGTCGCAGCGTCGCGCGTCGTTCCGCGGTGTTATCGCCACGCTATCATTTAAATGAAAAAAATACACGATCGCCGGCGTGGCTCGCCAGTCGACGTTCGACGCGCTCCTTCGCACGAACCGAAACGACCGGAGATCGACTTCGAACGAACGAACGAACGAACGACGACGGTGAAAAAGGAACGGCGAAAAACGAAAGCCATAAAAATAAGACGAAGAATCTGTCGCGGTGTTTACCGCCTGTGTAGTTTCTGGTCGCTCTAAAGAACTTCCGTTTTAATTTATTCCCGGAAGCGGGCGCATCCGTGACAGCAGCGGCCGACTCCGGAGGAGGAACAGGATCAGAAGGAAAAGTTTCCCGGCTGTTCCCAAGGATTACCTTCCCCATCGTCGGGCATGGGTTGCTGCGGCTGCTCGGACGAGACCTCGTCCAAAGTGGAGCCCACGGTAAGAATTATTTTTTATGATTCCTCCTCTCTCGCCGACCCACACCCGCCACGGAAATTTCCGCTCAAGTATTTTAATATAAAACTTCGAGCTTTGCTTGTCACGGTAAACTGAACTTGCAGCTACCGGGGGAGACGCAGCGAACCCCCCTTTCGAACATCGAGTCACCGAGTCAACCCCTCTCAATACGCCACTCAAGTTTCGATTCAACCCCCCGACTCCTCTCTGTTTAGAAGAGTGATTCGGTACGAAAATGCGCGAGCCTGGTTACTTTCTCGGATTTTCGTAAATTCTGGTCTTCGAGATTCTAGATTTATTCTTGTTTTTAATTTTTTTGCAATGCTTCTTTAATGCACCTTTTTATACATTTTAATAGGAAATGTTTTTTTCCGTATAATTTTCCACACAATTAAAAAATTGATGTACATTACGGTTATTGCCAGTGACAAAAGTCCACGGAAATTCTTAATGATAACTTTTTCCGAGCTCCTTTCATGGAACTTTCTATTGAATTTATTAGAGGACGTTTTCTATATAACTTTTTATTCGTCTAAATAAATTGTCAAATACAATTATAAAATTGATGTACATTAAAATAAAAGCTAGCCACGAACTAAAGAAATTGTTGATAGCAGCTTGTTCTCGTTACTTTAGCCAAGTTATGAAAGGATGTTTCATCAAATTTTTTAAACAATTCGTCCGAACCAATCATGAATCGCGGTTCCAGAATTGAAGCACGTTCAGATTATCATTGGCCGTAATGTACCACAGAAATTGTTAATAACAAAAGAGTTTGCGTTGAAATATATTTAAGTGCACTCAGCGTTACACGAGTTTGCTTAACATCATTCCCGGTTTACCCGGGAGTAGAAATTTGTTCCTCGAAATTCTGCGTTTTTGAAAGATGGCTGGTGGTTCGCCTCTTGCTAACTGAAAAATTGAAGTTGCTCGGCTGCTGGTTTACGGAGCTGCCTTTTGTCATTTCACAAACGAAATTCGTCTGTCACGTTGGTTTATCTATGCAACTGGAAATTGTAGAACTTAAGGACGTTTCTGGGACCGTTTTTAACGAAGGAGGATTAAAAATTCATTAATTCCCGTCGGTCGAGATTTCAATAAATTAATCGCCGTGTTCTTTAAACCGAATCTCTATTAATTCTTATTTATTAGGTATAAAAATTCATTCGTGACTCTCGCGATTCGTTATAAATATTTTCAGTTGCGATCGCTTGATTGAATCGCATTAGAGATTTATTTAGTCTAACAACATCCGGTCAGATCGTGTTTCTTCCGTTGCAAATATTTGTCGTCGAACATCTTTGCGAAACGAACCAGCAACAGACACTGCATTAGCTAATACCGGGTATAATTCTCTGGTTAACAGGCAAGATTTATGAAGTCGTGGCGCGCTATCTGCTCGAAGTTGTTACAGCCACTTTTGCAACTGTCTGTTTCAGGTACCGGTGAATTTTTAAACTAGCTGCAACGGTATATTTATGTACATCTTATCTTTAATCGCGTCTTCATACAGGAAGAAACAATACCTGACTGTCTCCCAGGAAATTTATCAGCTGATAAGTCGAGCGCATTCTCGAGCACATTAGACTCCAAAAGCAGCGAACAAAGGCTGACTAGAACCGCTCGTTCCGAGCGTTTCAAAATATAATCACGGAGGGGGATGATTCTAAACTCGTTCGGCGGAGAGGGGTGTGCCCAAGGGAACGTATTTCCGACCCAGTGGATCCGCTATTTCTCTGATTACATATTTTGCGACTAGAAATTATCAATTCGAAGAGCAGTCAAAGGTATTGCAATTCAGCTGGAAGCATTTGTTACAGTCGTGTGGCTGCGAAGACACACAGCCAATTAGCTGTTGCAACGCTTTGTTACAGAATTTGATAAATAATGACAATGGCAGCACAACAATAACGGTGCTCCTCTGCCATAATCTGCTCGTTCGAAATTTTCTGTCTAATATGAAACATTAAATGTACAATTATCGCATACATCATTAAGCTTGCACAAATGATAAATGCAAAAATTAAATGGTAGACACCTTTGGTCGCATCGAATTTCATTTAATTCGTCTGTCGAAGGGCTAAATCGTATGATTAATTATAAATTAAAATACGTTCCACGAAGATAATCTTCATTCCGCGTATTTACTGATTGATTGCGAGTGAATTCATTTCTACAAGGGCAAAATAAAAATATTCACTTTATCAGAAATAATAGCGCCGGCAAGCAAAAGGCTACGGGTTCTCTCGACGGCAATAGTCATCGGGACGACTAATTTCAGTCTTCACTACAACTTTTTTCATTTAAAGCGAAAGAGTCTGTCGTCGACTAAGACGAAATGAAATTCTCTAGTTTGTGTTGTTCCTCGTTCAGCCAGCGTGTGCTGACTGAAGCTCGTCCCTGTGTGTTAACGGGTAAGTTTCCAAATGAAAATTCCTCCGAGTGTCTCCTGTAATTACGCTCCGCGGCTGATCTCTCTGCAAGCGTGATGTAAAAATGCGATTGACTGGAATTGTTATCCTCCATCGATAAGATCGAGTTCGCACGAACGTATTTATGAGATTGCATATGTTTGTGCGAACGGGGTGTATTTCGGGAGTCGTCCACGATCATGGAACACTGTGAAACGCGCATAAGCCGTTCGACGGAACGAGAAAGCCACTATAAAAATGGGCTTGAGGGCTGGAATCAATAGGAAGCGCTTATGCGAGCGTGTAGTGCAATAGCGCACCTTTTATCCCGGCAATTCCTCCGGTTGTAAAGATACAGAGATTGTTCGGTCGATGGCAACGGAACGGGGCGGGCTAAATTACACTTCTAATAAAAACTTGACGTTTTCCTCCGGTGAGAATTATTTATACTAAGTGCAGATCGACGATAGAGAAGAACTCTCGAGCGTAGATCATGAACACGATTAAAACCGAAGAAAAAATCTTAAAAAGGCTAATTCACAGAAGAAAGTAATTTGGCACAGAGAGCGGCGCGCACATCGCCGATTCTTTCGGTCTCGTTCCGAGCTGATGCGATTAATAATTAGCACGCTAAGCTCGACACATTTTCCGCGATGGGGTAGAGATTTTCGGCGTGCACGCTGGAAAAATGTCCGAATCAACAGCTTAATACAGTATTCGATTTAATTGGCGGTGAACACGGTTTTGATAATGGGATATTCACCGAGGCCGTGCCGGGCGGTATCGATTGTCGGGTCGGATTCGATTAAAATTTAATACCGTCTCCGTGTCGCGGCGTTTACTTTCGTTTCGAAAGGAACCGTGGAGACGCTATAATTACGAGCGTCGCGGAGCAACGTATGGCATTCGCTCCGTTCATTTAAGGAGGCAGCCGGCAGTTGTCTCCGAACCCGACTAAAACGTCCAATTAATACCGAAGTTCATTACCGCGCAACGAGCGTCGCAGACTCCGCTAACCCGTCGTTTATCCACTGAATCAGCTCTCCAACCCTCAAACCTCTTCCTCCATAAGCCGATCTTCTGGCCACGTGACTACACACGCCAGGAATATTGGTCGCTCAAGGCCATTTGCCTGATTGTGAATCATGCTATAGCCAGCTCCTATAAACCCTCCCACTGTTCCATGCTAACATCTTGTCTGCTATCCGAACGACCCGCCAAGAATCGATGCTCCCGGATGATTAAGAGAGAATCGAAGAATTTCCATTCTGGAATTTCATTTCAGCCTGCGATCCGACTGAAATTATAGAAACTAATACACTCCTCTTCCTGCACCACCCCCCACCCCTCCATCGATCCGTTCTCACTAGCAGGTGATTTAAATGATGGATTTTCGATGCTACTGCGCGGCTCAAAAGAAATAGGTCCATCCTGGTTTTGTGCAGGAATCCCCGAGTCCTGATGGGAAAGTTTACGGAGTCTGTCTGTCTCAATTTCACGCGGACATAACTGCTGAAAAGTTTTGAATAATATGTCGAGTTACAAGGTGCCGACGGCTCGAAACCATCGGCATTACTTTGTCCTCGGAGGATGCATGCCTGTGGTTTCGCGGTTCGTAACGAGCATCGTCGTGCAACGAGATATTTATAGAAAAAAAACGTGCTTTAGATTACCTTTAACATTACTATTGACGTAATCATTACTATTGAATGTAAAATGACTGTGAAATCATCAGATCAATTATAGCTATTTTTGCTCTCAATGTATATGTTATCAATCTTAACTCTTCCTTTCTATTCTTATCGTTAATTAGTGATTATCTTTTGGCCGTTGCATCATACAAATCAGTACACAAGTAATCCGAGCTTATGTTAGTGGTTGGAACACTTACGTCTGACATCCTTCCTAGATTATAATGCGGTATGATCGAGTAAAAATGTTATCGCTTACGAGCGGACGTTTCGTAGCTTTACGTGGAACGTACATTTCCTTTCGCTGTAAGATTGTCGCGTATCGTACAGTGTTTTCTAATTGTAAAAGATTAACGCTCTCGCACTGGTATACAATACTGCGATAAAGTACTTTAGAATCTATATGGTATCGTTATGCTCGTTTTTCTAGTTTAGTGACTGCCAGCAAATAATCTGTTCACGCCGATTCGCAGGAACGATAAAATGCGTTTCTTCCACTAATAATTTTAATACGCAGAACGTAAAATGATTCTAATGTCTTCACAATTTTGTGTCTCACTTGTTTTTGTAAGAAACGCTGAAAATTCGCGGTCACTCGTGACTGTCTATCAAAACCACGCGACAACGGCAGCAGATGTGTGCGGAATCAATTTTTCCGTTAAAAGCAAACGTAGAAATCTACAGCTAAAATCGAAAGAATGTTTAATCGCGTGTATCGAATATTTTTTCGCGAATTCAATGTTTGAACGTTCCCGATGGGACCTCCCCGTTAATAACATAATTCATTGTTCTCCGATAACCGGCCACGGCCATTTTGTCGGGCACGCGGCCGCGTCAGGACGCGCTGAATTTAAACTATTATATTACCATCCTATTAAGAAAACAGTGGGTGAAACCGGAGCCTCTCGCAGCCGTTTACCATGGCAATTAGTGTCCTTCGGTTGTCGAAACGCGTTCCAACCCTTAAATGAGTCGGAAGGGTTCGCGGTCGCGTGCTGTCTCATGCGAACGCCGCAAAAATTTTTAATTTTTTCTTATTAATTTAGCCAAAGTTTCGCCGTACAGAACAAATTTTTACGCAGTTTTAATTACTTGTTTCACGGTTCTATCTGACCCTGAAATTTCATTCATTTGCGCGAAGTTTTTAATTAAAAGAGGTATGATAAATTCAAGATAAAAATATAATTTTCGCGCCGACGAGAGCTAGTATTAGGTGTCACAAAAGTTTCTTTCTGGAACAATGAGGTTTTTTCAAAAAAGCAAATGACGTAGGTGTCTAAAAGGATGCTTAGGAAATAATGAAACGGCGAATTAATGATCTCGTTGTAATATGCTTGCACTGTTTAAGACAGAGAAACTTTTGGGACACCTGATAGTGTGTGGAACAGCTTGTCATTATTTCAGAGCAATCGACCATGTGTTTTTTCAGATTTAATCTACTGAAAAAGTACGTTTCCAGAAAACCTTTTGCACCGACACCTCTACCAAGAAGTATCGTTTTACTTGACTTACTATACTTTTTTGAGAAATCTAAAATTCGATTTTTACACCCGTTTGCTACGCGAGACAGCGCGCTCGCGTTCGGTGCGTGCAGCTCACGCATGAAAGATTCGCGCGGATAATGATGTGATCAATAGGGCGGAATGGCGTGCTTTTAATAAGCCCGGGAGGAATTTAATTACGCCCGGACGCTAATGCAAGGTCACCGTCAAAGAATCTAATTAATTTAGGGTGGCGGCTGCACACGGTCTGAGTTGTAACAGGGTTACAAGTTTCCCTGTGTCGGTGAAACGTCGCAGGATTCGCTAAAAGCATTAGCTCCGCCCGATTTCACAGGTTTGAAAATTTATTGGGACGCCGGCCGCAAACGATAGATTTCGCTCTTTCCTCTTTTTATTCTTCGGTTTTCCGTGTTTTTTTCTTTTTAATCTTTTTTCTTCGGAGATCGACGCGAGAACGATACGCACGTCGGAAAACCGAGACACAGGTCGTCGGGTCACCGATCCACAAATTTTTGTCCGGGTCCAGAATTAAATTTTTCATGCATCGGTGCACGTGTCCGGAACCGGTGCTCGATGAAAATGATAAGATTACACGCTGCGAAATGCCGCGGTGTTCTATCGTTCGCCATCAAACAGCACGCGGCTTTTTCCGAATTTTCCCATCGACGAAACTACGAGCCTAGCAGAGCCGAATTGTTATTGTAAAGATTGGAACACGTTTGTGTACTCTAGTTTAACTCTAGCGAGATCTGGATATTGTGAAATCTGCATCCCGTGATTGTGTAATTCAACCCCCTAAATGAAATTCGTATGACCAAAGGATGCATTATTCATTCACTCATTATTCAACTTGTCACTTGTATAAATTCAAGTAAGACATGTTCTTGGGACGACGGTAGACATGTTGCCGGTAATATTAAGTAATATTTTCTACAGTGTGTTCGGTATGGCCCATCTCGATAATTAAATAGAAAAATTGAGAAACCGTGTACATATCAGAAATCTGAGAAACAACTCTGAAGATAGTGAGAAATAAACTAGTGAAAAGTTCAGACAGGAACATTGGAAACGGTTGTTGTTCATGTGACAACAAATCGTTCAACTGATATGAATTGTACGGGAAAATGAATATATTACTAAAGTTTCGAAGTATCAGGATGTTTGCGAGAGACAGTGTGTTTGTTTGAAACATTAGCGTGCACCGAGACGAAAGTGTAAAACTGCGGATCTTTTGCGGAACGGTATTTTTGAGGAAGCGTATGAAGGTTAATTTCCCAGAAAACGCTCGGAACAGCTTGCTCCGCGAGAAATCCACTGAATAGTTATATAAATGGGAATGCATTATACAGAATGATTGACTGAGTAAGGAGCCACGATAAAGTTTCAAATTCCCAGGCAATAAATTTCCCTCCCGCTGCGCGAGAAGTATTTCTTATAACTCACTTAAGCCCTTCGTAAAGAAAACAATTCTCTGTTTAGCGCCCAGTTCCGAAACTTTGTCTTCGCGGAATTGGAACGGACATAAACATTTCCGGCCTTCTTACTAATAACTTTTCGCCGGGCTGCGGATTTTACGAATTTCCAATAAATTCGACGCCCGAAAAACGTTGTAATGCTGCCGAGAACGTCTCCGGCCGGTAACGCTTTTACTCCTCACGTTAGAAAACACTAGGGAAAGACCACAAACAGAGGATCGCTAATAAACCCCGCTAATCCTCCCGAAATTAGCATTCTCGTCCAAGTCGGCAAGGAATACGCGTTCTCTGAATTTCGTCGGAATGAATATCGCCCGCGTTTTAACGCTTCGTTGTTCGGGTGAGAAACGTCCACTTACAAGGAACATTTGAAATCAACAAAGAACGAGTCTATGTTACGAACGAAGCGTAATTTGGTATTTTAAAGTGTGAAACAAGAATAGCTGAAATATTATCCTTAGGCTCTTTTATCGGACTATTCCCGAGGGTGAAAGCATCTGGTTTTAATCAAGGGAATAAAAATTTCACACAGTACGATATTCGAACTGCCAGTAATGGGAGGTCTATCTTTAATTGCGTATTTCCTTGCAGCTCGCGAAATATCTGTCGGCGTTTACCGCAGTCCGCCTGAGCAACGAAGAGTTAATATTACGTTAAAGAACTGCTACCGGAATAAGCGAAAAATTACCAGCGCGATCAAGGGGTTGACGCCCGGCGAACGAGGGGTGGCTTTAATTCGGTCGCTCGCCAGCAGATATCACTGACGAGTTTCGCGGAGGTAGAGAGTGAGATATATATATATATATTATATATATATATAGAGAGAGAGAGAAATAAAGTGAGAGAGCGAGAGAGTAGTGAGAGATAGAAAAAAAAATAAGCGAAGGCTGACGCGACGTTAATAAATGGAGGTGCGCGGTATTTTTCGAGAAATACGTTCTTTCCAGCGACGATTTTCTATGTTTATCCGTTTCAGACGCCAGAAAACCAGGGCACGCCGACCAGACACTCGGAGCAGGTTTTCGTCACCGATCGATCGTGCACCGACATCCTGGCTTTGATCGTTCTGATCGCTCTCGCAGTCGGTTACGTACGTCTAGCACTGCCTCTTCTTCTTCTTCTTCTTCTTCGATTTTCCTTTTTCTTCCTTGAGGCCGGCTCTCTTCGGGGCTGGTTTTTCCCCGCTCCCGTCCCGATTCACTCTGTCTCCCCTCGCTATGTATTTCACCATCGCGGATCCGCTCCGCGAGACGCAGCCAGAATATACATATTTCCCGTTTCTGCTTCCGGCGCAGGGCTTTCTGGTGAGCAACGCGGTGAAGAAAGGGGACATCTACCGCGTTATAAATGGCTACGATGACTGCGCAAACGTTTGCGGACGCAACACACCCGCCGAAACTAATCCCGAATTTAATTGCAAGGGCAAAGACATGACGAGCAAGTGGTAAGCATCATTTCTCCTCTGGCTGCACGCACGCACACCTCTCTTACCCTTCCCTGCCAAACCCCGGTCGCGAAGGAACGGCCCGACCCGACCCGGCTCTGCCCGGCCAGGCCCGGCCCGTAAACCCCGGGGTTTCGGGCCGAGTTTCGAGCCAGCAGTCCCGGAAATTCGCTGGAAAATGTTAAAGGCTGAGTAATTAGCTCGCTCGGATTCGTTGATGGAACTTTAATTCGTCCTGGGCTCATGAATTTCCACCGACGCGATTGACGACCCGCTTCGCCGCGCCTCGCCGCGCGTCCGCTCCTCCTCTGCTGACCCCGTTGCGGCCCTTCGTTTTTGCTGATCAGAAGCCCGGCTAATTTTTAGACGGGTTCTTTAACCTTCCGTGCCACGCATTCGCGTTTCGCAGAGCTAATAATTCCCCACGAACAGCATAAAGCTCCTCTGTGCCGCGATCCCCTTTTTGCGGTCAACGGGGGCGGACATGTTTGACGATTTCCTAGCGGCTATGAGTAGACGAATACGCGTACTTGTCATTCTATTTTTCAGCGATTTGCTTTCTCGAAATACGAGTCGATCCTTCCGTCAGACCTAGTAGGATTAACTGGTAATCTCAGTTTTATGTGAAAAGACAGTATTCTGGGTCAAAATGATCCTGAACCTTCAGTCAACTGAAAGTTAACAGGTGCTACGGGATATTAAAATGTCCAGTTTATACATTCATTTTTACCGTTGTTCATTAATATTTGTCGTCATTTTTCCATTGCACCCGGATTGCAATTAAAACATTCATTGCATTTCGCGAAAGCATTTATTCGCGGACACTTCGAAAATCAACAGTCCAATGAGGAAGGGTTTTGACTAAATTTTTGCATATCGAATGTAATTTGTGTATCATATTTTGAAATCTGCTACTGTTTGTTGATTCGCCGGCAAGCTTCGGCTACAATTGTTTCCATTCGTTCCGACGAAACGTTTTTTATATTTTTATTTCGATGGAACGTTTATTAATGCGGTTACTATAAACGAAGCATTTCGCGCCAGGATAAATCGAAATAATATTAATCTCCTTATCGGAGAGCCGTGAAATTCCCGTTTCGCTCTAGCGAGTATTTCACGTTTCTTTCGGCGTTGTTTTTAATTGATTTCATTGCGGTTGGCGTTGCATTAATTATTCCATTCGTCGATGGAAATGAAATCGAATCATCGTGTCTAGCGCGGCCATGTTGACGCAACACCATGTTCGGGCTATCTAATTCTTGTTTCTTTAGGTTAGATCAATACCACTTCTCTCTGCGCAGACAATTTCGTGTTTTCTTCTCTGCTTGAAATCGAACAGCTATTTACGGACACACGACGAATAATTAAAAACTTTTTAATTTTAGGTTCGTATTTAGGTAGAATTACAAACGTTCTATCCAAATTATAAATTTTCTAGTAGCCGTGATCGAATCGTGAGTTTACTTAAGAATTTTAACAATTTATTTTATAACGTTAGTAATTCCCTCTGAATTATGAACATGCATATAAATTTCATTCGTCCAAGAAATTATCAGAAATAACATTCTACGACTGAAACGTATCACGTCTGATGAAAAGATCAACGTAGATCACAAAGATGTAGGTTCGGTGAAGATTTAAAATGAAAGTCAGAGAAGAAATCGACAAAACACACCGTCCTCGCGCCGATTAATAGTAAGAATTGCATTGAAAGTTAAGCGACAAATTGCTCAAAGAGGAGCTCCACAATTTTTTCCGGGCTCGTGCAATAAAAGATAATAGAATCTATGGAAGAATAATAATCACGGTACGCTCTCGCCGGGAAGAAAATAAAACCGCGGAGCCGAGGTACATAAACACAATAAAATTCGAACAGACTGGTTGCACGGCCGAATGTTCGCCGTGCGAACCCGCTAAATTGTAAATCGTTCACGGTCTGAATGTTAGAGTTCAATTCACCGCATTTTCCTTCCGCGCAAACACAAAAGTGTTTTCTCGCCGGATATCAATGGGTGCGGTTCTATTTATTTAGACGAAAATATTTCCGCGAATTCACGTAAACAGAATAACGACGGCATTTTCGCCGACTTCGGCCGTGTGCCTCGCCTGAATTTTAAGTTTCCTCCTTTTTCTCCTCGCGCCGCCCGTCGCGCTGCACCGCGCCGCGCCGCTTCGTACGGCTCCGCTGCTCGGTTTCGTTCCGCGCGCCGCGCCGTTCGAACCGTGTCGGTAAAAAGTTCAGCGTCGAACTTTCCCCGTGTATCCAGTTACCCCCGGCAAAAATATTCGCTGAATAAATTTGTTAGCGCGCGCTAATCCTTTGCGGTTGAAGCTCGGGATAGAATTTTCGCGGCGCGCAGCCCCCGCGGCCCCTCAGGAATTAGATTGCAGCACCCTGTCTTCGGCTAAATGAAAAAATCCGCGGATTCGCAACGATCATCTCGCAATTTCTTCGTCAATTTTCCGGAACGGGGGGCGAGCGGGAGGGCGGGGGCCGAGCGTTATCAGCGCGGAAACAATTTTCCACGGTTATACTAACCGGATCTCGTCGGAAATTTTCGGCATTTCTTCCACCGTGCTTCCGTCCCCCGGCTCCGCGCCCCCTCTCGCTTTCGAAACGTGTCCGTAGATTCTCTCTCCGGCCTTTGAAACCAGGATGAAATTATTCGCCAAACAAAGTTGCTGCCGCGCTAATCCTTTCAGGCAGACGCGCAGAATTCGCTCCGGAAAATATACTTACGGCAGCAACTTAGGCGGCACCGTTTTCTAACGGACTTCAGTTTTACACAGTTTTTGCGATCCAACCGCCGCCCGGGGAACACGTAAAGCTCTACCGGCAGCGGCCGCGGTAAAACTGAGCTTTATTTAACCAACAGCGTTTGATAAATAGAATATATAACAATAACAACGTGTCGGTAGATATCGGGTTATTTATCTAGCGGTCGTTCCGTGGAAACTTACCCTGTGCAAATGCGCCGAACAAACAACGGACCGACAAATAACGAAAGCTTTTCCGCCGAGGTCTGCCTTAGATTGCTTGCCGATCGATTATCCCTCGATCGATTCGCGGGAGAAATTAACACTTCACCTGACGAGGATGTCTTAACCCTTTCCGGGCCGAAGTGTTTCCTTTATCTGAGGGGCCGATACAATACCGTACAAAGTCAATTAAACCATTTAGCTGGCTGTGATTAAATACGATCGGTTAATATCTCTTTGTTGTTCATTTGTTTAAAATGTACAAAATTGTAATCGATCGATTACGATATTGTTGACGATGGATGGCTTCATTTTAATCATTGTTACGGGTATTTGTCACGATTAAATCGTAGAGGGTGTATTTACATTCGTGTTGAAACCCAATAAAACATTGCGAATTGGATTGATAGACTGCGTATTTTATGCATTTATGAGAAGCAGAATATTAAAAATATTTGTATAGTATTATATTTTTTAACTAATTGCACCTATTACAAAAGAAAGTTTTTTTATGTACTGAATATATTTTCAGTACATACATGCTTCAGTTTGTTGCAATTGGGATAGAATGTTTTATTTTTATTCGTAAAGATCTCTAGTCTATCGACCAGATAAAACAAAAACCTATTTAGAGAAAAACATCTGAGGCTAAAATGTGCATGCATAATTCACGGGTGAAAACCAGCAATATTCAACACACCAATTTATATAACAATTGTCAGTCAATCGATCAATTATCAAACATTAAATATCATTCACATCAATTTAATCGCTATAAATATTAGAAGCGAACAGCGAGAGCTTTTTCGTTAAAAGACGTCCAAATTGGATCAATTAAAAATTAAAGGAAATGTTTAAAATGTACAGATACGAAGATGAAACGTTGTTGACTAACAATTTCGGTGTACTAAATATTTGAATACATCTGAATAAGGTTTCCATTTTATATCCATCCTGACAGCAGCCTCGACGGAAGATGAAATTCTCCTTTCTATTAGACAATTATATCGGCAGAAAATTCTCTGCAATGTACACTTTGACACTGTATTTTATTCGAAGCAAAGCGTCCGTCGATTCGCAGAGTAATTGATTAAAAGTAAAAACAGCTTACACTAAACGTTTCACCGGAAACCAGCAATATCCAGCAGAGAATTCCCGGACGAAATGAAACAACGTCACGCGTAGAATAAAATTGCACCGGGTTCAAAAGTAGAAATTAGCCGCATACCGTCTGTGAGTCGACCAATTTTTTTTTTTATTCAAGCATTCGTTAAGTAGGCTTGCAAAAAGGAATGATCCGCGACCCAGTTCCGTTGTTGCGGCGCGGTTTCGTCGGTCGGTTCGCGTCGCCGTGAAACTAACGCGGCCCCATAAACACCGTGTCCTCGTAAAATCTGTTAACACGTTAATATCGCAGTTTCAACGCGGGGGAACAATAGCCCCCGATATTTTACGCGGCGATAATGAATGAAACAAGTGCGCGGGCCAATGAAAGCTTGTCCGCCGATTAATATTTCGTTAAGCAGTCCGCGGCAGCGACGCGACGCCCGCGGATTGTCACGCCCAAATTGCGAAATCGCGGGGGAGAAGGACGATGCGCGACGCGACGCGACGCGACGCACGGAGAAGTTGAACGCGCGCGGGCACCGGCACTCGATTAAAACTAAAAACCTCCACGGAAAACTTACCGGGGGTCGCGCGAGAAATAATGCGCGTAATTGCCGTTAATGTTCCATATAAATTCTCCCGAACCGGACGGCGAACACTTTTCCGGCGGATTTTCCAATTCCGACCGACACTTTCCGCGGCCGCGGGTTCATTAACACCCGTCCGCTCATTAATAATTCATTTCCCCCAGGTATCTGCAGATGACCGTGGACTCGAACGGGGTGAAGTCACGCAGCTGCACGTCCAACTGCACCGATCAGTTAGTATTGCATAATGCACAAGTTTTCGCTAAACGACCGGCTGCGAGGCGATGGCTGCCCAACGCCGCGTCGTCCACAGTGGTCGCGCACGCAGCACTCGCTCCCGAGTCGTTTGCTTGAAAAATTGTAGCCCGCCGCCGACAATCGATTTTAAATCGGCCGGCCGAACGAGTTTTCATCGGTCAGAATCGGACCGTTTTTTGACACGCTCGCAGAAAGACCGGCAGATTGTTTTTTGCCCGGTGAATTGTTGTCGCCCCGCGATCAATTAACGCGTCTACCGTCGCGTCGCCCGGGCTTGAAATTTTTAACTTCGGGAAGCTCCAGTTACGCGGACCTTCATCGGACTCAGTTTAATGTATGGTAAAGCTTTTATCTACAGTGACTCCCACTAATATTCGGACACTTTTAAAAATACGATAACTTTTTTAATATTGAACCATACGACTTGGAATTTTTTTTCTGAAAAATTAGAACAATTGATTTGTTACGTAACGTGAAAAGAATTTTTGAAAAAAACTCCAATTGGTCAAAAGTTGTATTTAGATGGTTCAGAAAATTATGCATTCCAGATTGTTAAAATTATTGTGAGGAAGTATACATTTTTATTTAACTGCTGCGTCTTACAATTTACTTTTAATTAATACAATTAATGCAACAGGGTAGTATTCCTGAATCGATGCGTGCCGAAGCAACTGACCGATTCAACGAGCTCCGTGATCAAGAAACTCGGTTTGGAAAATTTCTACAAGGTCGGTAGCAACATTTTCAGTAAAAGTCGAATACAAGTACGTATTGTGACCGTGTTTGAACCTAGATGTTTTGTGCTTAACCATCTCGGTGTGATCATTGGTTGCTAAATAATGGTAGCAGTGATCGAGGTGTAGCATACCATAGTTAGTTAGTAGGGTGTGGTCAAATTTATCCGAGAGACTCGAAATTCTTTTCGTTTAATCGATTGGAACAGCTGTGAGAACGTCTCTTAGTCGGAATAAATTGCTGTTCCATGCTAATAAAAACAATTAGGACGTTAGAGGTAATTTCTCACGAATTTAATGGGATAAGTAGAGCAATCTTTCACTCGATTTGAATTTGCCCTATCCTACGATTCACGTAGTAATTAATTCCTCCCTTCGATGAAGGGTTGAAGGTGAGCTAGATCTTGAAGAATATCGTAAACTAGTAATTGTTATCGACTTTCGTTTATTCAAGCGGATCGATCGTTTAGTAAAACCAAAAAGGAAATATATGTATAATCCTCGCATTAAGTCGATTTACAGCGGAAGGGACCGCTTGCGAAAGGGAATTAACGGTTAAACCATTTAACCCCCAACTGTTAGGGTGGAGTTAATTAAACCTCGATCAGGCAAGCGGGTGGGCCACATGCTACTCATCCGACTAAACGTGTGATTATATTACTACATCCATATTGTTGCTAGCCGAACGTTTCAGAGATCTCTAAACATCCCATAGAATAACTTTCGTTTGTCGTCGAACAACATATTTGTTGCGTTCTGTTCGAAGTTCGCGGGCGTTGAATGCGAATGCACGAAGCTTCAGATAGATTATGCGCTTGAACGATCGAAAACATCACGGCGAAATAGCTTGTTAATCTCTCGGTAGACCGTTTAATCTCACCTTAATCGAAAAAATTCGCTCGCCCCCACCATCCAACCCCGTCTCTGTCGCGTGTTTACGAGAAACTGTGAAAATATTTCAGGAAGCTTCGAGGGATCTGACTGTCGCCTGGCGGGAATTGGTCTATCTGCTGCTTATAGCGTTAGGTATGCGTTCCGTAGACTCCGACCGTTAATCACCGATCGGCATTCTTATCATTTTTTTCACTCGAATGACTTTCAGCTATCTCGCTCGGTATCTTAATTGCGTTTCGGTATATGGTGCAGTGGGTCATTTACATTGTCTTAATCGGCGCCATTCTCGCCTGTATCGGTGGCTCGGCGTACCTCTGGTAAGCTCATCCCTTTGTACCGAGATTTATCTGGACACGATAGACCGCGTGACCGACACTATAGCAGCACTCCGTTTCGGTTACTCTATATCGCCCGGCATTATGTTTCTTTAGGCTCGCGTGGAGCGCCGAGAAGAAGGCGGTCGAGGCGGGCAAAATACCTGAGGAGGATTCCAGCCAAACGTCCTACTTCATCTACGCGGTAGCTTTGACCACCGTCACTGTAAGAATCATTCTTGCTCTTAAATACACACTGCGACGCGCTATGCACACTGGGTAGGCCACTTAAATGGATGTTGAACAGCAAAAGAGCGGGTTCGAAAGCTTAAAATATTTGAGAAAACTATTTTAAATGAGAAATTTTTCTTTTTGTAACATTGATCGTACCTAGCGCCGAAATCATTCAGTTTTTATAATTCTAATACGATGGAGAACTCAAAATTTAAATGAGAACAACTTGAAAATGATAAGACAATCGAGGTACGGTAGCAATTCAGCACCATTTAATTGGCCCACCCGTTACAAAACACGGGTGAATATGAAAGTAACCTAAATCACGTGTTCTCCCTAAGCATTCAGAGTTTCGCGGAACGGTTTATTTTGCTTTGGATTTTTAACTCGGACCACTTCCATAATTACCACGACTTAGAGGAGAGACGGCCTTCGTGCCGCGGCTGCGGCAAAGTTAATGTCTCGTTCACAGACGTTTGACCGAAAACTGGCAGCGTTTAAGCTCCGTTAGATTCAAGGGACTAGCGAAATCTCGGCACCGGCGAATGTTCCGCGTTGCTCAGTGTTCACGATTTGCAGGTGGTCACGCTACTGATCGTCCTGGTGATGCGAAAGAGAATCGCCCTGGTGATGCAGCTGTTTCGCGAGGCAGGAAAAGCGGTGTATGCGTTGCCGGCTCTGCTCCTCCAACCGATATATGTAAATATTCGACGACAGTGCGATAAGCTGTTTCGCGAAAGTGTCTCGGCCGCTCGACTGCGTTTGCAACGTTTAGCGTATGAAATCATCTAGAGTGTTCAAATAAATATCCCGGGAAAGTCGCGAGATCGTGTTGGCGAAAGTAGAAAACGATCTCTTGGACGCCCTGTATGTATGTGCTTCGTTAAAAAAAAATCATGCGATCGAAGTCCGTGAAAATTAAGAGTTCTATATGTTAATCGAATATATCGAGAAAAGAAATATTTTCGCTTTTCACGTGAGACGAGTTCTGCTAAATAAAACGTGCGAAAAAGAAACCGGCACGTAAATCGTGCAAAGAAACCCAGGTGCGCGCTTCGCTCTAGCTTCCGAAGTAGGTGATTTCTCAATTGTGAACACTCGGAGAAGACAAGACAAATAAAATAGCCGGAACGAAAAAGTATCGTCGCGATCGACGCGAGAACACAATGCTGTGGCATGGTAAAGTGAAAGAATTATCGGGCGCGTTAAGGATAAATGAGTGACGATTGAAAACGCGATAACGAACACGAACGGGAAACCCGTCGCGTCGCGTCACGTCGCGCGTTTCATATGCAAGAAAGTTGCAAACGTAAATAGTTTCGGGAGCCGCGCACCGTGTATCGAAGTCTGCCGGAAACGAGGAAATCATATTTTCAGACCTATCTGCTGATCGGTTTGACAGTGTGCGCGTGGGTGTACTGCATGCTGTGGATCGAGAGCGCGGGCAACCTCTACAAGAAGACTCGCAGAAACGATGCCGTTTCATACAGCTTCAGGAAGGACGGCTGGTTGATCGTAAGTTTAGCAGGATAAGTCGTCGCTCGGGCGCGGGCGAAGAACATTAAATTGCGCGCGTAACCGCCACGGTGTTTTGCAGGCAGGCAGGTGGTACAATTTGTTCTTCTTTTTCGTGACCTGCGAGTTCCTCCTCGGGTGTCAGCACGTTGTCGTCGCCTGCGCCGTTGCACGGTGGTTCTTCACCAGGTGACACATTGATCAATATCATAGTTTGCCGGTGGATTGCTTTCTACCAGCGGGAATTTCCATGGACGGCGACACGGGTCGCCTAAAGCTGTTAGAGATCACTACGGTACACGATGGTCAAATGGTTCCTAGCTGGACGTAAATTAGTGTCGGAAAAGGGCTTACGGAGATTT